>CM069933.1:20711183-21138745 GCA_036172225.1 Cryptocoryne crispatula var. balansae | reverse complement strand
TCTTATCTTAATTGTTAAAATTTATTTATCTAACCTTTAGAAACATTGATTCACACTAATCAATTGTTATTATGCATTGGGATCAATTCTAACCTCTATGATCTTAAATACAAATACATATATGATACCCACATTCCTTATTTATGTTTTTGACAAAACTATATAATTTGGATGTTATCTTGTTCATAGTCAAATGGCATTCAAATTTCATCAAAGATTAGGTCATCATAAAAAATCACGATTGTCCTTCAATATAATTTGTAAATAATGACAATAATGCATTAAAAACATAAATAGCTATAATTTTTATTCTAGCTTTTGACATTAGGTATCCCTCACATTTGTCAGCCATCAATTTTGTTGTCTTCATAGTTGATATGATGACCTTGGATATGTAATTGGGCATTTATATGAGAACAAACTCTCTTCTAGGTAACTAAAAAGTTACTTTCTTTTTATTACAGTCCAAAACAGCATAATGGCACTCCAACCAACACATACTCAAGGTGACATCAAAATCTTCTATTTCTAACACATAGCTTAGTCCTCAAATTATTTCCATTAATTTCTATGTTACACTGTATCATATAATAAGATATTAGCAAGGTATTTCCTAATGGAACATTGACCCTTATAGTTTTTCATGCTTTTGCTTGATATCAATGATGTGTTAATAGTATTACAGAGAGTTAGAATGAAATAAAAGAATCAGTAGTCTCCGAAACAAACATAGCATATGCATAAAGTCCAACAAGTTGGAGTGTATCTTCTTGTTGCTTGAGTCAAATCATTTCGTTCCATAGAAAAAACTTATGCTTGAGCATTCCTTGGTTGTAGAAGTTGTGCCTTAGGAGCTAGGGGTTGCCTCTGCTAAGGTGCTACATGCTGCAGTGGTGTAGGTTGCTATAGGTTGCTACCATTTTAGTGTTGAGACAGCTACTAGCGCATACTTTGAGTTAGGGTGGGGGAAATTGACAACTTGATGGCCAAGTTGCCCACACCTGAAACATGCTCCCGAGGCATATCGACACTTTTCTGAGTGGCTCTTTCTACATTGGTTGTAACTAACCATGATTTATGGGTTGATATGTGTTGTATCAGGTCATTTCCTCTTCCAATCATTTTGTTGTTGCTAACCTTGAGCTGATGGCTTGTTGTTTTTGTTGGGAATCGGTCCAATAAGATTGGCGCAGCAGAAAATATCCGATTCCTCGTATATCATTGTCTTAGTCTCGATCGAAACTGAACGACGTCGTCAAAACTGGTATTCGAAATGATTTCAAACACGTACCTTTGTGGGATTCAAATAATCCCTAAAGACCGGAGAAGATCGAGTGTTCTCATGCTCGTTCAGCCACTTAAGTGTGCGGCCTCTAGTCGTATCCACACGAGCCGCCTCCATAGTCGGGTTCTCCTTCGCGTTGGACCTTCCAACTCGCCTCGGATGAAGTTCCATCGACTCTTGACGACCTCCAGCATGGGAAAATGTGAAGGAGAGAGGTAGGGATGAATTTTTCAGCCCTGGCTTGTGGGGCTCATGCTCAATTCGCTATTATATAGAGAATTTGGAGTTTTTCACAAAACCCCTCCTTTCTCTATATTTACACCCTTACCCCTAAACTTATGGATTTGCCCTTATGTGTGTGACCTACTAGGCCCAATAGCCCATTTGGTTGAGGCCTAATTAAAAGAACAACTTCTTTTAAATTAAATCTATTATCTCATAATAGATTTAATGGCCTTCCGATCATGAAGGGTACAAGCCACATCCTATGATCCCAAACGACTTCGGGGATGAACTCCACTCCAAAGAGCCTTTCCATCATCGGTTACCACACGGATATAAAACTTCGTCCATCCAATGTCCCGGTTGGATAGGAGTACGACATTGACTATCAACTCCTAAATATACCGACACTATGGAATCTTGTACTCGTAATTTGATCAATTGGAAAACCATTTTCCAATCATCCTATCTACCTTGGCCAAGGATTTAGTGTACTATCCATAGGACATTCTCTCTCTCCTATCGAGAGTGGACGATCCCCTATTTTCCGCTCAATTGCCTCCACCGGGTTTCCCATATACCCAATCCATTAACTATACAGGACCACAATACTAAGTGATCCATAAGTCAATAGTCAAAGTACATGGTACACCCGGCAAGACATCTTTGGCGACTCAGGTCAAATATCCAACCATGCAACCGTAATGATAGAATACCCTGATCGACAGTTCGGTAAGATACCATTCAGGGATTCTATACTGGTCAGTTCAGTGAACTCATTCCTCTAATGAGCACCTGTATATGTATCTCAGTGTCCCTACACTGATGACCAATGAGATCGTTCATTCTCATCATATGAGAAGATATCATATACACTAGTCTTACCGGATCCTTGATGTCCCGTCTCGAGGATCCTACGACTAGGAACATTTAGAGTACATGCTTCTAGATGATTGATCTCATTATCATGATCTCATCATGATTCAATCATCATTGCATGCAACCTAGGACTTCATTACGATAGACACATCTAGATAGTGCAAGTAATGAAAATTATGCCATTTATACTGAATAAGATATTATAAGAAATGTAAAATCATATCACATATGATTGGCTTGTAGGGCATACATTTCTATCAATCTCCCACTTTCACTAAAGCCAATCACCCATATGTCTGATCTCCATTAGCCCAAGGTGACCCTCAAACACTCTTTGAGTCGGGGCTTTAGATAGTGGATCCGCAATTTTTATAGTTTAAGATACTCTATCTTTAATCATATCTCCTTAAGTTGCAGCCACTCTGATCATGTAGTATTGCCACAGAAGTGTTTAAACTTCTGATGAGACAAAGGCTCCACTACAAAAGTAATGATCCATCATTTTCACAAAATAATGGTACATTATCAGAGATATTAGAGACAACTCTCTAATATAAGATGAACTCCTTCATATAGACTACTTTATAAGCAGTCGGCAACAATTATGATTTGTAAAATTTACAGTGTTTATAGCATGGAACCTTTCCAGCTCACTGCACCACCAACCAGGTAAACATGTACCCTAGCTACCAGTCATATGTAACTAGAAGTTTAAGTCTAACTCAAACTTCCAGTCTTATCCTCCATACTCGAAATGCATCCTTACTACTTCACAAGTACTTAAGGATATACTTCTCAACTATCCAGTGACTCTCACTTGGATTTGCCTGATGATTACTCATAACACTTAAAGTACTCATCACATTAGGCTATACATAGTATACATGATAGGCCCTATGACTATGGCATAAAAGACTATATTCATGTATTATATCTCTCTTTAAAAGAGATAAACTCCATATCTTAGAGGCAAGACACCTATATAGGATTTTCCATGTCAAACCCTTTGACTATGGTATCTATGTACAATAAATGGGTCAAGCCAAGCATCTCTTTTAGATCTATCTCCATAGACCTAAATCCTTAGGAAGCTTTTCCCCTAATAATTATGGAGGATTCATTTTATAGTTAGGCTTCATGGATGATAACATACCTATATCATTCATAATGAGTAGTATGCCATCAATATAAAATGTTTAGAATACAATAGCACTCCCACTAGCATTTTTATGCACACAAGGTTCTTCTTCATTCCAAATGAAGTCATAAGATTCAATCTTATCAAATCTTATATTCTAAGGTTGAGAATGTTGTTGTAGTCCATGAATGGACATTACCAACGTATACACATTCTTTGGATGTTTTGGGACTCACATCCCTCAAGTTGTATCATATACAACTCCCCTTAAATTTCACCATTGGAGAAATTTTATCTTAACATCCTAATTGACATATCTCATAGTCATAATGTGTACCAATAAAATCAAAATGGATTGAATTATGGCAATGGTTAATAGATATCATGATAGTCAACTCCTTAACTTAGATGATGCCTTTTCAATCATCCATGACTTGAGGGTCTCACCTTCAAATTCTCTTCTATCCATCTTAATGGGTACTTTACCCTCGTGTGGATCTACCAAGTTCCGAAGTTGGCTAAAATAGATGGATATTATTATAGATTTTATTGTCTTCTCCTATTTTAGAATCAATATCTCATATTGCCTTTCATAGGTCTTGGGATCAACATCCTTACTTTATTGTGCTTATCTTCTTCCATCAAAGATATGTCTCACATATCTACAAGATTGAATTAGCACAATTAAAGACGTATGATGCGTGCAATTATTAATCAGTACCTTAGTAGAAGTGCCTTTGGGTTGTGGGTCTGGAACACCTTCCAGAAATTCCTTGCTCCCACTATTTTCCTCAAAAGGAACTCTTCCTCTAGGAGTACAGTAAATTGTGAAACACATACCTTTTATCTCATAAATTGGTATATTTAACTATCCTTAAGTTTCCTTAGGATATCCCACAAGTCTACACTTCTATCGTATATTCTAATTATTATGGGTTACACATCTTCATCATGGTCGAACATTCCGAAATCTTAACTAGCTTAAGATCAAGTGATAACCTCTTTTCCATATCATATATGAAATAATCAGAATAAATTAGAAGGTACCAACACATAATGGTTACTTGTGTCATTACTCAAATATCAAATAACCTCTTTTCCATATCATTTTTCAAAAGTTGTCATTACTTATGTCATGTCACACATGACACAATCACCCTTGTTTCTACTACTCAAGTAAGCTAAGGGTTATAGGGAGATGTCCATTAAGATAAAGTTGTATTATCCTTCAAATGACGTATGAATCTAGTACTTGAGTATTTCACTCCTTGATCTAATCAAAAAGATTTAATACTTTTTCCATTTATTCTTTACTTCATTTATAACCTTAGACAATTTCTAAAAGCCTAATATTTGCACTTCACAAGCACACATATCTATGCCCAGAGAAATTATCTATTAAGGATGAAGTAAGAATGTCCATCTTTAGCCTTAATAGACACAGACCAATACACATCCAAATGTATGAGTTCTATTAACTCCTTGGTCCACCCTTCATTTCTAGTAAATGAAGAGATAGTCATTTTTCAATGAGATAAGACTCACATTTGGTTAATGATTCAAAATCATTTGCCTTCATGTTTTCATCTATATGGAACTCCTTAACTCTTTTCTCATTGATATGACCATGTCTATATTAAGCTAAAGAAATAGATTGATCTATATCAACCCATTTCCTCCTAAGAGGAGCATTCACACATACCATGAGAGCTTCCATATCTCATATGAGTAAATTATTTACTAAGCTCCCACTAGCAAACATTTTACCAGTCATAATCTTAGAACAATTATCATTTCTATAACTCAAAATAAATCAATATTTATTCAAGCAGGAAATAGCGATAATGTTCATATAGAAGGATAAAACCAACAATCTTCATCAAAAAAACACCCCAAAAGGCTACTAAAGATTTGTACCTCCCACTATCAATGATACAACTCTTGCACCATTTGTATATGTAGGTTAATCTTTATACGTCAAGCCTTCATTTACTTGTCATTATCTGCAACCTTTGTAGATATAAGATGCATATTTAGTATCTCATACCAATAAATGCATATATAACATCTTATAGAAGATATGTATATCTAATATCTCATACAAGATACACACATCTGGTACCTTATACCATAAGACATATGTTTAGTATCTTATACTATAATATACACAAATAGTATCTTATACTTGATGTGTATGTGTATGACAAGTAAGTTAATGACTGAGATGCCAGAAGCTTCTCAAGATCCTTCTTTGCAATATATATATTCAATATACTTTCCACCAATCATCATCATGATAGTAGAAAAGCAATCCTATGTCTTATTTGGGCTTAATATCCTCGACCAACTTCTTGACTTTTAATTATGCCTTCATTTTCTCATCTAATGATTTCACTTCTTTTCATTGGTCTTACCAACAAGAAGTATTGAACATGTATTGTTATTTTAATCTTGACTTAAATTTTTTCATCATCATGAGCCATGATAGATCTCATATCCATCCATCCATGTTGCCTCTAGACTTCATATAGAGACTAACATTTAGTGTAAGGCAAATAATACATCTTTCTGATGAGATGAAGATCTCATCTTCTCATACTACATTAGATGATTAGTAGGCACCCAGTTCCCAAGTAGGTTAGTTACATGGTCAACCATGAGAACACTTCTCATGATTCTAAACCAGTCAAGGAAGTTAATATAAATGAGCTAATGACTTCTAGTAAGCAAGAAAACTGATGGTTAAGAATCTAATTCTATAACGGAGATATAATTCTATTTAGAAAATATTGCAGACATTCAATGTAAATTAAGATATGGTCTTTTATCCTAATTTATGCTCCCACTAATTTCGACGAATTTGCATAACCCTCATTATGCAAAGACGGGATAACACGATGATATCCTAGTGGGGACTGAGATCCTATTAACCTTATGATGACGACCTTGTGGAAAACACAACAAGTCATCCCATACTTAATAGGTAGGCAACTTTTACCAATTGCAACTCTTGCAACTCTTAGTCATTTAGCCTCTAGAGTCATGACCTTGCGGGAAACACAACAAGTCATATACTCTAGTTAGGTCAAATCTGCTTGTTACGTTATGGGTATGGATTCTCAACACAGCCCTTGTGGGAAACACAACAAGGCCATGCCAATGGTCCACTCCAAAGTTTGGCTTTAAGCCTTGGCCACGATCACCAATCCCTTGCTGAGTGAGTCTTGTGGGAAACACAACAAACTCACCCAATCTAAGATTGGCTCATCGAGACCATAACAACAGAAGGCTACATGGGTCATTCCTAATGTCTCACGCTTATCAACCTAATTTTAATGAGGAGGGGTTTTTATTTTAGTCTCATCATAGTATGTGCTACATATATGTATGAATACCTTTGAATACCATATATCTAAGGTATCTAGCACACACACACATACATATCAAATATGCAAAATTTAAATAGATGATCATGGACTTTCATCACATTAATGCATGACCGGAGCCAGATCGGTATGCATTAAAGGATTCAGCATCCTATGTCAGTGTTGACAAGCCATTATCATGCCTTAAAGAACTATTCTCCTTGGATTCCTTTCTCTTCTCCACCTCGATCGGTCTTCTTGTCATTACAAGAGCATTAAGGGTACGTAGACCCATAAATGTACATTAATCAAATAAGAAACCTTGATCTTAAATAAGGGGAGTACATTTTAGAGGGAGGTAGAATATACAATCAGAATTGATAAGAGAGAAGATTAGGCACGTAGGCCCTTAATTACATGCTAACTTCAAACAAGCATCATCACATGACATACACTTAGTCCATGATCATCCAAACATTCACACATACATGTCATCACATGAACATAGTGTGAATACGTGATAATAATATGATATAACTATTATATCATAAAAATATACATCATAAAATTTTAAAATTATTAATTTTATGCTTTTCAAATTATTCATGAAGTAAATAACATGAAATAACATATAAACAATTTATGTGGTGTAAACAAACAACTCCAAACAATTTGGACAATATATGTATTCCCAAAACTATATAAAGTGAAAAATCAATGTCCTAATCATCATTCTGAAAAATAATATTTACAGAATTATTTTAGACATTAATTTCTCAATTTAAGTCATTAAAACAATTTTAAAAACTTAACAATGAATGAATCTATGACAATGGGACTCAAAATGACATAAAAGATCATCAAACACTTTGATAATCTATTATATTATATTCTAGACTTTTTTAAAAAATTTATGAAATTTTATTGGCATTTTTCAGATTTTCGTTTGATTTAAACAATTTTAAATCAATTATAAACGGCCTCGGCGCATTGCGCCGTGCCTCATCCGCGCCGACTGCGCCGCCCGTGCGCCGCAGGCGCCGGTGCACGGCGCCTTCCCGCGTGCCGCGAACCGCGCGCGCTCCCGGTCAAACTGGGAGTTGACCCGGCGTTAAACGCCGGATCCGCCCCGGCGTCCGATATCGGGTCCCGATGGATCCGGAATGATCAACATCTTCACCCGATAGCAGAGAAACGACGCAGAAAAGAGGAAACGGCAAGACCTTCCAAAATTCGGACATTCCGGTCTCAGAAAAAATCCCAAAAAATAGGAAATCGATTTTAAATCAATCAAGGAATCTAAAAATGCTATTTTATTTTCATGAAAAAATCTCAATCAACGGAAAAATAGGAAATAAGTGCCGCCGGCCCTAAAATTTCTCCTTGTCGGAAAAACTCTGAATCGACCTTCGATAGCACCGTTCGAAGCCAAAGAACGATGGGAAACTCTTGATAATTGTATTATATATCTTATAATCAATCTATTAGACATCAAATGTCTTTATGGAAGAAGATCTCGAGAAATCCACAAATCGAACTGGTGAATTCTGTAAAACGAAATGTTCATCTTTCAGACCCTCTAGCGGACTCTCCGGTGGTCCAAAATTCAAACGGTTTATGGCGTTGAAAAGCCCTTTGTCACGAGATTCATTCAAAAGTAACCAATATCCAAAACGTATCCCATACGATTTATGGTTACTCTGTCAAGATGGACGTTTGTACAGATTCGGGAAAGCATAAAATATATTAAACGACATCGAAATGACGTCAGAATCAAACGAGACTTCAACATGGATTTGATACCACTATTGGGAATCGGTCCAATCAGATTGGCGCAGAGAAAAATATCCGATTCCTCATATATCATTGTCTTAGTCTCGATCGAAATCGAACGACGTCGTCAAAACTGGTATTCGAAACGATTTCGAACACGTACCTTTGTGGGATTCAAATAATCCCTAAAGACTGGAGAAGATCGAGCGTTCTCACGCTCATTCAGCCACTCAAGTGTGCCTCTAGTCGTATCCACACGAGCCGCCTCCCTAGTCGGGTTCTCCTTCGCGTTGGACCTTCCAACTCGCCTCGGATGAAGTTCCATCGACTCTTGACGACCTCCAGCATGGGAAAACGTGAAGGAGAGAGGTAGGGATGAATTTTGCAGCCCTGGCTTGTGGGGCTCATGCTCAATTCGCTATTATATAGAGAATTTGGAGTTTTTCACAAAACCCCTCCTTTCTCTATATTTACACCCTTACCCCTAAACTTATGGATTTGCCCTTATGTGTGTGACCTACTAGGCCCAATAGCCCATTTGGTTGAGGCCTAATTAAAAGAACAACTTCTTTTAAATTAAATCTATTATCTCATAATAGATTTAATGGTCTTCCGATCATGAAAGGTACAAGCCACATCCTATGATCCCAAACGACTTCGGGGATGAACTCCTCTCCAAAGATCATTTCCATCATCGGTTACCACACGGATATAAAACTTCGTCCATCCAATGTCCCGGTCGAATAGGAGTACGGCATTGACTGTCAACTCCTAAATATACCGACACTATGGAATCTTGTACTCGTAATTTGATCAATTGGTTAACTCTTTTCCAATTATCCTATCTATCTTGGCCAAGAATTAAGAGTACTATCCATAGGACATTCTCTCTCTCCTATCGAGAGTGGACGATCCCCTATTGTCCGCTCAATTGCCTCCACCGGGTTTCCCATATACCCAATCCATTAACTATACATGACCATAATATTAAGTGATTCATAAGTCAATAGTCAAAGTACATGGTACGCCCGTCAAGACATCTTTGGTGACTCAGGTCAAAGATCCAACCATGCAACCGTGATGATAGAATACCCTGATCGACAGTTCAGTAAGATACCATTCAGGAATTCTATACTGGTCAGTTCAGTGAACTCATTCCTCTAATGAGAACCTGTATATGTATCTCAGTATTCTCACACTGATGGCCAATGAGATCGGTCAGTCTCATCATTTGAGAAGATATCATATACCCTAGTCTTACCGGATCCTTGATGTCCTGTCTCGAGGATCCTACGACTAGGAACATTTAGAGTACATGCTTCTAGATGATTGATCTCATTATCATGATCTCATCATGATTCAATCATCATTGCATGCAATCTAGGACTTCATTACGATAGACGCATCTAGATAGTGCAAGTAATGAAGATTATGCCATTTATACTGAATAAGATATTATAAGAAATATAAAATCATATCACATATGATTGGCTTGTAGAGCATACATTTCTATTAGTTTTAAGTAACCATCTTGTAAAATTCGAGGTCCTCTTCTATTTGGAATGCAAGTTCATATGTGGCCACCATCATGGGTCATATAGTAGCAATCAACTTTCTTTGAATATCTCCTTTTAGTACTTTTACAAACTTTCAAGCTTGCTCAAACCTGTGGTGCATAAGTTTCTAGCTCAACAAATTTACCCTCATATTTCATCATAGTCATATTCTCTTGTTCAAACTATATGAATTCCTCCTTCTTTGAGCAGCTTACGTGTAGGGGGAAATTTTTTTATTTGAATAGCTTTATGAAGTCCTTCTAAGCAATTTTATCCTCAGGAATATTAGAAAAATTGTTCTGAAGGATGGACTCCCAACAAGTGCTTGTTGAATGTTACAACATATGACTAGCTAGGTATACCTTGTCCTAAAGGTGGAAATTGGATCGCTATGAAGATATTTATAGTTTTCTTAATACAACTTTCATCTAGTTATGGGTCCCTTTCACCCTTGAACACTGGTGGGTTCATTCTTTAGGAGTGCTCAATCAGTTCGCTAGGCCGGTCATCTACTTGGTTGTGTTGGGTTGGGCTTGGGCCTGAGTTTGCAAGGATTGGAAAATCCCATAAATCACTTCCAATATTTGGTGTAACCCAGGAGATTGTTCATCTGCATGGTGTGGAACTCTCCAATGGTTGTCCTCCTCTATCGGAACATCCTACAAATTATCATTCACTCATTAACGATTTCCACCATGATCAGCCATCCTGGTTAATAAAAATAAATTTGGTTTAATTTTACTTAACATAATAGGTAAACAAGCAAGGGTCAACTAACATCTAAGCTTTAGTCTTAAGCTTCTAGTTTATATAGTGGCGTATGCTTGTCTTTCCCCTGATACAAACTCCTATCATGACCCAGAAAAGTTATGAAGCAGAATATATTTTCTAACATTGTGATAGTGGGATAAAACTCAATTAACCATGTTTGGATTAACAAACACACTAGGACTTTATAATTATAAATGTCATCACACTATCTAAAACACAACTTAAACAAAGAGCAAGCTAGACTATTGAGAAATCGACCATCTTGGCTCAAAATGCCAAGTTTATTCAATTAACTCAATGCGAGCTAAACTACTATGCACTAAACTAAAACTACTAAGCAACTGACCCTCTAGACTTATAATCACCACCCTAATCTTCTAAGATATCTTTTTCCTCAAGGACATTCTACACGAAATTTGTAGAATCACATTTTTATAAAATTAATGGGGTAAGTCATATGGATTCAATATGCATTAGTCTCTCCACTCTATAATCAGGTGTATATAGAAAATATTCTCAAACATTATTATGTAATTGGCATACCATGCATCATATAGATATCAAGATAAACATCTAATTCTATTAAACATATGCAATTGGCTTAAAATGTTTCAAATCGATACCAAGACAAAAATAAATCTATTAACTTTACAATTACTTCCTTCTATCATGAACTTAGCATATTTATTATTCAAATTATTGTGGCAGATTTGTTATTCAAATTATTGGGCCAATGAGAAAGTTAAGATAGATAAGCAACATGTATGTATTGATGGTGCATTGAGTATCTATTAGAACAGAGCAAACATTCACACATTTGACATGTGTCAGAATATAATAGATAGACATACTCAAGCACATACCAATCATGAGCATGCCACTTGTTATTTTAAAATTTCCCGTATCTTAAAATGCATCATCATCATGTTCTTAGCATTTCAAGTAGATTTTCAAACATGATTTAACATGGCTATATATATAAACATGAAAAATATCATGCCTCTCATGATTTCATGTTTCCAAACTAACTAATCACATACATATAATCATGATTTCAATAAGAAATTATCAAAAATAATTAGGATAACAAAGCAATAAATAACTATCATAGAAACATAATTTTTTATTTAGTAGGGTTTCAAAATTACTAACATATAGCTAGAGTACACATTTCTAAAGTCTTATATAATATTATTATGGTAATGAGTCAAATATACTATAGTGAGCTTGAGACACTAACTTGGAATTTCTTGAAGTCTTACCAAATTTTTTGATATAATCCTTCCTTATTTCTGTCCTTGAAATTTTCTTCCACCAAAATTCCTTTTTATCATTGTAGAAATGGGTCACGAATCTGATGGCCCAACCATTGATGGGCAAGATACAATGGGAGAAAGAGATAAAGGTACAACAACTCTTGCACCGATGGGTGAGGCAACAACATAACGAGGTCAGCAGGGGCTTCACAGATGATCTAGGGTGCTGGTGATGTATGCTGACTTGGACAGATGGGAGGTGTAGAAAGTAGTAGGAGGTAGTCAAGCAATGGGATGTTGGCAATTAGTAGTACATATGGGTCAACATCGTAGTAGGAAAGGGAGGATGTAGGGAAGCAAGGAAGGGGCAATGGGTGGTGCGACACAGCAGCAAGCCATTGCTTCAACAAAGTGGTAGGGGCACTAGGGTGTTGGGTTAGGTGAGAGAAATTATATGATGCAGATATGAGAGAGATTAACCGGCCTCTGTGATTTGACAAAAACCTCTAAAGTAGAGGAAAGATGCCAAAGAGCAGAGGAAGCAAAGGATCGAGAGTGAAGTGGGATTTCTATAAAACGAGATGGAGCTCAATGTATGTTCTTCTGCACAGGTATGCTTTTATATCTATGTGTGTGATTGTAAAGAATTACCTGAAGGCATCCTCCAATCACATGTGCTTATAGAGATAGATGGCCCAATCAAGGCTAAGTAGGATTGCCATGTCATCTTGGATTAAAGTAAATTTAGCTTGCCTAACACCCCCCCTCAAGTTGAATGGGAGGTGAATGCTCAACTTGTTTCTTAAGATTTCATATTGCTTGACGGCCAGTGGCCTTGCAAAGACATGCTATTTGGCCATAAATAGCTATATGATGAACTAAAATGTACTTTTCTTGAAGTAATTGTATTACAAAGTGAAAATCAACTTTTACATGTTTAGTTCTAACCTTGAAAGCTAGGTTAAAAATGAGGTGTATAGTCTAAATATTATCACACCAGATAGTTGGTTTTCTCGAAAGAGGAATACTAAGCTCCTTTATTAACTATATAACCCTTATTGATTTTGTCATATCTACCGACATGTCCCTCATTTTAGCTTAGTGCTTAAGTGTGCCACTGTATATTGCTTCTTGGTTGTCCAACTAATGATACTTTTGCAAAACCAAAAGTAGATCTGTGGTCATCTAGACAACCAACCTAATCTAGATGACCACAGATCTACTTTTGGTTTTACAAAAGTATCATTAGTTGGATATAAACATTGAGACTAAAGTCAATGGGTTTAATAATAAGTCCATTTGATATGTAAACTTTAAGTACATAAATATTTTATTAACCAGTCAACATTTGTTGGAGAAGACAAAAGTGGGCAAGCTTTGTTTACTGCAAAGTCGGGTGACAGTAGAATACTATAACAAGCCAACCAAGCTCCTATAATAAGTACAATGAGATAATGATTGACCCTCATGCTATGGAATAATAGTTCTAGTACCAATAGGAGTTGAATCGGGTTTTGAATCATGAAGTTGTGCTTTGTGTAGGAGATCTATAATGTATTGCTATTGATTGAGATGCAATCCACAAGTAAACCTGACACTTCTATGCCTAGGAAAAGAATGAATATCACCAAGATCTTTTAAGGCAAAAGTTTTTGACAATCTATTTATTTTTGACGAACTGTTAGTCAAACTTGATACAACTCAAGAGTTGTTCCCTATCAATATTATGTCATCCACATAGACTAACATGTATTGAACAACTTCCCATCATGAAGTATGAAAAGTGAAGGATCACAATTGGATGCCTTAAAACCAATAGTTAAAAGATGTGAAAAAAACCAATAGAACCAAGCTCTTGGGGTTTGCGTTAAGCATATATGGTGTTATGTATCTTACACACATAATGATGATCACTCTTATTCATAAAACTAGGGGTTGAGTCATGAATATTTCTTCATTCAATTTACCATGAAGAAATGCATACATTTAGTTACTTGATTGTCCTTTTAGAAGTAATAGTTAATGTAGAACTAAATAGATGGTTGTGGGTAGGGGTGTTCATGTAAAATCGGTAAACCGGTAAACCGAACCGAACGGACCGTTCGGTTCGGTTCGGTTTGAGAGGCTATGCATTCGGTTTTTTGAACCGAACCGAACCGATAATTTCTTATCGGTTCGGTTCGGTTCGGCACCTCCCCAAACCGAACCGAACCGGTAAACCGGTTGACCCGATTTGATAAAGTTTGACCCACTTTATTTACATATTATATTACATTTAAATATATATTATATCAATTTTAAATATGTTTTATTATAAATGTAAGTTAATTAGTATAAAGATAAAATTATATATTATAAATACAGTATTAGACTTTATATTAATCTTAAATAATTATTATAATGTATATTTTATTTTATTTTATTTTTATTTATTTAAATATACATTAAACCGATGAACCGAACCGAACCGAACCGAACCGAACCGAACCGAACCGAATCACAATCGGTTCAGGGCTCACTGAACCGGTTCGGTTCGGTTCACCTTATCGGTTCGGTTTCGGTTTGGAAAAAAAGTGACCAAACCGAACCGAACCGAACCGTTTACACCCCTAGTTGTGGGTTTAACAATATGATTGAATGTCTCGATTTAGTATAGACCATATTCTTGAGTAAAACCCTTTGCTACAACTTAAGCTTTGTGCCTAGTAATTGTAGAATCAAAATTTTTCTTCAATTTATAAATTCATTTGCACCCTACTATATTTACTTGCATGAGTAGGAGGTGAAACTTGGGAGCAAGTTCCCATTTCTATAAAGAGTAGAAAACTCTTCAGACATAACATGCCTCCAAGCAACTTGTTTTTTAGTTATACTAAATGAGGTATGTTCTACATTAATTGTATTATTTACTACCAACACATATCTAGAAGGTGGCTTTCTTGTTTGACCGATTAATTTGTTGACTATCTCATTGATGGACCAAAATTTCATAGTAGGACTCCTACTATCAGAAGCATTTCTATCTTGACTTAACTATTTGTAGTGCAACATCTTCATTAATTACAAAATCAAATGGAATAGTAATTAAACTAATAGGGGAAACTCCCTGATTATCAGAATTTATATCAAGTATAGGAAATTAACTAGTATTGGCATATGTGTAGAGCTGGTTGGTAAAATAGAAAATCTATTTGTAGGCAATGAATTGAGTACAAGAAGAGGAAAAGTAATGACTATAGAATCTAAAGTAACCGGTTCTAGCTTAATCTAAATAGCATATGAAAAATTTGTTCTCATCATAAACTACATTGGTTACCACATACACGCACTTTGTCATTGGTAAAAAAACATTTGTATTCTTTATGTTCTGAACTATAGTCCAAGAAAATGCACCATTATGAATGGTATGTAAATTTATTTATTGTATGGTCTCAAATAAGGGTAACAAGAACACCCAAATATATGTAAAAACTTATAATATGAAGATGTACCATATAAATTATCATATGGAGACAAATTATTGTGAACTGCTATTGGCACAAGTTGCAGCCTCATCCCAAAAAGCATATGAAAGACCAACATTTTTCAATAACGATAGAGTTGTTTCAATAATATGCCTATGATTTCTTTTAGAAATACCATTTTGATTAATTATGAGGACATGCAACTCTATGGAATATACCATGAGTAGAAAAGAAACCAGCTAACATCATGAATTCTCCACTCCAATAACTTTGAATATATTTGATTTTTGAAGAAAATATGATCTCTACCTGATTCTTAAAATGTATAAACATTGAGAACACTTGATCCTTTGTGGAAATTGGATAAATCCAGAAATAATGACTGAAATGGAAAAAAAAAGTAAGATAGTATTTGAAATCATTATGACTAATTTAGGGAAAACGTCCCCAAACATCGGATATTATAATCTTTAAAGGTGACTTTGACTCATATAAGATGGAGGAAATTGTAATCGGTGACTCTTTGCAACAACACATTGTTCATAAAAGAAATATTTGACATAATAGATGACCCAAACTCTTTAGTCTTGATTTACTACCGTTAGAGCAGGATGACCTAGATGATAATGCCACTTTGCCACTATCTTAGTAGTAAAACCATCAAATGAATCAGCCTCCCTTAGATGAAGGCAGTAGAGTCCATTAACCATGCGTCCTTAAAGTTGAACCTTCTGAGTTTTGACATCCTTAACAAAGCATTGATGAGATAAAAATTCAAAATAGACATCATTATCTTTAGCTAACTGAGATACCAATAATAATTTTTTTCTAAAGAGGAAACATGTAAAACATTGTTGAGTTGGAGAAAATTTAAAACATTTGCAATTGGCATAACCTCACTATTACTATTATGAATTGTGTTATGTCCTATAGACTATTGTGGATTTTGTAGTCATAAGAAATTAGGTGTCACATGGTTGTTCACAATTGAGTCAAGGTACAAAGTAAGATTCCCAATTTGTCCAATATTTTTAACTGAAGTAGTATTGGCATAATGTTGAGAAAAGTTGTTTGTTTGATTGTTCTGACGAGTGCCTAGAATATTACTAATTCTGAGTGTAGAATCAAACTATCTCCAACAAGTAAAGACTATATGTCCTCTCTTTTCAAATAAGTAAATACATGCATGAATTCTATCAGTGTATTGATCATTCAACTGTGACTAATTCTGATTTGTATTCATATTATGATTTATATCAAAATTAAAATAATGGTGGCTTCTTCCACCTCTGCCTCTAAAGCCATGGCCACAACAAGAATTGTTTCTATTATTATTCTCTTATTGTTGAGATCCATTCAACTATGTGCGAGCAAAATTGACACTCAAATCATTGACAATTTGTTGTTATTTCTATAGCATGATTTCAAGATTGAGAGTAAGACCTCAATATCAACAATAGTTAAGACTAATGCATTCATTCTTGTAGTAATCACAGTAGTAAAAGCATCATACTCCAGTCCCAATCTTCCTAGTATATATAGAACCATATCACTAGGTGGGATAGTTACATCAGCTAATTCTAACAAGCTAACAATATATTTAGCTCTTTGAACATATTTAACAATTCTCATACTACCCTTAATTGTTATAGTTGTGACCTTAATTGAAGCACTCTAGCTTTTAAGGTATTAGCATAGGTGGACGTGACTACTTTTCAGATCTGAGCAGATATGGAATGACACACAAGAGAAGGTAAAATTGATTCAAAGACTAAGGATATTAGCATAGTCATTACACGACTATCATACCACTTCCAGATCTAAGCATCTGGATTAATAACCATCTTTGAAGAATTAATAGTATCAAGAATAAAAGTTGGAGGACATGGAATTGTCCCATCTATCAATCCTATTAAACCATAAGTATTGAGAAGTGGGATGAGTTGAACATGCCATAGAACATAATTTTGTGCATTCAATTTCACTGAAATGTAGTGCAATACATTTGTTATTGATGAAACGAGAGAGGAAGCGAGAGGAAAACCAGAATTAGGAGTACTGGGAGAAAATATTGCAAATGATTCCTCCATTGGCCTTACTCTGATACTAGGTTAGATAAGAGAAATTACCTGATGCAGATCTGAGATATATTAGCCACCCTTTGAGATTTTACAAAAACCTCAAACATAGAGGAAAGATGTCGAAGAGCAGAGGAAGTAGAGGGCTAAGAGTGAAGAGGGATTTTTGAGAAATGAATGAGAGCTCAATGTCTACTTCTTTGCATAATTATGCTTTTATATATGTGGGTGATTGTATAGAATTACACAAAGACATCCTCCAAATACACGTGCTTACATAGACCGATGGCCCATTCTGGGCTAAGAAGGATTGCCATGTCATCCTAGAATAAAAGTAAATTCAACTTGCCTAACATGGCGGAGGAAGCAACACTGGGTAGCGATCATCAGAGAAAAGATAGGTGAGCATGGGGGCTTGTGAGGATGGTCGCAACGATGGTGAAAACTCAATGCACAGGTGCATGGCAACGGGGTTGCAATCAACTCCGTAGAGTGACATTGCTCTAATGATGCTAGGGGCTCATAGAGGAGAGGGGAAAAAAAGGTGATGGGGCATGCGGAGGAGGAAGGTAGTAGCGGGGAAGGGACATGAACAATGACGGATTATCTAGGATGCACAAAGAGTGGGAAAGCGATGGAACCCAAAGGGTGGCGGTGGCTTATGCAACCACGAAGGGAGTCAGGGTTACACATAGAAGATACGAAGAGTTTAGAATATGACATTATTAGACCTAATTTCACCGGATTTAGGAACATAAATTGGGAAGTACTTCTTACAGGAGATCAACATCATACCATTATATTATCCTTTTAAAGTGCCTACTATTTTGAACTCGGCATCTAGACCTTTTTGTGACATATGTATCACTGATGACTTCATTTTATTTTATATATAGACAAAATATTACATTAATGAATCAAGACAAGAAAACCAAGGATTTAGACAAAAAAATCTCAACCATGTCTTCTAATATATAATGGGGATTTTGGTCCCATGAAAAATTGAGATTTTATTATAATTTTATGTTTTAGTAACAAACTTGTCATGTTTGACGACTACTACAAATTTATATTTTAAAAAAATCTAGTTGGACAAAGAAAGTAAGATCATGTCTCTGATTTCGTGATCTTCCTCTCGTTTGGCTGTACTAATTTGTCATTGGTTAACTTAGACTTTATTTTAATATAATTTTTATTTATTGTTCCACCAAACACCCCATAAGTTAGAGGTTGTAGATTTAAGTTTGGGAAAATTAACTACCGGTCCATTTAAGAAAACCGATATGATGATAGATCTGATGATCAAATTCTTTTAACGTCTGATCCACTCATCACATTTTTTAATATTATAGGTCCTTTCTGTCACTTCCTGCAAAATGCCCGTCACTACTCCTTTTGTTATCTCTATTTTATGCTTTTGTAAAGATCTCCTTCAGAAAATCAACGTTCACAAATTCAACGCAGCCTACATATATAAAACTGAAGCCGAAAAATAGAAATTTTGCTTCGATTTTAATAAAATGATAAATCTTTGAAACTTATTAACATATCATATAAAATCATAAAAATGATCAAACTGGTCTGTTTGTGTTTGATTTTATTATTTTTAAAAATACAAGTAAAATTTAAAAATATATGTCGTATAAGCTATAGTAAAATAAAATTAAATATTTAAATTCATAGTTAGATTAAATGTTAATAATTATGCACTATTTTTAACTTATTATTAAATAAAATTAATATAACATGTTTTAAAAATTATTAATTTTAATACAAGAATCAAAGTTGAAACGTTGAAATATGATGATTTATAACTTAAAAATATTATTATATTTCGAACAAAAAATATTATTTATATGGAGATTTAAATCTATAAAAATTAAATCTAATTTTAATTTATATTAAACATTTTTTAAAAATAATTATGTACAAAAATTTGAATTTAAAAATATTTAAAATTTAAGCATTACACTATATTTTCTGTATCTTATTAATATAACTGTAAAATATCAATATATTCAAAGAAATAAATTATTGTATTTGACTTACCTAAAGATTTAAATATAAAAAATAATAATTTATGAATTTATTTTAAAAATTTATATTGACAAATAAAAAATATTTTATCAAATATAACAACTAATATTTAATGTTCTTACATTTATTGAATATTCTGTAGATTTAATTCAACTATTTATTTAAATATATTATAATAATTAAGTTTTGAAGTTAAACGTAATGGCTCATTCGTTGAGAAGAAAACAGCGATTCTCGATCTATGTGTTTTCAAGGTTAATCGAAGTTTTTAAATATTTTATACAATCCGACGGACGGCAAGTAAAAAATAATGGCCCCATTCATTTTAAGAAGAAAACAACGATTGGTGATTTACAGTCTTTCAAACTCAATGAAAGCAAAAGAGACAATTTACTTGTTCTTTCCTGTCCCAGTGTCGGCTGCCATCAATTTAAGAGCGAAAATGCAAAGAATGTGAAAACTTGAGTATCACGTCACGTTAAGCTCAACATTTGACTGTACTTCGTGTGAAAGTCGATCAGTTGAAAGGACCGCCAGTTCGTTTGGCCTTTTAAGTTTTCCCAAATTTAATCCAATATCCGACATCATTAAGATAGCAAGTCCTTCTACCATTTATATCTTCAGTAACGTTGAAAGCTAGTAATTAAGTTGTGCATCATCGGAGTCCATGAACTGCACAAACTTACCAGAACACAATCCGATGAACACGATCTGCAACTTTAAATGACATTCCTTGACAATATCGCAGTTACAATCTCACACTCCGATCATCTTAATTGTACACTCCATCACTGGCAACCCACCGTGTGCCCGGCCAAGAGAAGGAAGGAAGGAAGGAAGATGCCGTCGCTCGCTCAATCACTTGCCAGGGACGAAGTTGGTGGCGTACGCCCATGCGTTGTTGTTGACCGGGTCGGCGAGGTGGTCGGCTAGGTTCTCCAGCGGGCCCTTCCCGGTGACGATGGCCTGCACGAAGAACCCGAACATGGAGAACATCGCCAGCCTGCCGTTCTTTATCTCCTTCACCTTCAGCTCCGCGAAGGCCTCGGGGTCGTCCGCCAGCCCCAGCGGGTCGAAGCTCCCGCCCGGGTACAGCGGGTCGGTGACCTCGCCGAGCGGCCCGCCGGCGATGCGGTACCCCTCGACGGCGCCCATCAGGACCACCTGGCAGGCCCAGATGGCCAAGATGCTCTGGGCGTGGACCAGGCTGGGGTTGCCCAGGTAGTCCAGCCCCCCCTCGCTGAAGATCTGCGACCCCGCCTTGAACCAGACGGCCTCGCCGAACTTGACGCCGTTGCGGGCGAGCAGCTCCGGGAAGACGCAGCCCAGGGCTCCGAGCATCGCCCACCGGCAGTGGATCACCTCCAACTCACGGTTCTTGGCGAACGTCTCCGGGTCGGCGGACAGCCCGGCGGTGTCCCACCCGTAGTCGCCGGGGAACTCGCCGGTGAGGTAGGACGGGGGCGCGCCGGAGAAGGGGCCGAGGTACTTGACGCGGTCGGGCCCGTACCAGGGGCTACCGGAGGCGGCGGCGGGCTTCGGCCGGCCGCCGGTCTTCCTCATGGTGACCCGTCCCTCGCCGAGGATCTCGGAGGCGGCAGGGGAGAGCTTCAGGGCCTGGCCGGCGAGGGAGGGGAGGAGAGGGCCATGGTAGTCATGGTGGTGGAGCGAGAGGAACCGCTGATGCTGTGGAGAGGTCGGAGGCGGTGGTAGTGGCCGGCATCGAGGAGGGATCGGCTTAAATAGCGCCGGAGAAGGAGCCGGCGGCGATGGGCCGGTTATCCGGTGATATCTCGGCCGTCGTTCTCATTGGCCGAGGGGGGTGTGAGGCGGTGGATCGTCCTAGCTGGCGGCCACGGGAGCCACGCAGCTGGATGCCCGACGTCTACTCGTAGATTTTCGGGGCTGACTACTCAGTGCTGCTTGTGCCACGTCGGTCTCTTATCGCTGACCAGTCGTCATTTATATTTTGTAAAAAAAAGAACAAAATTCGAGGATTCGATAATGGCCAGAGGTGCAAACGAAGTAATATACTCAACAACTAATTAAAAATTCAATCAGATAAAAATTTAACTCAACTTATTTATTATGTTAAATGAATAAATTTGAATAAAAAATGAACCTCGACTCATTAAACTAGTCGAGTTTGAACAGACTCTTACTCGGTTCAATAAATTTACGAATAAATTGATTAAATATTATATTATGCTATATATTTATTTTTAAAATAAAATTTTAAATATTAATAATTATATATTATCATTTTTATATTAAATAATTTAAAATTAAACTTAAACTTAGATTGAATTTCATAAATAAATTAAATATAGAGTTTCATAAATTATTTTTTATTAATTTTAAATTTATAAACGAGTTTGTATATAACTTAAGTTTGAATGTGAATTGAATTTTAGTCTAATTATTACTCGAGTTCGAGTTCGACTCGGCTCGATTAATAACCGAACTAAGTTTGAATAATACTTCCACGTACTCGCTAAAACTCGAGCTCGAACTCGAACTTGTGTAAAATAAACGAATCGAACTTGAATACCATATTACTCGGCTCGACTCGGCCCATTTGCACCCCTAGTCAGGAGAGCAATCTTAGTGAATTAATCTCAGGTTTTTTTCGCGTTCATAATCTTCCAGTAAGGCAAAGGATCTAATTTGATCATCTTGTTATTGCTAATAAAAGAAAATAAAACGATCTCTCCTAAAATATCTCCATGTTCAGTGAAAATATTAACGATAATGTAATTTCAATATTAGTCTTTACAACACGGTCCCAAACAAGTCAAGTCCGCCAACGGAGTAGCATACACAGTTGTTCGAATAGATTTTTCACGAGGAGATTCAACTTTTGTTCAAACTTATGTTTTGTTTGGTTAAAGTTTTATTTTTGGTACTATATCAATATTGATATTATTATTTTCAAATATTAGAATATCAATATCAAAAGTAATATAAATTGACACTTATATTATATAATATATTTTATTTGTACTACAAATTTTAAAATTGATATAATTAACCAAAGACTTCTTAATAGTTCGTATAAATATCAATTCTAAAATTAGTAGTGATAGAGTTATCAAATATAGTATTAAGGTCCGTTTGTTTGTTGGGAGAAGTTGTAGCATGTGTAAATTTTCTCGAAAAAAATGTCAACTCATTTATTTGTTTACACCTAAAAGAAGAAATGTTAAATCAACGATGAATCTCACAGTGGCAATTCTAATTTTGACATCGGTCGGTACAAGGGGAAGTCGTTTTTGACGAACAGTTCCAGATTTTTTTAAAAAACTCATTAGTTAAAATATTATTAATAGATATTATCAATTTTAATAAATTTATTATTTGAATTTAATTTTTAAAGGCATATATCAGTACATAGAAATTTTATTTTCTCTTTGTGTATCTGACAAATAAAATAACTTTATTAAAAATTATTTTATCGTTTTAATTACTCATTTAATTAAACTTATTAATAAAAATTTAACTCAACTTTTAATTTTCTTTTGAACAAATTTTTAATTAATTTTTAATATATAAATTACAACACTTTACGTTGTACTATTAGGTACTATATATTTTATTTAGTTCCCAACGTATCGTAGGTTTCCAAAACATAAATTTTGAGTAAACCATTTATCACGAAACATTTTAGTTTTAAAAGTATTTTTTCGTATATTTCATTTGAATATATAAAATTGATAAATAGTATTTATTTATAAATATTCAAATAAATAAATGAAGTTACTATGATAAAACTTTGTATAAAATTTATAAAAATAATTTAAAAATAAAAAATAATAGATCTTGTTTTTAAAAAAATTGACTAATATTTAAATGATAAATTATATTTTTAATTTTGTTAAAAATAATTTTCATAATTTATTTTTGCATCAATATTTTATTATAAATAAATTATTTAATTATACAGATATTAATAAAATTATTTATGATTGATATGTTCTCATTGAAGCTTTGATAAAATTTCCTAGAAAAGAGAACTATAGACAACCAAATGACTAATGTTGTTTTCAATTTCCTTGGAAAAGAACATTCGATAAAATTTTTTTTCATTGATTTTATTTTTACATGAAACCAAATGAAACCAAAAGGACCCTTAGACTGATTACTTAATATGGAGCACAAAGTCTAGTTGGAATAGCAATTTAACTTATGTTCAATTCTCATTTAATTTTAATCTCGATATAACTTATTTATAAAGTTTAAATTCTATTTAAATTTATTTATGAAATTTGAGCTAAATATAAATATAAATATAAATTTATTTTAATTTATTTTATTTATTCAAGTGACATTATATGTTATTAATAATTATGATTTAACTTATTCAATAAATATTAAATTGAACAATCAATGAAATATTTAATCAAATTACTCACAAATGTATCAACTCAAGTTGAGTCGCTTGTCCACGTCACATAAATAAATGATCGAACATGAGCTTTCATCAAGAATAGTTGTCAAAGTGCATTGGTTCTTTTGTGCCTCTACTTTATAAAAGGATTCCACTCATTGTGAATCTTCTCCAACTGCATCAACTCCTTTTCTAGTGCATCTCAAATCTAGTAATAGCAAACATCAACATGCTTTGTTCTAAAACAACAAGCTGAATTCTTTGTTAAGGGTATAGCACTTTGACTATCATAAGACAACATATAAGTTTGCTGAGTAGGAGCTATGTCTTGGAGAAATTTCTTCATTTATGGTATTTCTTTGCAAACATCTATAGCTGCAATGTACTTTGCTTCTATGGTAGACAAGACAACACACTTCTGCAATTTGGCCTGCCATGAAATAGCTCCCCTACCATGTCAGCCTCTACAAATCCTTCTATCTATGCTTGTAAACTGTCAAAACATTTGAAGTACCTGAGTATTCATTTCACTGTTGTCCAGTGTTCTATGCTTGTATTAGATAACTATTTGCTTACTATGCCAGTTGCATAAGCCAAATCTGGATGTGTGCATACCATAGCATACATGAGACTTCCAACCACTGAGGCATATGGCACCTTCTCCATGTTCTTCTATTCATCTACAGAAGATGAACTCTATTCACTACTCAACCTGAAGTGACCTACAAGAGAAGTGGCTACTAGGTTGGCATCTTTCATGTTGAATTTATTAAGCACCTTTTCAACATACTTCTCTTGAGATAACCATAGCGTCTTTGATTTTCTATCATAAGATATTCTCATGTCTAAAATTTGTCTAGCTAGACCCAAGTTCTTCATATCAAAGAACTTGCTCATGTACATTTTCAACTTATCACTCATCTGACTATCCTATCCAACAATCAACATATCATCTACAAGCCATTTGCTCTTTTTCTGTAACTTTAAAATCTTCTGGTTGTGTCATGTAGATTTCTTCCTCCAAATCACCATGAAGAAAAGCAATCTTGACATCTAGCTGTTTATGCTCTAAATAAAGAGAAGCAACCAAACCCAATATCACCATAATAGATGACATTTTAATTACAGGAGAACAAGATTTCATCAAAGTCAATACCTTTAAGCTGCTTGTAGTCTTTGACCACCAATCTAGCCTTGTATCTCGGTTACCCTAGCCTTCATTCTTCATTTTTTAATTCCACTTATTTTGCAGAAATTTTCTTCTTTTTGGTAATCTACCCAAATCATAAGTGTGATTCTTATGCAAAGAATCTATCTCTTCTTGCATAACTTCATCTTGCTGAGCATCGACTTGCACTTTACAAAACTTTGTGGTTCACCATTGTCTGTGAGCATAACATATTCATTTGAAGGATACATGGTAGAAGGAACTTGAATTCTCTTTTCTCTACCAAACTCATCATTTTTTGATGGATACACATGAGAGGGCTACTCCATCTCTAGATCATGTCCTTGCTTAGCCTAATCTTACATAGGAAAGTCATATGACACATGTTCTTTTATCTTTGCTTCATCTTTCTCAGCATTATGCTCAAACTCATCCTGAGTGTTTGGCTGTATGTGAGGTTGCACTATCACAAGTAAAGGCACATCACCCGTTGCACTATCTAGCTTAGAAGGCTTCTCAAAGTCTTTAATTATTTGATCTTCTCTAGAGATAATGTCACGACTTTTGTGCATTGTATCCGTCTTTGGATTCCACAATCTGTAGCCAAACTCCTCATCTACATAGCCAATAAACACATATAGCACTGCTTTGTCATCTAACTTGGATCTTTGCTCTTTTTGCCATATGCATGAATGTCTCGCAACCAAAGACCTGTAGATGCTCATATGACACATCTTCACCTGACCACACCCTCTGGAATATCTCCCTCTAAAGCCATAGAAGAAAACTAGTTGATCAAGTACATTGCAATATGCAATGTCTCTCCCCATAGAGACTTCGACAAGCTAGAACTAGAGAGCATACTCTTGATCCTCTCCACTATTGTCCTGTTCATTTTGTCTGCCACTCCATTTTGCTCAGAGTGTATAGAACAATCTTCCTATTTCAAATCCCATACTTCATATAGTACTTCTTTAATGACCAAGACCTGTATTGACCATTATTATTTATCAATAAAGTCTTCAACTATTTTCTTATTTCATGCTCAATTGCTGCATGAAATACCTTGAAAATATTGCTGACTTCACTTTTATTCTTCATCATAAAACCTCACACCATTCTAAATGCATCATCTATGAAAGTAACTAAGTAGGAAGCACCACCTTTTGACTGCATGTTTATTGAATCACACAAATTTGAATAAACCATTTCTAAATGGTTTGTTGCTCTTTTTGGGTGATTTTTCTAAAAAGAAACTCTGCCTTGTTTACCTATCAAATAATGGTCACATGGGCTCAAATGTGTACCTTTCATTTTAGGAAGGAACTTTTCTTTTACAAGCAAATTCATCTCCCTTTAACTCATGTGCCCCAATCTTTTGTGCTACAAATCTAACAAGGAACTATCTACCACAACGTTCACGTCACCCTTGCTGTCCCATGTCCTTATGCCATATAAATTGCCATACTTGTCTCTTCGAGCCAAGATAGGTACCCTTTTTGTCAATTTTTAGCCATCTTGACCAAATGTTGTGCAATAGCTATCATCACCTAATTTTCTTACTGAAAATAGGTTCATCCTGAGGTCTGGAGCATGTCTGACATCTCTAAGGATAAGTTGACACGCTATACTAGTCTCTACATTAACATCTCCTATACCCACAATCCTCCAGGTATCATGGTTTCCCATATGGACAACACCATAATCACAAGTTCTATAAGACAAGAACAGATCTATGCGAGGTGTAGTATGATAAGATGCTCCCGAGTTTACTATTCACACAATGTCACCATTCTCTACTATTACACAATTTCCACCATTTGACAAAAGAATAATGATTTTATCATCTGACATGGTTATTGTAATTTCCTTGTCTTTCTCACTGTTGTGTGTCTTTTCTTTTAATCCTTTTCTTCTTTGAATTTCTTGCAATCAATCTTCATATGACTAGGAACTCCATAGTGGTAACATTTACTGTTGATGTTAGATCTAGAGTTTGACCTTGATTTTGACCTCCGATGATTTTTATCTTTGTTTCTAGCTCTGCCACGGTCTTTTATCACCAAAAGTTGTGATCTTGATGCTCCCAACGACTCTTTTCAAGTCTTCTTGTTCAAGAGACTACTAGTCATATGCTTCATTGTAAGCACACCATCTAGAGCAAAATTTTCATCACTAACACTGATTTATAATGCTCTGCACTTCATTTAGATGTGCTGCAACTGAACTCCTCTCTTTAAGTTTGAGGTTCACCATTTGTTTGATTAATAATGTCTTGTTCCTTGCAGTCTTCCTCTCATAGAGATCATGTAGTTTATGCTACAATGATTTTACCATTGTCTCATTCGACATATGATGAAATACATTGTCATCTAACCACTATCAAATTGTGCTAGTCACTTTTTAACATAATATCCTTCATGCAGCATCTATCGTGTCTTCTAGCTTCGACTCATATCCCTCAATCGGTAAATACAAATCTCTGCGATAAAGGATATCTTCCATCTTTACTTTTTAGACCACCTAATTATTTCTATTGAGTGAAATCATCTTGCCCGCTGTTGCGTCCATTTTGCTTCACTCAATTGAATCCGTCAAATGTAATGAATCTGCCGAAATCTACCAAACTTGGCAAACCTAGCTATGATACCACTTGTTGGGAAAAGATCAGTGCAATATTTTCACCCGAGTGAACAAGCCTGTAGACAAATATGGCACACAAGCAAAGAAAAATATCCGATCAAACTACAAATAGAGGAAGAGACAACACACCAAATTTACGTGGAAAACCCCAAAATTGAGGAAAAACCATGGGACAAGTCCGATCACCTAAGCAATCAATGAGTACAACAACTTACACTCTCAAACAATAATATGAGAGTGTTAATCTCCACAAGAACCATGGAAATCACACACCTGGGCTTCTTAGAGAAAATCCCTAGAAGAGACATAAGAGACGAAAAAAAGCCAAGAATAGATACCAAAGAAGCCTAGAGATGATGTTGCTCTTCTCCATTCTTCTTCATCTCTATTTCTCTCTATTTCTCTCTCTCTCTCTCTCTCTTCCCTACTGTGAAGCTCCCTCTCACCGATGATGTATACCCTTGACTGAACCCCCTTCTAGTTGTTGCAATGCTGTCGTGAGTGTTTTTCCACTTTTTTATGTAAAATGCCCCCCCCACATGCCCCTTAAGATGGCACATTAGCCTCTTATGAGGCTAGCATCCAACAAGTGGAGATGACTTAGAAGCCATCATTAATGTCTTTTTGGTTTTTAAACTACAATGCCCCCTTTTCCCTCCCCCTTCTTCTTCCTTTGTTCTCTCCCTCTTTCACAAAACCTCTCCATGCAACTATTGTTAGATGCATTGCTGCCACTACTTGTCACTGTAGATATGCAAAATTGGCGTGATTACGAGCTTAAAACTCTTATTCTATGGGCAACATCTTTTATTGAACCATTAGAAATCAAGTTGAACCATCTTCCGGTGATGAGTAGAGGGTCCTAGGAGCAAATCAGGAGCTTATTGTCGACTCCAAAAACGGGTTCCGGATCGGCACCTCAAAATAAGAAGGTGATAGATGGAATAGGGGAAAAAGGGAGTGAATAAAAAAAAACACTCGGAAAGCGGTAAAATGTCCTCACCTCGGTCCCACACTCACATTGATTCCCGAACTTTCATCTCACGGCGTCGCTCGAGCACCGGAGACAGTTTGGGTCATGTGGGAGGAGAGTGAGGAGGAGATGAAATTAAAACATGAAAGATGTGGTCACCAGGAGCCACAGACTCCGCTTTATGAGATGTAATATAATAGATGAGTTGAATTGACCATGTACCTTAGTGTGGGAGATCGGGATATGGGTTCAACCTTCTTCTTCTTCGGCCAGCCGATAAAGAAGAGTCTCCAACCAATGCTAGCTTGTTCAACCTGTGCAACTAAAACAATAAACCAAGTGAAGAAAATAATTATAACTATGGGAAGTGTAGTAACTTTAGTAAGAATATGAGAAAGAAGCAATTGGAATTGACTCACCGGATTGGGGCGAGTCCTAACCCCTTTTTTTGTATTATTGATTATGTAAAAATTATGTAAATGAACTAAAAGATGCTTTGAAACAATAAATAAACTGAGTTAAGGCAGTTGAGAAAGCTTATGGAATGGATCGGCTTGAGTTGAAGCCGAGTTGGTTGAAGAAGGTCGGTTCGGGTAGCCTTTAAACCCTTCTGGCGCGACTTTGGTGCAGAGGATGCTACGGACGACCCCTATGTAAGAATCGAGTGCCGTTTGTTGGAGTAGACAGAAAACTCAGAGAGGAAGAGTTCCTATGTTGATGATTTCACCGAAATCCTCCTGTAGAAGTCTGTAAAAATTATGAAAGTTGGCGGATATAGAAAACATAACATGGATGCCCGCCCTCAGTGCAGCAACTGCCATGAACGAACGGCAAGTCAGAATTGAGTACCGTCAGCTGGAGATGAAAGAGAACGAAGAGAGGAACAACTTCTATGTTGAAGACTTTTGTGGCAGGAGTCCCAGATTTTCTTCAGAAGTCGATGAAGTCGGTTGATGCAGAACGCCCGGATCGAGCCTTCTTCTTCACTTCGGGATCTATCTCTTGATGTCGGATCGCCTTTGGACGTCGAGACGGCTTTGGAGAAGAGCTTGGATGAACTCTGCATGAGCTAGGCACGGGGGATTCACCTTGGGTCATTGCGAATGGCCCTCAATTTATAGGGGAAGGAAGCCGGTGCAAAAAATGAAAACTGTACCGACCGCGCCCCCGCTTTTCAAAGGGGACGAGGGCGCGCAGGGCGCGCCCTCAAACCAAGGGCGCATAGGGCGCGCCCCCACTTCGGGGCCACGGTCTGCGCGCCCCCCTGTTTCAAAGGGAGCGGGGGCGCGTTACGCGTCTCACTGCTAAAAATCGACAGAAACTTCCGGAAATTGCTAAAAATCGACTTGACATACGTAATGCACCCCCGAACCGGGGGCACAGTACAAATAATCGAAAATCAGCGCCGGAAACCTTCCAAAAATCAGGTTTAGAAGGTGCTAATCGGGGTAATTTGCGATTTAAAGAAACTGACCATGCCCCCGCTTTTCAAAGGAACCGGGGGCGCGCAGGATGTGCTCCCGGTTTGAGGGCGCGCCCCCGGGTTGAGGGCGTGCAGGGCGCGCCCTCCTCTTTAAAAGGGAGCAGGGGCGCGGTACACTCTCTCTCCTATGCGGGTGTTCCGCGAGCCGTATCTTGCAAACGGGATGTCCGATTCGGCTCCCGTTTGTTGCGTTGGAAAGAGGGCCTTCAACCGCACCTCCTCAAGTTGGTAAACCAGCCGGCTTGACTCCCGATATGTTCGCACGGGGATTTCTACCAGTTTACCCTCATGCGGAAAGCCGAAACCCATGACGAAGATTCGAAAGAGCACGGTTCCGGTCGAGAAATCTCGGGTCAACTCGGGATGACTTAAAATGATGACCGAACAAGTCCGGTATGATCGGAAGACCCGAAGTCATTGAAAAATCTGAGATTAACCCGGTAAACGTGAATCAAAAGCCGTAAAAGCCGCGAAACCCTAAAATTGACCGAACCGGACGTATGGCCATGATTGATGAAAATATTCGGCTAGAATCGACCCAAATGACCCGAAAAGACCCGATGATGACCGGAAAGGCCTAACACATGGTCCGGGATAGCCGTGTCAATACATATCGAAAAAGCCATAACGAAAGCCGTCATTGACCGACGCCTACCGAAATGACTTCTCGGAAACCCTGAATGTTACGGAACACATGCGGGACTCCCGAGACCTTCAATTATGGACCATTCAAGGTCGGTCATCAAGCATGCTTCGTGTTTTTACGGTTCACGCGCGGCTCTCGCTTGAAGGTTTCGGCATAATTTCGGAAATCATTGGTCCATTCTCAACTCACAAGGGGCTCCACCAATGTCCTTAGCTCATATCCACGAGGTAATCCGGATCAGATAACAGTCAAATAAAGGATATCGCCTATGGAATAAGAGTCTGGGGCTCCGAATCAGGCCAATTTGGCGTGTCTACAGCTTGCCTCGCCTTGATGTCGGTTTTGCAAGGGAATGGCATGTAGCGGAGCAAAGTGAAATGTAGAGAAAGCGTAGCGAAGCGAGATGGATCGTAGTGGAATGTAGTGGTGTGAAATGGTGATGGACTAAAAAGGTGGCATCAAGGTGTAGATATAGACACGCTCTCAACGACCAGATTTGGCAAGACGAATCTTCTCAAGTCTCCTGGTTAACTGCCATGTTTCATCAAGTCTTCCTATGTTCGATTGGTAAGAGATGTGCCATTGGCACGAGAGAAGAATAGCCAACCCCCAACGTGGTGGGGAGTCCCCGAAACATGGGTTCATAGGTTCATCATCAGCCGGTAGCCCGATCTTTGCGGTGTTCCTGTACTGTGATGGGCTAAAATTTAAAAAGAGATTTGTTTTGAAGGAAAGTAAAAGAATACCAATCGAGCACATTCAGGCTCTTAGATTCATTTAAGTCTTCCAAGAGACAAGATTTGATTCGGAATGAAATGATCTTAGATTCCAAAAGGCAAATGTTTAAGCATAGACCGTGAAGATAATGACGGTGCAAGTTCTAATCAAATAGAAGTCCCTTGGCGGGACAAATTGGCTGCCATGGTGGGATGAATAGCAAAGAAGTGTTGCAATGGCCACAGTGGTGATGGAGGATTTGGAGGTATAAGGTGATTACCGAACACGGTTGGATTAACAGACACGGTGGGATATTAGAAAGGTTGGTGGTACTAGAAAACATGGTGGGATTAGAAAACACAGTGGGATTCAGAATGATTGGAAAAGGTTTAAAAGGTTTAAAGATTAGGGTGAGAAATGATGTATGTAATGACAAAACAAAATGTAATGCAATTAACGCTACATGATGCATGCTGGGCTCAATAAAACAAGACAAAACTTATATAACAAATAGTTGAAGATATAGATTGTCTATGTGGTCAAGATACCCATTCGGGAACCATCATCCCTCACAGCACAATTTTGGCCTATCCGTAACTATTGGAGATGACCCGACCGTCGTAGATTTTGATGAAGGGGATCTCGGGTCAAGTCTTCTCCACACTCACGGTCTTCAACAATAATGCATAGAATAATAATACACAACTAACAACTTATATGTTAGCCGGAAAGAAATGGGGGTTTCCCATGTCCATTCTTCCATTTCTGCGAGCATTTTCTTGGCCACTCCTTTGGAGCATCACCGGAACGAGGCGGTTGCGGTGGTATGGTTTCTATGCCTTCTCCACATGGTCATTCTCCTGGAGTCAGTGGCAATCAGACACTGATATCTATAGCAGGCTTAATCTTCTTCTGGTGTTGTAGCTGCTTTTCTTCCTTGTTATAGCACTTCTTGCTTCAGTGTCGTTTGACTTACTTGACATTTCTCGAAAGGATAGTCAGTTTCAAATTCCAGCTTGGCCCCTTGCAAGTTTGTCAAGGGGTGAAGCCTTCTAAGGGATGGCAAATAATAAAAGTAAATAATAGATGTAGGGTTAAGAGACATACCTGTTGGCTAGATTCTCACCCCTCCTTGACTTGTGTTTCTTTCCTGAAATACTTAATAGAAGGGTTAAATCAGCTCTGTGGCTTACCCCCTTGCCTATTGTTGTCTTGCCTTGCTTATATGTCAAGGGGGGTAGCCTTATCAACTAGGTCAAAGAGAGGAGCCTTATTAACAAGGTATAAAAATAGACTAGATGACCGAAATGAAATGGTTAAGAGAACTTACCTGTCGTTGAGAGAACCTCCCTCTCTTACTTTAAAGTCCCTGAAAATACTTGATAAAAGAGGATCAAATCTTCACAACGACTCATCCCTTTGCCTATTATGGCCAACTTTGACTTAGGTCAAAGGGAGGAGCCCTCTTAATGGGGTGATAATGAAGGTAAATATGCAATGCGGAAATGAAACATGCAAGACATAAAGATAAACATGAATGCTAGCAAAGGCAAAAAATCAAGGTTATGCCAAGTTAGATGATGCATTTTTTTAGATTTTTTTGTAAAGTATTCAATTTTTTTGAAGATATTAAAAATTTGAAAATATTCATTTTTTTATTTTTTGAAAATATTTGATTTTTTTTTGGTTTTTTTGAAAACATTCATTTTTTTGGATTTTTGTGGAGAATGTGTCGGTATTGAAACAATTCATCGATCTTTGAGTGTTAATCAAGATTTAAGCGATAAACACCACGCGAAAATATGCTCCCCTACTCAGAATCTTTCTTGCCCTCTTCTCTTGATCGGTTTGGATTCCTCCTGAGTTTAGATAGTTTACCCTACCCTAGGGTTTTAAGATGGAAGAATAATAAAGGAAGTCTTTGATAGGCTTCGGGGTGTTGAGGAGGGTTTCTCTACTCATGCCCAAATTGCCCGTTGGGGTTCAGCGTCTTCGGGTCTTTTCTACATGTGACACTCACTTAGACAAGTCTTTGACCTGTGGGGTCATTGCCCATCTTTTGGTGCCTTTTCTTCATTTTCTACTCTTCCGGGTACTCATTCAGACAGGCCCATATTTGTTTAAACCTGTGGAGTTCATTGCCCATCTTTTGGCACCCTTTTGCACCCTATGAGACGGCCTCCTACTAAGGTGGCGGGCATTTTCGATACTATCCTCCTCTAGTCCCCTTCACCTATCTTGGACCGAATAGAAGAGAATGGGGGTAAGGTTTCCTCTCCGCCTTCAGGGTTCTGCCTTGCCTCTCTCGAGTGTTGGGCTATCTAGATTCTGGGATCGGGAGGTGCTGTGTGTGCAGGGTGATGTCTACCCTTGACTTCTAGCTAACACCCTTGGATCGATGACTTGATATCATACCATAAATTCTTCATTTTCTTTTCTAAGGAAAATATTTTTTGAGGTAAATGCCGTTCCATGGATGGTTCAATTTTTCTCCATCGACGTTGGTTAGCTCATATGCATTACCTGGATATTTTTCAGTTATAACAAAAGGTCCTTCCCAGTTAGGTTGCAACTTGGAGCGGGGGCCACCCGGCTTAGCGAATATTCGTTTGACTACCATCTCACCGATTTTAAACTTTTCCTCTACCACCCTCTTTTGATAAAACCTTTTCAATCTGTTTTGATAAGTCCGGGCATGCTCGGAGGAGACCAACCTTCTTTCATCTAGGAGCTCAAGTTGTGCAAGGAGAGATTCTTGCCTCTCATCGACAGGGATGTCCCTATCGAGTTGAACTCGGAGTGATGGAAGGAGTACTTCGTATGGGACCACCGCCTCCATCCCATATGCGAGAGCATACGGGGTTTGACCAGTGGGGGTCCGTACAGAAGTACGATAAGCCCATAGGGCATCTACAAGCTTATCTGGTCAATCTGCGAACTTGCTATACTTACAGGTTTTCTTGATGATTTTAATCAAAGTTTTGTTGGTGGCTTCTGCTTGACCGTTGCCTTGCGGGTAATAAGGAGATGAATGATGCAATGCAATGCGGTACCTTTTGCAAAGATCACGTAGATCTTGAGAGAGAAATTGCGGTCCATTGTCGGTGATAATGTCGCTGGGTATCTCGAACTTGGCGATGATGTTGCGTTTGATGAAGGAGCACAAAGTTGATGCCTTGATCTCCACGAACGCTTCCGCTTCTGCCCACTTGGTGAAGTACTCTGTTGCCGTTAAGATGAATGATTTGGAATGGATTTCAGAGTTAAGATCACTTAGAGGGCCAATGATATCAAAAGCCCACATGGCGAAGGGCCATGGGGCATGAATCGGATGAAGGGAAGATGCGGGAGAATAGATCTTGTCGGCATGGAGTTGGCAAGAATGACAGTGCCGGACAAAGACAGAGCAATCCTCTTCTAGGGTTGGCCAATAATACCCCTACCTGATAATTTTCTTGGCAAAAGCTTGAGCATTGACATGGCCCCCACAGACCCCGGAATGTGCTTCCTTAAGCACCAATTCCGCCTCTTCTTTATCAACGCATCTCAATAAAATTCCGCTCAGGCTCCTCTTGTAGAGCACCCCTCCTAGGATGGTATACCTCTGGGATACTCTCCTGATGACCTTCTTTTCTTTTGCATTTGATCCATGTGGATATGTCTGATCTTGACAATACCTTGCAATCTCATCAAACCAAGGCTTCTCACCCTCATCTAACTCTTCCAACTCAACTAGAGAAATCTCCTCTTTCTGCTCTATATGTTCCCTTCTGCCAAATCTCTCCTTGACCTTCAGAAATCGACCATCCTTAATCGCTGGCATCGACCTTCTACGGACATGGATAGTCCGCACCTGTCTACCTAGCGGGACTGATAGAGATGAAGCTAAGGAGGCTAGGGCATCAGCAAGGATGTTCTGAGCTCGAGGAACATGGACAAAAGTGAGTTTGGAAAAGAGTTTGATGTAGCAAGAGATGAGTTCTTGGTAAGGTTTGAGGTTCGGATGAGAAGTTCGGTATTTGGTTAGGACTTGGCGAAGAATTAGTTGGCTATCACCTATCACCCTTAATTCCATGGCACCATAGAAATGAGTAGCCTCCAGCCCGGCCAGCAAGGCTTCGTATTCAACTATATTGTTGGTTGTTGGGAAGTCAAGCTGAAATGCCTGTGGAATGGTGACACCCTCGGGTGATAGAAGGACGATTCCTATTCCCTTACCGTGATAATTTAGAGCCCTATCAAAATATAATGTCCAAAGTGTATGGAATCGTCCATTAAAATTTGGTTCAGCGGAAGCGACGATTCCTATGAGTTCCTTTAGAATCCGTCTCAATCAGAACCGAACGATGAAAAATCGAAAACCGATCAAATTGGGTTCGAATATACCTGATAAGGATTCATATAATCTCATGGAGAGGAAGGAGATGAGCTTATCAAGATCTTCAAACCGTTCAAGTGTCCTGTCTCCAGCAGTATCCACACGAACTTCATCCACAGCAGGTTCTCCCTTCGCGCCGGCCTCGAGAACTCTTCCCGAACGGAGCTCCATCGACCATGGACACCTTCTAAATAGAGGAGGAGGTAGGGAGGAGACTTGGGACGTGGTTTTCACCCTTGGCTTGATGGGGTTTGGCTGAAACCATTAGTATTTATAGAGAATTATGGAATTTTTCATAAAAACCCAAAATCTCTATAAATTATGCCCTTGCCCCTGTACTTGTGGATAAGTCCTTTTGTGTGTGACCCACTAGGACCAATAACCTATTTGGTCGAGGCCTAAATAAAGTAGAACAATTGTATTTAATTTAATTAAATCCGTTATCCGATAACAGATTAATCAGCCTACCGATCATGAAGGGTACAAGCCACATCCCATGATCCCAAATGGCTATGGGGATAATCTCATCTCCATTGAGCCTTTCCATCATCAGTTACCACATGGATATAAACCCTCATCCATCCAATGTCCCGGTCGGAAAGGAGTACGGCATCGACTGTCAACTCCTTAGTGTACCGACTCTATAGGATCCTATACTCGAAATTGGATCAATTGGAAAACTCCTTTTCCAATTATCCTATCTACCCTGGCCAGGGATTTAGAGTACTATCCCATAGAACATTTACTCTCACTTACCGAGAATGGACGATCCCTTGTTGTCCGCTCAATTGCCTCCGTCGGATTTTCCTTGTACCCAATCCATTGCTATATAGGACCATCTAAATTGTGATCCATAAGTCAATGGTCAAAGCACAAGTTCCACCCAACAAGGCATCATTGGCGACTCAGGTCAAAGGTCCAACCATGCAACCGTGATGATAGAAGACCCTGATAGACAGTTCGGTAAGATACCATTCAGGGTTTCTAATTCGGTCAGTTCAGTGAACTCATTCAACTAATGAGCACCTGTATGTGTATCTCAGTGTCTCCACACTAATGACCAATGAGATCGGTTGTCCTCATCACATGAGAAGACATCACATACACTAGTCTATCCGGATCTTTGATGTCCCGTCTCAAGTATCCTATGACTAGGAACATTTAGATCAAATACCTCTAGATGATCAATCTCATTATCATGATTTCATCATGATTTAATCATTATTGTATTTGATCAAGGACTTCATTATGATATTCGCTTCTAATAAGAGCTTATAATGAAGATTTTCCTAATTAATTGAATAAGATATTTCTAGAAATGTCAAATCATATCATATATGATTGGCTTGTAGGGCATACATTTCTATCACAAAGGTGGGAAGATCGGATCAACATTAGTTCGTCATCCGGGAGCTCCGATTGGACCGGGTCAAAGAGGGGTATAGGATGATGGGCTAGATGTTCGGCAATGGCATAGCCCTTAATCGCCTTCTGGGAGACATAGGTGATATCAAACTGGGAGAGGAAGCTCTGCCAACGACTTAACCGATCAGTTAGAACAGTTTTCTCCAGAAAGAATTTGATGGGATTGATGCGGGCAATAAGATTGACCTCATGAGCTAAGAAATAGTGTTTAAGTTTCTGAACTACCCAAACTAATGCAGCACAGGTCTTCTCCACTACAGTGTACTTTTGCTCACAAGGATCAAAGATCTTTGACAGGTAGTAGGTTGCCCTCTCTTTCCCTTCTTCATCCACTTGTGCAAGGACTACTCCAAGAGAATTCTCCAAAACCGAGATGTATAAAACTAAGGGCTTGCCAGGGACTAGTGGTCTAAGCACAGGGGGACTAGCTAGGTATCTTTTCAATCCATCGAATGCATCCTGGCACTTCGAATCCCATTTGAACTCGGCCCCCACCTTGGTCAACTCATAGAAAGGTTTACACCTTTGGGAGTGTTGTGAGATGAACCGACGTACAAACTGTAGCCTCTCAATTAATCCTCGAAGTTATTTCATATTTCTTGGAGGAGGCATACCAATGATTGCCTTGGCCTTGTTTGGGTCGATCTCTATGCCCCTTTTACTCACTATGAACCCCAATAACTTTCCTGAGGATACTCCAAATGTACATTTCTTTGGGTTCATCTTCAATTTATATTCCCTAGCCCTTTGCAAGACCTTTCTTAACACTTCCGAATGATCTTCTCGGCTTTTGGACTTAACGACCAGGTCATCCACGTACACCTCTACAAGGGTATACATCATGTCGTGGAAGATAGCCATCATGACCCTCTGATAGGTAGCACCAGCATTCTTCAGTCCAAAGGGCATGACAACATAGCAGTAGGTTCCCCATGGTGTAGTGAACGAGGTCTTCTCCTGGTCCTCTTCAGCCAACTGGATTTGGTTATAACCCGAATAGCCATCCATGAATGATAGCATCTCGAATCCAGCAATGTTATCAACCAGTACATCAATATGAGGTAGAGGAAAGTCATCTTTAGGACACGCTCGATTCAAGTCCCTGAAGTCTATACAGATCCGAACTCTACCATCCTTCTTCATGACAGGGACTATGTTTGCCACCCATTGCAGATAAAGGACAACATTAATGAATCTTGCTTGATGTAACTTGTTGACCTCTTCTTTCATCTTAAGTGCAACATCAGGGTGGAATCTCCTTAATTTTTGTTTGACCGGGATAACTCCAGGTTTCAAAGTTAGATGATGTTCAACTAACGAGTTGTCTAATCCCGACATGTCTTCGTATGTCCATGCGAACGTGTCCTTATATTCTTCCAAAATTTCAATTAAACTCTGTTCCTCAGTGGGAGTGAGGTTTGCACTTAGGAGGACTGTCTTGGGATCTTTCGGTGTTCCAAGATTTAATTCTTTTGTTGGTTCATCCACCGTGGCTGATGGTTCTTCAAACCTTTTAAGTCCAGATGCATACGCATCAGCCAAGTCCTCAATTCCATCCTCGAAGTCAGGATCCTTTTCTGATAAAACCTCGTAAACTCCCAATGTATGATCTACATTGAATTCATCCTCATATTGGATTTCATCAAACTGGATAGCATTTTCCAAAAACCTTGGCAGCCTTGCACATTCCTTGCAATTTTGAGCTATTTGCTGGAGATATCTCTCTAGAACATGCTTACCTCGAATTTTCTTCTTTCCTATACTAACTACTCCTAAAGAAGATGGAATTGGAAAGGTGGTATCTACAATGGGTGAAGGATCAAGTAGATCGATCAGTGAGTCGGAGAAGAGGGGTCCCTGGTTGGGAGCACCCACCGAGACAAGCAGAGACATCTTCTCAATAGAAAACTGAGTTTGCGAGAAGACGTTTTTTTGTGTGTTTTAGGTATTTTCAATAACAGAAAGAGAATGAGCCAATGAGGCTCGAGCAGAAATAGAAAGCTTAAGCAAATGGGATAAAAATGGGCTTGCGGGCTCGATGATGACAAGAAATGGGCAGATAGGCCCAAAGCTAGTGAAAAGATCTAAGGGGCACGTGGGCCCGAATGGTGGGCACGCGGGCCCAAGCAAGAAAATAAATCTAAAGGGCACGCGGGCCCAATTGGTGGGCACACGGGCCCAAGGTTGTTGGATTGGAATGGGCATAGAAGCCCAGTGGAGTAAGAAGATTTGAATGGGCTCTCAGGCCCTGTGATCAGTTCAGGTGGCCATTTTGGCCTAGAAGTAGGAATTGGGCTAGATAGCCCATCAAGTGAATCCAAGAGGGATAGAGTGAGGATTTTGAAATACGTGACCGTAGGATACGGCTCACGCAGGATGTTGTTTGGAGGTGGGTTCGAGTGGAAAAGTTGTTTAGATATGGACTTGCCCTCGATTGGTTCTTCCTCTTCTATGAACAACCGAGCCAAAGATGAACTCAGGTTGTCCACTTCTTCCTCTTGCTCTGGTGCCTTCTTCCTCTTGACTGGTTCTTCTTCTTTGTCCCCGGCCATCATCATGGTCTCCCCTTTGATAAAGAATTTTTGGAGTCCCATGGCATTTTTTGGCCGGTAGACCATCTGCGGAGTGAAACTGGGCTCATAGCCAAGTCCGTGTCTCTTTGGTCTTTGTTCAGCTTTAATGGGGTGCACAACCCCCTGCAGCTCCTTTCCCAACCCCTTTCCTGGCTGATAGCCCATCCCATTCATCATCCGCCATGCAACTGTTTCTGGAGGCGTCGTCAACACCATGACCTCAGGTAGCTCTGTAGTTGAAACCAACGGCAGGACAAATTCTGATATTGACAGTGTAGAAGAGGGGTCATCCACGTCATTTAGAATGGGGATGTTGGTTACTTTAATCACCTAGCCCTTGTATGGGAACTTCAGACACTGATGATTAGTGGAGGCGACAACTCCTATTGCCTCAAGGTACGGGCGTCCCAAGATAGCTTTGAATGTAGGGGACAATTCTAGAACGTGAAACTCGGTGGTGATAGCACATGGCCCGAGCCCTACTTCCAATGTAACCACCCCTCGTGCCGGCTTTCGGGAGTTGTCATAGGCTGTCACCATGATGGCAGAATGCTCGATTTCTTCATTGGAGATGCCACAAAGTTGCAATGTTTCTGGCAACATGACATTTATCGATGCTCCGGTGTCAATCAAGCAAGACTTAATCTCCATGCCTCTGATGACTATTGCGATTCGTAAGGCGTATTTTATGATTTCTAGCTGTGCCAACTCCTCCTGTGTAAATGTGAGTGCCGGATGTTCACTCCTCGGGGTCAGGACAGTAATGATCTTCTTGGGCGGGAGGTCCTCATTGACCATGACCTGCTGCAGATATTGTTGTAGGATGTCCTGATGGTTCTTTGACCTCTTAATCAGCTCTAGGATTGAAATCCGTGCTGACATTTTGTCCAGATGCTTCAATAGGTCATATGCCATGCCGGGCAATGGTTCTTCCACTACCTCCTCTTCTACCTGCTCCTGTGGTTGCATCCCGGCCTGGGGGAAGACCCTTTGGAACATCCTCCCGCTACGAAGTACCAGTGCCAGCGTGGTAGGGGGAAGTGGTGATGATGGTGATGGTAGTGTTGGTTGGTAGGTTGAGGAGCCCAGGGTAGGTAGGGGTGGTAAGGATCGAATGATGAGGGGTCATGTATTGGTGGAGGCCGGTATGGTGGGTGATGGTTGAGGTGTTGGTGGTGATGGTCTAATGATGAGAGGTCGTGGTGTGGTGGCGACTGGTGGGTTGGGTGACGTTTGGGGTGTTGGTGACGGTCTAATAATTAGACGTCGAGGAGGATTAATAGTGGTTAGTAGGTTAGGTGATGGCTGCGGTGCTGGTTGGGATGTTGGTGGCGGTCTAATGATTAGGCGCCGTGGAGGGGTGATGGTTGTTAGGGGGAGTGGGGTTTGGGGAGTTCGTGGGCTGGCGGCAGCTCTTGGTATGGAGAGTATGGTGCGGTTTGTAGGTGGGGTTGGTCTGGCAGGCATGGAGGCGATTTGATCCTCGACCTGCCAACCCTGGGAATGGTAGGTTGACTCTTCGATGGTGGAGTGGACAAGGCCGAGTCGTTGGTTTGGTGGTGCTGGTGCTGGTGCTTGTACGGGTGCATGTACTGGGAGCGGATCTTGGACTATGCCCAGGCCGGGCTACTGTTGTGGTTGCTGTCACCGCGGCTGATTTTGACATGCCTTCATTGCTTGAATAGATTCTCTCATTTGTACCCAGTCAATGTTCCCTTGATCATTGAGGTCATGGATGTAGTCTTTAAACTGGAAACATACATCCACCGTGTGACCAGTATACCGATGATAAGCGCAGTACTTGGTTGTGTCAACATTGGCCGGCCATCCTTCTGTCTCCTTTGGAAGTTCCAACTGCTGTTCAGCCATCAATGCATTAAAGATATCAGTGAGGGGGAATGACAGTTGAGGATAGTATTCTCTCTTGGGTCCCCCCCTCCTAGGTCAGTTGGCTGGTGGTGGCACTTGGTTGTAGGCTTGTTGTTGTGGTTGGGGTCGGTTGTAGACATGTTGTTGTTGAGGCGCTCGGTTGTAGGCATTTGGTTGCTGGGGTGCTCGGTTGTAGGTGGGTTGCTGTGGTGGTGTTCGGTTGTATGCAAGTTGCTGCTGAGGTTGAGGAGCTAGTTGAGGAGCTGGGCGGTATTGTTGATTGGGTGGTGGGTTACGGTATTGGCTTTGGTGATACCCACCCTGGTTACCCATGGCATTGATGCTCTAATTGTTTACTATCCCTTCGGTGGTGGGTCCTACAGGCGTAGGCTTTCTAGTGTTACGGGGCTTGGTGTCGAATGGGTTGATCATGGATGCGTCCTTAAAGTGGGCTTGGAGGTAGCGGGCGCTATCACACAACTCATTCATGGTTGTTGGGCGGTGCATGATCAGGAGGTTGCGAATGTTGGGCGTGGTGTTCCCTATGAGCATCCTCACCTACTCTCTCTCTGAGATGGTATCCACTAGCCTCTCAGCCATTCCCCTCCACCGATCGGCAAATCTGGCAAAGTCCTCATCCGGCCTCATCTTTTCGGCAATTAAATCAGTTATTGAGCAGGCTGGCCCCACCCGATCCTTGTACCTCTATAGAAACTTTGCCTTGACGATGTCGAAATCTGCCGCCTCAATGGAATCAAGAGAATAAAACCAGTCCAGGGCAGATCCTTCCAATGACTGATGGAATAGGAAGGCAAGGGCTTTGCGGTCATTTTTCCAGAATGCGGAGTAGTAGAGAAAGCTCTTTAGATGGTTGAAAGGATTACCAGTCCCGTTGTAACGTTGAAAGACTGGTATCTCTGAAGGAGGAAGGTGTAGAACTGGGAAGGATGGGACAGAGATTTCAGGGATGGCTTTAGAATCGAGACGGTGCCTCATCTCTTCAAAGAGCTCATCCATCTGGTTAAGTTTGTTCATTAATGCCTGGGTGAGGCTGGATTCCTGAGCCACGGGAGCAAAGTGCTTAGGTGATTGGGTTGGAAGAGGTAGGTTGGAAACAAAAACTTGCATAGAATTAAATGAATGCCCCACAACGGGGTGAGTGGAGACATGGCAGGGTTGCCCAGGAGAAGAGATGATTTGGGGCCTGACTGCTGATTGAGGTGGTGAGGGGGCTTGATTTCCCTCGACCGGATCTTGATTGGCGGGCATCTTGCCCTTCGTCAAGGATTGCATAAGCCAAAAAGATTCAGGGTCTAGATGAAGAGATAGACCCTGGAGGAGTTGATCCACGCTAAGTGAAGCAGGTTGATGAGTAGGATTTTAAATTTCTGGCTCCCTGACGGCGTTGACATGGCCCTCTGGTTGGACAATGGGTTGTTGCAGCTCGTAGTGACCCGTCTCGTACTCCTCTTCTTGGCCGTAGTAGTCTGACATCCCGATGTGTCTTCCGGACCTTAGTGTTATGGGCATCCTGTCAAATTTTCTTAAAAAAATGGTTGAAAGAAAGCAAATGAAAGGTGTGAATGCAAAGAGACTTTTTTTGTTTGGTTATGATTGTTTGTTTGATTTGATTTGGTTTCACTTTGTTTGTTTGGCAAGCAAGTTGAACACAAAAATTAAAAGGGATTTTTTTTTGTTTTAGGTGTTTTGAAAGAAGAAAATTTTTTGGTTGTTTTCAATTGTTGTGAGCAAGCAAGTTATGCAAACAAGGTTTTTAAAATGACTACTCGACAATTTTTGGGTTGAAACCTTAGATTAGATAAATTGTTAGCAATTTGTTCACTCAAGTAGGTATGGTTCCTATTGCTCCAATCTTCAAGACCTAAGGTTATCACTCAATTACCATGAGTAGGTACTTGGGTTCTTCAGGTTTTGGGAAGTGGTACAACCGGCCCAATCGTGCGGAGAGGAATACTCAACGGATGGAGACTTACGGAGGTCTTGATGGAAACCACCAAATCAACTAGGAAGGAATATCCCAGAAGAGAGGTTAGAATCCACCAAGAAGGTGTTTGGAGGGTGAGGGTGTGTTGGGAGAGAGAGCCCCCGCCTCGAATGCCCTACGGATCGGAACAAGTCCGGTACCCGATGCAAAAGCTAATGCAAAAATGAAAAATGGAGGGTAGGAGGAGAAGAAGCAATCAGCATGCAAACATGAAATGAATGAAAGCTATTAAATAAATCAAGCATGTGAATGCAATCAAGATAAGAAATGATAAAGTAAACAAGTAACTAGCAACTAGCAACTAAAAGGTGGTTCGCGCGGGAACCGGCTTGTGTTGGAGTGTCCAAGTGGGGAAAAATCTGAAGTAAAGGTAAAAGGACGGTCCACGCGGGGACCGATTTGAAAATAAAGTGGCTCACGCGGGAGCCGGGTTTTGGAAAGGTAGGTGGTTCACGCGGGAACCGGTTTTTGAAGGAAAAAGGGATGGTTCACGCGGGAACCGGTTTGTTTGATTTGAAAAAAATGAAAGGAGGGCCACTTGGGGCCAATCTAAAATGGTGCAAAAGGGGTGGTCCATGCGGGGACCGATCTGAAAGTGAGTTGGTTCACACGGGAACCAGTTTAGAAAAGGGGTTGGTTCACGCGGGAACCGGTTTTTGTGAATAAAAGGGTGGTTCACGCGGGAACTGGTGTAAGAGTTGACAAAATAGAAAAAGGGCCACGTGGGGCCAATCTAAAGGTGCTGTAAAGAAGTGGTCCACGCGGGGACTGATTTAAAAATAAGTTGGTTCACGCGGGAACCGAGTTGGAAAAGAAAGGTGGTTCACGCGGGAACCAGGTTGAAATTAAAGACAAGCAAATCAAGTCCACATGGGGGGACAATCTTAAAGGAAGAGTAAATAGCAATTTTAAAGGTAAATTGACATGGAAAAGGTAAAGGACAAGCCGGTTCGCGCGGAAACCAAGTTGGAAAACAACTAGTTGCATGGTTGAATCAAGCTAGCACGGTTGAAGACATTGGTTGTCCCACCGTGGTCGCCAAAAAGTTGTCGACTCCGAAAACGGGTTCCATATCGGCACCTCAAAATAAGAAGGTGATAGATGGAATAGGGGAAAAAGGGAGTGAATAAAAAAAACACTCAGAAAGCGGTAAAATGTCCTCACCTTGGTCCCACACTCACATTGATCCCCGAACTTTCATCTCACGGCGTCGCTCGAGCACCAGAGACGGTTCGGGTCATGTGGGAGAAGAGTGAGGAGGAGAAGAAATTAAAACATGAAAGATGTGGTTGCTAGGAGCTGCGGGCTCTGCTTTATGGGATGTAAATTAAGAGATGAGTTGAATTGACCGTGTACCTTAGTGTGGGATATCAGGATATGGGTTCAACCTTCTTCTTCTTCGGCCGGCCGATAAAGAAGTCTCCAACCAATGCTAGCTTGTTCAACCTGTGCAACTAAAACAATAAACCAAGTGAAGAAAATAATTAGAACTATGGGAAGTGTAGTAACTGTAGTAAGAATATGAGAAAGAAGCAATTGGAATTGAACTCACCGGATTGGGGCGAGTCCTAACCCCTTTTTTGTATTTTTGATTATGTAAAAATAATGTAAATGAACTAAAAGATGCTTTAAAACAATAAATAAACTGAGTTAAGGCATTTGAGAAAGCTTATGGAATGGATCGGCTTGAGTTGAAGCCGAGTTGGTTGAAGAAGGTCGGTTCGGGTAGCCTTTGCATCCTTCTGGAGCGACTTTGGTGCAGAGGACGCTAAGGACGACCCCGATGTCAAAATTGAGTTCCGTTTGTTGGATTAGACAGATGACTTAGAGAGGAAGAGTTTGAATGTTGATTATTTCTCCTAAATCCTTTTGTAGGAAAGTGGGATGATATAGAAAACAGAACCTGGATGCGTGCCATCAGTGAAGCAACTGCCACGAACGAACGGCAAGTCGGAATTGAGTGCCGTTAGCTGGAGATGAAAGAGGACGAAGAGAGGAACAAATTCTATGTTGAAGACTTTTGCAGAAGGAGTCCCGGATTTTCTGCAGAAGTCGATGAAGTTGGTTGATGCAGAACGCCCGGATCGAGCCTTCTCCTTCACTTCGGGATCGATCTCTTGATGTCGGATCACCTTTGGACGTCGGGACGGCTTTGGAGAAGAGCTTGGAAGACCTCTAGACGAGCTAGGCATGGGGGATTCACCTTGGGTCATTGCGAATGGCCCTCAATTTATAGGGGAAGGAAGCCGGTACAAAAAATGGAAACTGGACCGACCGCGCCCCCGCTTTTCAAAGGGGACGAGGGCGCGCAGGGCGCGCCCTCAAACCAAGGGCGTGCAGGGCACGCCCCCACTTCGGGGGCGCGGTCTGCGTGCCCTCCTGTTTCAAAAGGAGCGGGGGCGCGTTACGCGTCTCACTGCTAAAAATCGACGGAAACTTCCAGAAATTGCAAAAAATCAACTTGACATACGTAACGCGCCCCCGAACCGGGGGTGCGGTACAAATAATCGAAAATTAGCGCCGGAAACCTTCCAAAAATCAGGTTTAGAAGGTGCTAATTGGGGTAATTTGCGATTTAAAAAAACTGACCGCGCCCCCGCTTTTCAAAGGAACTGGGGGCGCGCAGGATGTGCCCCCGATTTGAGGGCGCGCAGGGTGCGCCCCTGGGTTGAGGGCGCGCAGGGCGCGCCCTCCTCTTTCAAAGGGAGCGGGGGCGCGGTACACTCTCTCTCCTGTACGTGTGTTTCGCGAGCCGTATCTTGCAAATGGGATGTCCGATTCGGCTCCCGTTTGTCGCGTTGGAAAGAGGGCCTTCAACCGCACCTCCTCAAGTCGGTAAACCAGCTGGCATGACTCCCGAGATGTTTGCACGGGGTTTTCTACCGGTTTACCCTCTCGCGGAAAGCCGAAACCCATGGCGAAGATTCGAAAGAGCACGGTTCCGGTCGAGAAATCTCGGGTCAACTCGGGATGACTTAAAATGATGACTGAATAAGTCCGGTACGATCGGAAGACTCGAAGTCATCGAAAAATCTTAGATTAACCCCGTAAACGTGAATCGAAAGTCGTAAAAGCCGCGAAACCCTAAAATTGACCGAACCGGACGTATGGCCATGATTGATGAAAATATTCGGCTAGAATCGACCCAGATGACCCGAAAAGACCCGGTGATGACCAGAAAGGCCTAACGCGTGGTCCGGGATAGCCGTGTCAGTACAGATCGAAAAAGTCGTAACGAAAGCTGTCATTGACCGACGCCTACGGAAATGACTTCTCGAAAACCCTGAATGTTACGGAACACATGCGGGACTCCCGAGACCTTCAATTATGGACCATTCAAGGTCGATCATCGAGCAGGCTTTGTGTTTTTACGGTTCACGCGCGGCTCTCGCTTGAAGGTTTCGCCATAATTCCGGAAATCATTGGTCCATTCTCAACTCACAAAGGGCTCCACCAACATCCTTAGCTCATGTCCACGAGGTAATCCGGATCAAATAACAGCCAAAGAAAGGATATCGCCTTTGGAATAAGAGTCTGGGGCTCCGAATTAGGCCAATTTGGCGTGTCTACACTTATCAGGTCATTTAATGATGAGTTACGAATTTCTAAAAAAAGCCATATCCACTAAGTGAGGGCCATGTCCGGCTTGATAAATAGTAAACAATGGTCGATTTTTATGTGATACAAGGATTTTGGTAATGTCATGTCCTACTGTAATTGTCTTGTGGTCACTTTCAATCTTTTACTTTCAATACTAAGATTATCCTATTGTTTTCGGACCAATCAGTAGGCTCGGACCTCGATTGGGTGCTTTCGGGTCCACTCGTTCAATGATTCTAGTCTTTTCAATCACCACCATGCTTTCCCAAGTTTTTTAGGTTGTCCCATCTTTTCTAGTCGTCATTCCAAGTCATACAGGTTACCACTATCTTTTCTAGTCATTCCAAGTCTTTCTAATCACTACATCTTTTCTGATTATCATTCCAAGTTTTTCGGGTTATCCCTATATTTTCCGATTGACTTTCTAAGTTTTTCGGGTTATCCCTATATTTTCCGATTGACTTTATAAGTTTTTCTGGCTACCCTCATCTTTCCTATCATTTCGAACCTTCCGAATTCTCTCCGTACACCCAGTTGATGTCCCAACGCATTTTGGTTGGTAGGGGGTAGCGCACCCCCCTTTGCTTCTCCATGCTAGGGTGCACTATGCACATCCCCCTCGGGTTCCCAAACTGAGGGAACACCATGTGCTGCCCAGGCTAAGGGCACCTTGAGTACATCCCTGCCCTTAGGGTGCCCTATGCATGCCCCTTACTGGGGGGCATGGTCTATAGAGAAGGCCATATGATCTTCTCTGGTATGGGGCTTTCCAAATCAGTTTTAGAAAGCTTCCTTTTAAAAAATTTCATTTTGGATTGTGTCCCCAAGTGTATGGCATGGTCTCTTTAGTTTTATTTATTTTTTAGCATTTTCTAGAAGGTTCCCGATGTTAAGATTCCATTTTTCACTGACCCGCTCCTAAGTTGGGGGAGCATTAGTGCACCCAAGTGGTGGGGGCACGCTATGTGCGCCCTTGGTTTGAGGGCATGGTCAGCACGCCCCCGTCTGGGGGCACAATTAACTAATTTCTTTATTTTGCACCGGTTTGTTCTTCTATAAATTTGGAGGTGCTTTGCATGACCTAGGTTGGAAACCCCTATCCTCCATCTGCCCTACGCTCATCCCAAGCTTCTCCAATTGTCCTCCCCTCACCCTAGTACAAGAAGTCGGTCCAAAGATAAAGAGAAGTTTGATCTATGCTCCATTGTGTTGTCCACTATTCTTCGGCTTTCACAAACTTCTCTGGGCATATTATGACTAGGCCTTCTTCAGAAGAATTATTCTACATCAAGTCTTTGCCCATGTCTATTAAACATGATTTTGATGTTTCCTCAACTCGTGGTGGTTTCTACACTGATGCTGCACATGTAGATCTATATTCTACATTTTTCTATCACATCATTCTCAGTCAATTATCATTCTCTTCCCTGTGGATTTAACCAATACAAAGTATTCCTTGGTGAGTTATCTTTCTTTAGCAAGAAAGAGTTAATTTCAACTTCTATGGTGCTTTTAGCACTATCTACGTTGACATCGCACTGACATTCCCCCAGATTTGCATTCTCTGTCACCAGAGTTCTTAGATTGTACTGGACCTTTTCCCGGAAGATTCAGTGTAGGAACACAAAAGTCACCCAATTTAGAGCATAAAAGTAATGTTTTATAGGGTAACATATGTGATTTATTTGAGAAAGATGATAGGTCCTTTAGTGTTAATTTATAGCTTTGCAAGTATAGTCGAACATTTTGTGGAGGTTTTTTGAGCGAAGTTGCATTTTCCAAGTGAAAGCCATGCGTAAATCATGAAAGCATAGAAATTGACTTCATAATCAATGCTTAATAATCATGCATTTAAGTTCATTATCAAATTCTCATTCCGGATGTGTTTTGGTTCATGCAATGTCTTTCCGATTGCCGTTTGGTTTGTTTTGACCAGCGTTGAACCTTTCATTCACTACACCAAATTCCTGATAAAATTATAAAGCATTGGGACATGTTTTGTCCAATCCATTATTTTATAAATCTTTCTTGTTCTGTTATCATTCCAACGCAACAAACATCATCGAATTTCGAGTTCGTGAGTGCCCGTAGCAGCTTTCGGAACGCAGGCGCATAGATGTAGTGCCATGCGCCGTGGGGCTAGGGCACATGCGCCCTCCCTAGGGGATGCAAGCCCGTGCACCCTGCATGGTGGGCACATGGCCATGTGCCCTTGATTGGGGGCACATGGTACCAAACTATGGTTTTGATTCTAATTCCGATCATTAGTCCAAAAACTTCGTCTCCTTAAATTTTTTATTTTTTTGAGATTATCATCCAAATTTCCATGTGCCCCCGATCGAAGGCATGTGGCCATGCAACCCAGGGGTGAGGCATGTGCCCATGCATGCCCAACCCAGGGCAGATGACACCAGTATTCAACTTTAATTCTAATTTCGACTGGATAAAGTTGAAAATCCCGTTTTGGATTATTTTTTATTTTTTTTTCAAATTTATGTACAAATTTTTATGTGTCCCTAAATGAGGGCATGTGGCCATGCACCCCATGCCCATGTGCCTCCGACCCAAGACATGTGGCATCAGTCTTCAACTTTGATTCTAATTTCAACTAGATAAACCCAAAAATCCCATTTTAGATTATTTTTGAATTTTGTTGCATTTATCTCCAAATTTCCATGTCTTCCTGATTGAGGGTACGTGGCCATGAGCCCACCCATGCACCCTTGACCTAGGGTACATGATACCGATCTTCAACTTTGATTCTAATTTCGATCGGATAAGCCCAAAAATATAATTTTGGATTAGTTTTGATTTTTTTCTAATTTTTCTCCAAATTTTCATGTGCCCCCAGTCGAGGTGCCCATGCACCTGTAGAGGAGGGCACATGCGGCCCACCCTAGGGTGCATGGCCTAGATTATTTAAGAATTGATAGATGCCAGGTTCTCCTATAAGTTGAGCCAACTTTTGATATTCCATGGGATGGAACATGACCATCCAGGCTTATCATACATACTTATACTCTCTTGTTATTTTTTGGTAATTTTTAGAGAGAAAAATTAATGTGTTTAGAGAGAGAAAAGTTGGTTCATGCACATGTAGCCTGGGCTATCTTCTTCGATCTCTATAGAACCACTGAGACGTCTATTGCCCAAGCTATCTAAAGCAGAGTTCTTCCTCTCCTAATCCTCTTTTGTTTTCAACAAACAATATGAAATTATTACATTGTGGCTGGTCGTGGTGAGTTCTAAAGCAATGTCACGCTAGACAGATCCCAGTTCCTATTTGACTTTCTTGACGTACCCAGATTTGATCATATCTCTTTCAAATGGGCTTAGATTAGATATGTTCCTTTTCCTATCTCTTTATTTCATCATTCTTCATCCGTCTTCTGTGTTGTTTTGCATTATTTTTAGTCTATTAATCAGTGGCATGTGTAGACACGCCAAATTGGCCTGATTCAGAGCCTGAGACTCTTATTCCATTGGCAATATCCGTTATTTGACTGATTATCTGATTCGGATTACCTCGTGGAGATGAGCTAAGGACGCTGGTGGAGCCCCTTATGAGTTGGGAATGGACCGATGATTTCCGGAACAATGTCGTAACCTTCAAACGAGAGCCATACGTGAATTTTTAAAACACGGAGCTTGCTCGATGACCGACCATGAATAGTCCTTAATTAAAGGTCTCGGGAGTCCCGCATGTGTTCCGTAATATTTAGGGTTTACGAGAAGTCATTTTGGTAGTCGTCAGTCAATGACGGCTTTCATTACGGCTTTTTTGATCTGTACTGACATGTCTATCCTGGACCAATGTTTTAACAAACTATGCTTCAAGATGTCAAAACATACGTCTTGAGGTGAGGTGGTGAAAAATAGCTTCAAAACGTATGCCTTTCTTCGTCTTCCTGAGGCGTACGTCTTATTCAAACAAAGACGTCACTGGCCTTCCAATTTTTGCATGTAAAGTTTAAAATATAAATGGCAAGTTCATTCACCTTCCCGTGCGGCCGGAAGAACCACAATTCTCTTCAACTTCTTCGCCGACACCTTCAGCTCGTGCTGTGGCAGTGCCGTAGTGGCAGCTATGGCGTGAGGTGCGAGCGACTCCTTCAGGTGACGTAGATTACAGCACCACCAAAGTGCGGAGGACCCAAGGAAGCCATCAGGCCACTTCTTCTGTCGTCATCGGTGCTCACAACATCAAGAACGGGAGGCGAGGTCATCGCGGTCATCGCGTTGCAGGCTCGTAGCAGCTAGGGCTTCGTTGTGTCATGACCAGACCGGAGTCATCGCCTCATCGCCCTCGGACCTCCCATTGTGAACGCGTGATCGGCTGAAGGCTGATAGTATACATAAGCATTTATTTAACTGCGTACTGTTTACTTATTTTTATTAATGTTTACATTATGGGCCCTCCAAGTCCATCCCCCTCGGTTCGGTACGACTTTTCTGCTACAGTCGTTTTTCCAAAAAAAAAGTTTTCTGCTACAGCACCGTTACTCCGCTAAGATATTATTGTTAAATTAAGTAGCTTAATAATTTGTTAGTTAATTTAAAAGTTAAGTAAGTTAAAATAATAGTCGATAATAACTTACATAAGGTATTTAACAACATGTTAACAAACTTAGTTAACTGAGTTAAACTAATTTATAACTTAATTTAATAGTTAAATTAGTTAAACTCATAGCCGATAATGTAATAACAAACTTAGTTAAATTAAGTTATGTTTTACATCAGTAAGTTAAAGTTAGTTTAACTGTTTAACATGTACAAAACTTTGAAAAATAACTTTACGTTAACCTACCAGTTATCACTAAATATTAGTTAACATAGTTAATGTGAAATTACATAGTTAATTTTACCTAAACATATTATACGTAAATAGTATACTATAATAACAGGTAATTAATATGAACTTGTATTATTAACATAGTTATTTTATTATTTTTTTATTATGAACCGGTCACGCTCATGTTAATATGTTGTTCACAATAATGTTTTTTTCTAAATAGGAATTCAATATGACTACCGAAGATAATATTGGAAGTGGGAGTGGCAGCCGTGATGATCAAGGGAAGGTCAAACAAATAGGCAATAGGATTGATGCTGCTTGGAAATATGGAGAACAAATAGAAGTTCCAAAAGAAGGTAAAAGTTATGTTTACTTGAAATGTAAATTTTGTGCGAAGAAAATTACTTGTGGTGTGAAAAGATTGAAAGATCATTTGGCAAAAACACATCACAATGTATCTACATGTCCAAAAGTGCCCAAAGAGGTTGAGGACGAGATCAAAGGTATATTAGGGCTCCTTCGAGACAAGAAGAAGTTAGCAGCAGAAAGATTGGACAATATTTGTAACATAGGCTTGTATATGATTCATGATGATTCTTTACCCATTGAAAGCACACATGTCACTGTCGGTGCTTCAGAAGGAATAAAAGGAAAACAAAATAGAGGTCCGATGGATACATTTGTTGGATTAGGAGCTATGGAGAAACCACAATCTACTCTAAATGCACATTGGAAGAAAGAAGAAAGAAGTAGAGTTTGTCTATCTATTGGAAAATTTTTCTTTGAAAATGGCATTGCATTTAATGTTGCTAATAGCCCATCATTTAAAAAAATGATTGAGCATATTGGTCAATACGGTAGAGGTTTGAAGCCTACGTCGATGTATAAGTTGAGAACATGGATTTTACAAGAAGATGTGAAGACTATTAATGGATTAAAGGATGACTTTAGGGCATCATGCAAGATGACTGGTTGCATAATAATGACAGATGGTTGGACTGATGTTAGTCAAAGGACATTGATAAATTTTTTAGTGAATAATTCAAAAGGCACTTGGTTTCTTAAATCGGTTGATGCTACAATGGAGGTGAATGATGCAACTTTATTGTTTACTCTTATTGACAGTGTTATAGAAGAAATTGGCGAAGATAATGTTGTGTAAATAGTTACAGACAATGCATCAAATTACAAATTAGCTGAAAAAATTTGATGGAGAAAAGGAAAAGGTTGTATTGGACACCATGTTCAGCACATTGTCTTGACTTAATTTTATAAGATTTGTTTGAGTTGCCATTGTATGCAGAAATATTCAAAAAAGCAAAAAAGGTTATCAATTTTATTTATGCTCATGCATGGTTGAAAGCTTTTATGAAACAAAACTTGGAAAAGAACTTCTTAGACCAGCTACAACTCGATTTGCCACTGCATTTCTTACTTTAAATAGTATTCTTGGTTCAAAAGAAGGACTTCAAGAGATGTTTCCTTGTAGAAAATTCACACAAAGTACTTATGCAAAGAAACCGATTGGAAAGTCTGTTAAAAATATCATCATCAAAAACAAACACTTTTGGAGAGGTGTTGCTTTTGTAGTTGTATCTATAAAGCCATTAGTGAGTGTACTACGAATGGTAGATGGTGAGAAATATCCTCCAATGGGTTTTATATATGAGGCAATGGACAAAGCCAAAGAAAAAATTGTTGAAGCCATGGATGGAAAAAATAAAAATATTAAACAATTTGGAAAATAATTGATTAAAGATGGGAGTGTTAATTGCACCAACCGTTACATGCAGCAGGCTACTTCTTAAATCCACAATTGCAGTATGTATCTTCATTTTCACAACATCCTGAAGTCAAACTTGGCTTGTACAGTTGTATGGATAGAATGATCAAGGATGAGGTTGCCAAATTAAAAGCAAATTTACAACTTGATGCTTTTATTAATACAAGAGGGATGTTTGGAGATAGATTAGCTACAATATCAAGAAAGATGAGAAGCCCAGGTACTTCTACAGACTCAGTAGTACTTAATTAGTTATTAATTTAAATTTTGAAGTGTATTTTATAATTTGACTATTTTATTTTCTCAGCTGATTGGTGGTTAGCATATGGTGATGAAACTCCAAAGTTAAAACATTTTTCTATTCGAGTTTTGAGTCTGACATGTAGTGCATCAGGTTGTAAACGCAATTGGAGTGCTGTTAACCAGGTAATTACATCTTATAATTACAATTTACTTTTCAGCAAGTAGCAAGTAACTAATTTTTTTGTGGCATACTGAGTAAAATGTGTTATGTTTTTAGGTACATACAAAAAGAAGAAATAGGTTGTCACAACAAAGATTAAATGATTTGGTCTTTGTTATGTTCAACCTGAAATTGAAAGAAAGAGCTGCAAAAAGGAAGGCAATGGAAAATCCCTTATATCTTGAGGAGATTGAGATGAATTCAGATGATGAATGGTTGACAGCGGGCTATGATGAAATTGATATTCTTAATCCACCAATTCATGAAGATGACTTAGAAGAGTTTGGAATGGAAACACGTGAAAAGAATTGTAGAAAAAGGAAACAAGGAGAAAGTACTAGTACTAGTAAGTTATCACTTCTCAAGTGTGTTATTATTACTTAATGTTTAGAATGTAATAATTTTCTTTTCTTTGTATAGATAAAGATAAAGAAGTGATAAATCTGATGATAGAAGAACATTTGGATAATGATGAAGATGATGAGATTGGCACAAATGAAATTGAAGACAATGAGGATCGTGTTAGATATATGGATGACTCAATGGATGACTCGACCAGAGTGAGAATGAAGACATATAATTTACTTTGATCAGTTGTTTACATATTTAGCTTCTTTTTAAGTTGTTTTGAGTTTTGAGAATTAAGATTTGCTCTAACAATGGAGATATGAACTAATAGAGTTTTGAGTGTCAATTGAACCAATCGTTATTTGTTTTTGTGGACCTACACTAACCTCTTTCTACTTTCAATCTTTTGGATGATTGAGTTTCACACTTTTCACATTATGTTTGAATATTATTTTATTCTTCCCCGCAACTTTCATAGTTTTAACCATCAAATACTTTTTTCCTAAACTTGATGAGGCTTACGCCTCAATAAGTTTTGAGGCTTATGCCTTGTGAGGCTTTGACAAACCGCCTCATGACTGCCTTAAGACTTTAAGAACATTGTCTTGGACCATGCGTTAGGCCTTTCCGATCATCACCAGGTCTTTTTGAGTCGTCCGGGTCGATCCTAGCCATATATTTCATCAACCGGGGCCATACAGCCATTTCGGTCAATTTTAGGGTTTCCCAGCTTTTCTGATGTTCGTTTCATGTTTACCGGGTTAATCTCATATTTTTCGATGATTTCAGGTTTTCTAACCATACTGGACTTGTTCGGTCATCATTTTAAGTCATCCCGAGTTGACCCGAGATTCGGGCACAGGAGAGAGAGTGTACCGTGCCCCCGCTCCCCTTGAAAGGGGAGGACGTGCCCTGCGCGCCCTCAACCTGGGGGCATGCCCTGTGCACCCCTGCTTCCTTTGAAACGCGTGGGCGCAATCAATTTTTAAAAATCGGAAGTTGCCTTGATTAGCACCTTCTAAACCGGATTTTTGGAAGGTTATCGTCGATAACTTTCGAATATTTGTATTGCACCCCCGGGTCGGGGGCGCGTTATGTTTGTCAAGTCGGATTTTAGCAATTTCTGGAAGATTCCTGCAATTTTTAGCAATAAAAAACGTAACGCGCCCTCGATTTCTTTGAAACTAGGGGGCGGGCAAACCGCGCCCCCAAGGTGAGGGCGCGCCCTGTGCGCCCTCGCCTCCTTTGAAAAGCGGGGGCGCGGTCAGTTCAGTTTCCATGTTTTGCACCAGTTTCTCTCCTCTATAAATTGAGGGTCATTTTCAACGACCCAAGGTTAATCCCCCATGCCTAGCTCGTCTTGACGACGTCCAAGCTCTCTCCCAAGGCTGTCCCTACGTTCAAAGCCGATCTGACGTTGAGAGATCGATCCTGAGGGGAAGGAGAAGCCCGATCTGTGCGTTCTGCATCAACTGACTTCATTGGCTTATGTAGAAAATCTGGGGATCGTGCTATAAAAGTCTTCAACAGTGGAATTGTTCCTATCTTTGTCCTCTTTTATTCGCAACTGACGGCATTCGATTCTGACTTGCCATTTGTCCGTGGCGATTGCTGCACCAAGGGCGTGCATCCAGGTTTTACTTTTCACATCCGTCCACTTTCAGAATTTTTACAACTTTTACAAGTGGATTCTGGAGAGGTCATCAACATAAGAACTCTTCCTCTCCGAGTGTTCTGTCTACTGCAACAAACAACACTTAATTCCAACATCGGGATTGTCCGTGGCGAGCTTTGCACCGAAGTTGCACCAGATAGTGCAATGTGCCCCCGAACCAAGAGCGCGCAGACTGCACCCTCACACCTAGGGCGCGCCCACCGCGCCCTTAAACCCAGGGCATGTTCAGTCCAGTGCACTGTCCGGCCATATTGGTGATATCTTCTCCATTTTAGCTCCGATTTGAGCCGTTCAAGTTTCTATGACTTCGTCATTCATTCATAATCATTTTAGCATCATTTTTATTTACTTTTTTGCATAATTTTATATCACAAAAAAATACAAAAAATGGGGTTAAGGCTCATCCCGAAGCTGGTGAGTTTGATTCCAATTGCTTCTTTCTCATCTTCTCTCTACAGTTACTATACTTCTCATAAGTCTAATCAAACTCTTCATTTGTTTTATTGTCTTAAGTTGCACAGATTGATCAAGCTAGCATCGGTTGGACTCTCTCTCATCGGCCGGCCAATGAGGAAGAAGGTTTAACCCACATATCATCTCCCGCGCTAAGGTACATGGTCAACTCATCTCTTGATTTATATTCCATAAAGTGGAGCCCGCGGCTCCTGGCGACCACAATTTCTCTTATCATGTTCTAAGTTATTCTATTCCTCACTCTCCTCCCACATGACTTGAACCATCTCCGGTGCTCGAGCGATGCCGTGAGATGAAAGTTCGGGGATCAATGTGAGTGTGTGACCGAGGTGAAGACTTTTTACCGCTTTCCGAGTGTCTTCCGATTCACTCACCCTTTTCCCCTATTCCATCTTTCACATTCTCTTGAGGTGCCGATCCAGAACCCGTTTTCGGAGTCGACATATTTTTGGAAACCACGGTGGGACAACCAATGTCTTCAACTGTGCTAGCTTGATTGATTCGTGCAACTAGTTGTTTTCTGACTTGGTTCCCGCGTAAACCGGCTTGTCCGTTACCTTTTCCATGTTCATTTACCTTTAAACTTGCTGTTTACTCTTCCTTTAAAGATTGTCCCCCATGTGGACTTGATTTGCTTGTCTTTAATTTCAACTCGGTTTCCGCAAGAACCACTTTTCTTCTTATAAACCGGTTACCGCATGAACCACCTTTCTTTACCAACTCGGTTCCTGCGTGAACCAACTTATTTTCGGATCGGTCCCCGCGTTGACCACCTCTTTAAAGCACCTTCATATTGGCCCCACGTGGCCCTCGTTCTATTTTGTCAACTCTTACACCGGTTCCCGCGTGAACCACCCTTTTCTTCACAAAAACTGGTTCCCACGTGAACTAACCCCTTTTCTAAACCGGTTCCCGCATGAACAAATATATTTTCAGATCGGTCCCCGCGTGGACCACCCCTTTGCACCATCTTAGATTGGCCCCACGTGGCCCTCCTTTCATTTTTCAAATCAAACAAACTTGTTCCCGCGTGAACCACCCCTTTTCCTTCAAAAACTGGTTCCCGTGTGAACCACCTACCTTTCCAAAACCCGGCTCCTGCATGAGCCACTTTATTTTCAAAGCGGTCCACGCATGGACCATCCTTTTACCTTTACTTTAGGTTTGTCCCCACTTGGACACTCCATCACAAGCCGGTTCCCGTGCGAATCACCTTTAGTTGCTAGTTGCTAGTTACTTGTTTACTTTATCATTGCTTGTCTTGATTGCATTCACTTGCTTGATTTATTAGCTTTCATTCATTTCATGTTGCATATTGATTGCTTCTTCTCCTCCTACCCTTTATTTTTATTTTTGCATTAGCTTTTGCATCGGGTAACGGACTTGCTCCGATCCGTAGGGCATTCGAGGTGGGGGCTCTCTCTCCCAACACACCCTCACCCTCCAAACACCTTCTTGGTGGATTCTAACCTCTCTTCTGGGATTTTCCTTCCTAGTTGATTTGGTTATTTCCATCAAGGCCTCCATAAGTCCCCATCCGTGGAGTATTCCTCTCCGCATGATTGGGCCGGTTGTACCACTTTCCCAAAACCCGAAGAACCCAAGTACCTACTCGTGGTGATTGAGTGACAACCTTAGGTCTTGAAGATTGAAGGAATAGGAACCATACCTACTTGAGTGAACAATTGCTAACAATCAATCTAATCTAAGGTTTCAACCCAAAAATTGTCGAGTAGTCATTTTAAGAACTTGTTTGCATAACTTGCTTGCTCACAACAATTGAAAACAACCAAAAAAATTCTTCTTTCAAAACACCTAAAACAAAACAAAACAAAAAAATCCCTTTAATTTTTGTGTTCAACTTACTTGCCAAACAAAAAAATTGAAACCAAATCAACAAAAACAAAAACAAAGCATAACCAAACAAAAATTCTCTTTGCATTTACACTTTTCATTTGTCTACTTTCAACCATTTTGTAAGAAAATTTGACAGAATGCCCATGACACTAAGGTCTGGTAGACACATCGAGATGTTGGACTACTACGGCCAAGAAGAGGAGTACGAGACGGGTCACTACGAGCTTCAGCAACCCATGGTCCAACTAGATGGCCATGTTAATGCCGTGATGGAACCTGAGGTCCAAGATCCCGCTCGCCGATCTGCCTCACATAGTATAGAACAAGCTCTCAAGGATCTATCTCTTCACCTTGATCCTGAGACCTTTGCAATTATCCAATCTGCCACTAAGGGCAAGATGCCCATCAAACAGATTGACGACGATGAAGGCCCCTCACCACCTCAATCGGAAGTCAGGCCCCTAATCATTTCTTCTCCTAGGCAACCCTGTCGTGTCTCCACTCACCCCGTTGTTGGGCATTCACATAATGCTATTCCAGCTCCTATTTCCAGCCCACCACTTCCAACCCATTCACCTAAACACTTTTCTCCCGTGGCTCAGGAATCCAGCCTCACCCAGGCATTCATAGAAAAACATAACCAAATGGATGAACGTTTTGAAGAGCTGAGGCACCGCCTCAATTTTAAAGCCACCCCAGAAATTTCTGTCCCATCTTTCCCGGTCTTACATCTCCCTCCTTCTGAAATACCAATCTTTCAACGCTATAATGGGACTGGGAATCTCTTTAACCACCTAAAGAGCTTTCTATATGACTCCGCGTTCTGGAAGAATGACCGCAAAGCACTTGCCTTTCTATTCCGTCAGTCATTGGAAGGATCCTCCTTTGACTGGTTTTATTCTCTTGATTATGTTGAGGCAGCGGATTTTGATATTGCCAAAGCAAAGTTTCTACAGAGGAATAAGGATCAGGTGGGGCCAGCCTACTCGATAATTGATTTATTTGTCGAGAAGATGAGGCCGGATGAGGATTTTGCCAAATTTGTTGATCGGTGGAGGGGAATGGCTGAGAGGCTAGTGGACACCATCTCAGAAGAGGAGCAGGTGAGGATGCTCATCGGGAACACCACGCCTAACCTTCACAACCTCCTAATCCTGCACCGCCCTACTACTATGAGTGAGTTGTGTGATAGTGCCCGCTACCTCCAAGCCCATTTTAAGGACGCATCCATGACCAATCCATTTGACCCCAAACTCGTAACACTAGAAAGCCTACACCTGTAGGGCCCACCACCGAAGGGGTAGTCAATAACGAGAGTGTAAATGCCATGGGTAATCAGCGTGGGTATCGCCAAAGCCAATACCGCAACCCACCACCAAACCAACAATACCGGCCAGCACCTCAACCAGCTCCTCAGCCCCAGTAGCAACTTGCATACAACCGAGCACCACCACAACAACCCACCTACAACCGAGTGCCCCAGCAGCAAAATGCCTACAACCGAGCGCCTCGACAACAACCTGTCTACAACCGATCACTACCACAACAACAAGCCTACAACCAAGTGCCACCACCAGCCAACCGACCTAGGAGGGGGGGACCCAAAAAAGAGTACTATCCTTAACTGCCATTCCCCCTCACCGATATCTTTAATGCATTGATGGCTGAACAGCAGTTGGAGCTTCCAAAGGAGAGAGAAGGATGGCCGACGAATGTTGACATGATAAAGTACTGCGCTTACCATCGGTATCCTGGGCACACGGTGGATGTCTGCTTTCAATTTAAAGACTACATTCATGACCTCAACGATCAGGGGAACATTGACTAGGCACAAATGGGGGAGTCCATACAAGCTATGAAGGCACGGCAGAATCAACCACGACGACAGCAAGCACAACAACAACCCGGCCTGGGCATAGTCCAAGATCCACTACCGGTACATGCACCCATTCAAGCACTGGCACCAGCACCACCAAACCAACGACTTGGCCTCGTCCACTCCGCCATCGAGGAATCAACCCACCATTTCCAGGGTTGGCAGGTTGAGGATCAAACCGCCTCCATGCCCGCCAGACTAACCCCACCTACGAATCGCACCATACTCTCTATACCGAGAGCGGCCCCCAGCCCACAAACTACCCAAACACCACTACCCTCACCAGCCATTAACCCTCCATGACGCCTAATCATTAGACCACCACCAGCATCCCAACCAGCACCCCAATCATCACTTAACCTACCAACCACCATTAATCCTCCCCGGCATCTAATCATTAGACTATCACCAACACCCGAAACATCACCTAACCTACCGGCCTCCACCACCCCTCGGTTTCTCATTATCCGACTGTCACCTAACTTACCAGTCGCTACCACTCCGCGACCCCTCATCATCCGACAATCATCACCAACACCCCAACCATCACCCAACACACCGGCCTCCACCACTCCACGACCCCTCATCATCCGATCCTCACCACCCCTACCTACCACGGGCCCCTCAACATACCAACCAACCCTACCATCACCATCATCACCACTCCCCCCTACCACGTTGGCGTCGGTACTTCATAGCGGGAGGATGTTCCAAAGGGTCTTCCCCCAGGCTAGGATGCAACCACAGGAGCAAGCAAAAGAGGAGGTAGTGGAAGAACCGTTGTCCGACACGGCATATGACCTATTGAAGCATTTAGACAAAATGCTGGCACATATTTCAATTCTATAGCTGATAAAAAGTTCTAAGAATTTTCAAGACATTCTATAACAGTACTTATAGCGAGTCATGGTCAATGAGGACCTCCCACCCGGAAAGATCATTACAGTCTTGACCCCGAGGAGTGAACATCCGGCATTTACATTTACACAGGAGGAGTTGGCATGGCCAGAGATCATAAAATATGCTTTGCGTGTTGCAGAAGTCATCCAAGGCGTGGATATCAAGTCTTACTTGATTGACACTAGAGCATCTATAAATGTCATGCCGCCAGAAACATTGCAACTTTGCGGCATCTCCGATGAAGAAATCGAGCCTTCTGCCGTCACGGTGATAGCATATGACAACTCTCGGAAGCCGGCATGAGGGGTGGTTACATTGAAAGTAGGCCTCGGGCCGTGTGTTACCACCGCCGAGTTTCATGTTTTAGAACTGGACCCTACATTTAAAGCCATCTTGGGACGCCCATATCTTGAGGCAATAGGAGCTGTTGCCTCCACTAATCATCAATGTCTAAAGTTCCCATACAAGGGCCAGGTGATTAAAGTAACCAACATCCCCATTTTAAATGACGTGGATGACCCCTCTTCTGCACTGCCAGTACGAAACTTGTCCGATCGTTGGTTTCAACTACAGATATGAGGTCATGATGATAACGACGCCTCCAGATACAATTGCGTGGCGGATAATGAAAGGGATGGGCTATCAACCAGGAAAGGGGTTGGGAAAGGAGCTGTAGGGGGTTGTACACCCCATTAAAGTCAAACAAAGACCAAAGAGGCATGGGCTTGGCTACGAGCCCAATTTCACTCCGAGGATGGTCTACTGGCCAAAAAATGCCATGGGACTCCAAAAATTCTTCATCAAAGGGGAGATCATGATGATGGCCGGGGACGAAGAAGAAGAATCAATCAAAAGAAGGAAGGCACCAGAGCAAGAGGAGGAAGTGGACAACCTTAGTTCATCTTTGGCTCGGTTGTTCATAGAGAAGGAAGAACCAGTCGAGGGAAAGTCCATCTTTAAACAACTTGTCCACTCAAACCCACCTCCAAACAACATCCCGCGTGAGCCGTATCCTACGGTCACATATTTCAAAGTCCTCATGCTCTCCCTCCTGGATTCGCTTGATGGGCTATCTAGCCCAATTCCCACTTCTGTGCCGAAATGGCCACCCAAACTGATCACTGGGCCTGAGAGCCCATTCAAATCTTCTTACTCCACCGGGCATCTATGCCCATTCCAATCCAACAAAACTGGGCCCGCGTGCCCACCAATCGGGCCCACATGCCCTTTAAATTTCTTTTCTAGCTTTGGGCCCACGTGCCCACCACTTGAGCCCATGTGCCCCATAGATCTTTTCACTAGCTTTGGGCCTATCTGCCCCTTTCTTGTCATTGTTGGGCTCACGAGCCCATTTTTCTTATGTTTACTTAAGCTTTCTACTTCTACTCGAGCTCCACCGGCTCTTTTTCTTTCCGTTATTGAAAACACCCAAAAAAAATATCTTCTCGCAAACTCAGTTTTCCATTGAGGAGACATCTCTACTTGTCTCAGAGGGTTCTCCCAACCAGGGACCCCTCTTCTCTGACTCACTGATCGATCTGCTCGATCCTTCACCCACTGTAGATACCACTTTTCCAATTTCGTCTTCTTTAGGAGTAGTTAGGGTAAGAAAGAAGAAAACTCGAGGTAAACGTGTGCCAGAGAGATATATCCAGCAATTAGCTCAAAAATGCAAGGAATGTGCGATGCTACCAAGTTTTTTGGAAAATGCTATCCAGCTTGACGAAATCCAATATGAGAATGAATTCAATGTAGATCATACACTAAGAGTTTACGAGGTTTTATCAGAGAAGGATCTTGATTTCGAGGATAGAATTGAGGACTTGGCTGATGCGTATGCATCTGGACTTAAAAGGTTTGAAGAACCATTAGCCACGGTGGATGAACCGACAAAAGAATTGAATCTCAGAACACCGGAAGATCCCAAGACAGTCCTCCTAAGTGCAAACCTCACTTCCACTGAGAAATAGAGTTTAATTGAAATTTTGGAAGAATATAAGGACACGTTCGCATGGACATACGAAGACATGCCGGGGTTAGACAACTCGTTAGTTGAACATTGTCTAACTTTGAAACCTGGAGATACCCCGGTCAAACAAAAATTAAGGAGATTCCACCCTGATATTGCACTTAAGATGATAGAAGAGGTCGACAAGTTACATCAAGCAAGATTCATTAAGGTTGTCCTCTATCCGCAATGAGTGGCAAACATAGTCCTTGTCATAAAGAAGGATGGTCGAGTTCGGATCTGTGTAGACTTTAGGGACTTGAACCGAGCGTGTCCTAAAGATGACTTTCCTCTACCTCATATTGATGTAATAGTTGATAACACTGCTAGATTCGAGATGCTGTCATTCATGGATGGCTATTCCGATTATAATCAAATCTGGTTGGCCGAAGAGGACCAGGAGAAGACCACGTTCACGACACCTTGGGAAACCTACTGCTATGTCGTCATGCCCTTTGGACTAAAGAATGTTGGTGCTACCTGTCGACTCCAGAAACGGGTTCCGGATCGGCACCTCAAGATAAGAAGGTGAAGATGAAATTGGGGAATGGGAGTGGATCGGAAAACACTCGGAAAGCGGTAAAGACTCCTCACCTCGGTCCCACACTCACATTGATCCCCGAACTTTCATCTCACGGCATCGCTCGAGCACCGAAGATGGTTCGGGTCATGTGGGAGGAGAGTGAGGAGTGAATTAGCTTAGAGCATGAAAAAAAGAAAGGTGGTCGCCAGGAGCCGTGGGCTCCGCTTTATAGAATAACAACAAGATTGAGTTGTTTTAACCGTGTACCTTAGCGCGGGAGATCGGGATATGGGTTCAACCTTCTTCTTCTTCGGCCGGCCGATGAAGAAGAGTCTCCCAACCGATGCTAGCTTGATAAACCTATGCAACTAGAACAATAAACCAAGTGAAAGAAAATGATTAGAACTATGGGAAGTGTAGTAACTGTAGAGAGAATATGAGAAAGAAGCAATTGGAATCGAACTCACCGGATTGGGGTGAGCCTTAACCCCTTTTTTTGTATTTTTTGATTATGTAAAAATGATTCCAATAAACTGAAATATGATTTAAAACAGTAAATGAACTGAGTTAAATGAGTTGAGAAAGCTTATGGAATGGATCGGCTTGAGTTGAAGCCGAGTTGGTTGAGAAAAGGCCGGTTCGGGTAGCTTTGCACCCTTCTGGCGCGACTTTGGTGCAGAGGATGCTACGGACGACCCCAATGTCAGAATCGAGTTCCGTTTGTTGGAGTAGACGGAGGACTCAAAGAGGAAGAGTTCCTATGTTGATGACTTCTCCGAAATACTCCTTTATAAGTCAGTAAAAATTCTGAAAGTGGGCGGATATCAAAAACAGAACGTGGATGCGCGCCCTCAGTGTAGCAACCGCCACGAACAAACGACAAGTCGGAATGGAGTGCCGTCAGTTGGAGACGAAAGAGGGCGAAGAGAGGAACAATTTTTATGTTGAAGAAGTTTGCAGAAGAAGCCTCGGATTTTCTCCAAAAGTCTATGAAGATGGTTGATGAAGAACACCCGGATCGAGCCTTCTCCTTCACCTCGGGATCGATTTCTTGACTTCGGATCGCCTTTGGACGTCGGGACGGCTTTGGAGAAGAGCTTGGACGACCTTGGGACGAGCTAGGCACCGGGGGTTAACCTTGGGTCTCTGAGAATGGCCCTCAATTTATAGGGGAAGGGAGACGGTGCAAAATTTAGAAACTGGACAGACCGCGCCCCCGTGTTTCAAAGGAGACGAGGGCGCGCAGGGCGCGCCCTCAACACAGGGGCGCACAGGGCACGCCCCCAGTTCGGGGGCACGGTCTGCGCGCCCCCCTGTTTCAAAGGGGACGGGGGCGCGTTCGGCGTCTCACTGCTAAAAATCGACGGAAACTTCCAGAAATTGCTAAAAATCGACTTGACATACGTAACGCGCCCCCGAACCGGGGGCGCGGTACAAATAAGTGAAAATCCTCCTCGGAAACCTTCCAAAAACCCGGTTTAGAAGGTGCTAATCGGGGTAATTTCCGATTTTCGGAAACCGACCGCGCCCTCCCCTTTCAAGCGGAGCGGGGGCGCGGTACACTCTCTCTCCTGCGCGCGTGTTCCGTGAGCCGTATCTTGCAAACGGGATGTCCGATTCGGCTCCCGTTTGTCGCGTTGGAAAGAGTGACTTCAACCGCACCTTATCAAGTCGGTAAACCAGCCGGCATGACTCCCGAGATGTTCGCACGAGGCTTTCTACCGGTTTACCCTCCGCGGAAAGCCGAAACCTGGGGCGAAGATCCGAAAGAGCACGGTTCCGATCGAGAAATCTCGGGTCAACTTGGGATGACTTAAAATGACGACCGAACAAGTCTGGTACGACCGGAAAACCCGAAAGTATCGAAAAATTTGATATTAACCCGGTAAACGTGAATCGAAAGCCGTAAAAGCCGCGAAACCCTAAAATTGACCGAAATGACCATATGGCTCCGGTTGATGAAAATATTTGGCTAGAATCGACCCGGATGACCCAAAAAAGACCTGGTGATGACCGGAAAGGCCTAACACATGGTCCGGGATAGCCGTGTCAGCACAGATCAAAAAAGCCGTAACGAAAGCCGTCATTGACCGACGCCTACCGAAATGACTTCTCGGAAACCCTAAATGTTACGGAACTCATGCGGGACTCCCGAGACCTTCAATTATGGACCATTCAAGGTCGGTCATCGAGCAGGCTTCGTGTTTTTACAGTTCACGTGCGGCTCTCGCTTGAAGGTTACGGCAATATTCCGGAAATCATTGGTCCATTCTCACCTAACAAGGGGGCTCCACCACTGTCCTTAGCTCATCTCCACGAGGTAGTCCGGATCAGATAACGATCAAATAAAGGATATCGCCTATGAAATAAGAGTCTAGGGCTCCGAATCAAGCCAATTTGGCGTGTCTACACTACCTATCAGAGGGCCATGATGGCTATCTTCCATGACATGATGCATACCCTTGTAGAGGTGTATGTGGATGACCTGGTCATTAAGTCCAAAAGTCGAGAAGATCATCCTGAAGTGTTAAGAAAGGTCTTGCAAAGGGCTAGGGAATATAAATTGAAAATGAACCCGAAGAAATGCACGTTTGGAGTATCCTCAGGAAAATTATTAGAGTTCATAGTGAGCAAAAGGGGCATAGAGATCGACCCAAACAAGGCCAAGGCAATCATTGGAATGCCTCCTCCAAGAAATATGAAAGAACTTTTAGGATCAATCGGGAGGCTACAGTTTGTCTGCCGGTTCATCTCACAACACTCCCAAAGGTGTAAACCTTTCTATGAGTTGACCAAGGCGGGGGCCGAGTTCAAATGGGATTCGAAGTGTCAGGATGCATTCGATGGTTTGAAAAGATACCTGGCTAGTCCCCCTGTGCTTAGACCACCAGTCCCAGGCAAGCCCTTAGTTCTGTATATCTCGGTTTTGGAGAATTCTCTTGGGGCAGTCCTTGCACAAGTAGATGAAGAAGGGAAAGAGAAGGCAACTTACTACTTGTCAAAGATCTTTGATCCATGTGAGCAGAAGTATACTGTAGTGGAGAAGACCTGTGCTGCACTAGTCTGGGTAGTTCAGAAGCTTAAACACTATTTCTTAGCTCATGAGGTCAAGCTTATTGCCTGCATCAATCCCATCAAATTCCTTCTAGAGAAAATTGTTCTAACTGATCGGTTAGGTCGTTGGTAGAGCTTCCTTTCCCAGTTTAATATCACCTATGTCCCCCAGAAGGTGATTAAGGGCCATGCCATTGCCGAACATCTAGCCCATCACCCTATACCCCTTTTTGACCCGGTACAGTCAGAGCTCCCGGATGACGAACTAATGTTGATCCGATCTTCCCATCTTTGGACATTATATTTTGACGGGGCTCTGAATTCACACGGTAAAGGAATATGAATCATCCTTCTATCACCCGAGGGTGTCACCATTCCACAGACATTTCAGCTTGACTTCCCAGCAACCAACAATATAGCTGAATATGAAGCCTTGCTGGCCAGGCTGGAGGCCGCTCATTTCTATGGTGCCACAGAATTAAGGGTGATAGGTGATAGCCAACTAATTCTTCGCCAAGTCCTAACTAAATACCGAACTTCTCATCCAAACCTCAAACCTTACCAAGAACTCACCTCTTGTTACATCAAACTCTTTCCAAATTCACTTTTGTCCATGTTCCTCGAGCTCAGAACATTCTTGCTGATGCCTTAGCCTCCTTAGCTTCATCTCTATCAGTCCCGCTAGGTAGACAGGTGCGGACTATCCATGTTCATAGAAGGTCGATGCCCGCGATTAAGGATGGTCGATTTCTAAAGGTCAATGAGAGATTTAGCAGGAAGGAATATTTAGAGCAGAAAGAGGAAGTTTATCTAATCGAGTTGGAGGAGTTAGATGAGGGTGAGAAGCCTTGGTTTGATGAGATTGCAAGGTATTGTCAAGATCGGTCGTATCCACTTGGATCCAATGTAAAAGAAAAGAAGGCCATCAGGAGAGTATCCCCGAGGTATACCATCCTAGGAGGGGTGCTCTACAAGAGGAGCTTGAGTGGAATCTTGTTTAGATGCGTTGATGAAGAAGAGGCAGAATTGGTGCTTAAGGAAGCACATTTCGGGGTCTGTGGGGGCCATGTCAATGCTCAAGCTCTTGCCAAGAAAATCATCAGGCAGGGGTATTATTGGCCAACCCTAGAAGAGGATTGCTCCATCTTTGTTTGGCACTGTCATTCTTGCCAACTTCATGCCGACAAGATCCATTCTCCCGCATCTTCCCTTCATCCAATTCATGCCCCATGGCCCTTCGCCATGTGGGCTTTCGATATCATTGGCCCTCTAAGTGATCTTAACTCTGAAATCCATTCCAAATCGTTCATTCTGGCTGCAACAGAGTACTTCACCAAGTGGGCAGAAGCGACAGAGTACTTCATCAAGTGGGCAGAAGCGGAAGCGTTCGTGGAGATCAAGGCATCAACACTGTGCTCCTTCATAAAACGCAACATCATTGCCAGGTTCGGGATACCCAGCGACATCATCACCGACAACGGACCGCAATTTCTCTCTCAAGAGTTGCATGATCTTTGCAACAGGTACCGCATTGCATTGCATCATTCATCTCCTTATTATCCGCAAGGCAATGGTCAAGCAGAAGCCACCAACAAAACTTTGATTAAAATCATTAAGAAAACATGTAAGTCTAGCAAGTTCGCAGATTGGCCAGATAAGCTTGTCGATGCCTTATGGGCTTATCGTACTTCTGTACGGACCCCCACTGGTCAAACCCCGTATGCTCTCGCATATGGGATGGAAGCAGTGGTCCCGTACGAAGTACTCCTTCCATCACTCCGAGTTCAACTCGATAGGGATATCCCTGTCGATGAGAGGCGAGAATCTCTCCTTGCACAACTTGAACTCCTAGATGAAAGAAGGTTGGCCGCCTCCGAGCATGCCCAGATTTATCAGAACATATTGAAAAGGTTTTATCAAAAGAGGGTGATAGAGAGAAAGTTCGAAATCGGCGAGATGGTAGTAAAACGCATATTCGTTAAGCGGGGTGGTCCCCGCTCCAAGTTGCAACCTAACTAGGAAGGGCCTTTTGTTATAACTGAAAAATATCCAAGTAATGCATATGAGCTAACCAACGTCGATGGAGAAAAATTGAACCATCCATGGAACGACGTTTACCCTAAAAAATATTTTCCTTAGAGAAGAAAATGAAGAGTTTTTGGTATGATATTAAGTCTTCGATCCAAGGGTGTTAGCTAGAAGTCAAGGATAGACATCACCCTGCACACGCAACACCTCCCGATCCCAGAATCTAGATAGCCCAATACTCGAGAAAGGCAAGGCAGAACTCTGAAGGCAGAAAGGAAAGCTTACCCTATTCTCTTCTATTCGGTCCAAGATAGGTGAAGGGGACTAGAGGAGGATAGTATCGAAAATGCCCGCCGCCTTAGTAGGAGGCCGTCTCATAGGGCGCAAAAGGGTACCAAAAGATGGGCAATGATCCCCACAGTTTTAAACAAATATGGGCCTGTCTGAATGAGTACTCGGAAGAGTAGAAAATGAAGAAAAGACACCAAAAGATGGGCAATGACCCCAAAGGTCAAAGACTTGTCTAAGTAAGTACTACATGTAGAAAAAACCCGAAGAGGTCGAACCCCAACGAGCAATTTGGGCATTAGTAGAGAAACCCTCCTCAACACCCCCGAATCCTATCATAGACTTCCTCTGTTATTCTTCCATCTTAAAACCCTAGGGTAGGGTAAACTATCCAAACTCAGGGGGAATCCAAACCGATCAAGAGAAGAGGCAAGAAAGATTCTAGGTAGGGAACCTTATTCACACGTGGTGTTTATCGCTTGAATCTTGATTAACACTCAAAGATCGATGAATTGTCTCAATATCGGCACATTCTCCACAAAACTCCAAAAAAATGAATATTTTCAAAAATTCAAAAAAAATGAATATTTTCAAAAAAATCCAAAAAAGTGAATAATTTCAAAAATCCCAAAAAGTTGAATATTTTAAAAAAATCAAAAAAAATTGAATATTTTCTAAAGATCCAAAATAATTCATCATCTAACTCGGCATAACCTTGATTTTTGTCTTTGTTAGCATTTATATTTATTTTTATGTCTTGCATGTTTCATTTCTGCATTGCATATTAATTTTCATTATCACCCCATTAAGAGGGCTCCTCCCTTTGACCTAAGTCAAAGTTGGCCATAATAGGCAAAGGGATGAGTCGTTGTGAAGATCTGATCCTCTTCTATCAAGTATTTTTATGAACTTTAAAGTAAAAGAGGAAGATTCTATCAACGATAGGATTCTAAGATCAAGAAGGGAGTGACTCTCCCCATAGCATGTAAGCTTTCTTAACCCTTATCTTATTCATTTGCGGTCATTTTGTTCATATTACCTTGTTAATAAGGCTACCCCTCTTGACATGTAAGTAAGGCAATATGACAATAGGCAAGGGGGTAAGCCATAGAGCAGATATAACCCCTTTATTAAGCATTTCAAGAAAGAAACACGAGTCAAGGAGGGGGAAATCTCGCTAACAGGTAAGAGTTTCTTAACCTTACATCTATTGTCTTCTTTATTATTAACAGTTACCATCTTTAAGAGGCTTCTGCCCCTTGACAAACTTGCAAGGGGCCAAGCCAAAATGTGATGTTAACAACCCTTTTGAGTGATGTCGAGCAGGGAGAACAGTGCAAGTGACTCCGAAAAAGACAAAGATCTGATTACACCATCAAGTACTACAATAATGAAACAAATTAGCTACAATAGAAGAAGATTAAGCCTGCTACAGATATCAGTGCCTGCTGCTACCCTCTCCAGGAGAGCGGCCACGTGGAGGAGGCATGGTAGCCATGTCCGCCAAAGCTGCTGCAGCCGCCTCATTACGGCGACGCTCTGAAGAAGTGGTCAAGAACGCAGAAGCACCGCGCTCATGGCTCTGGCTCTGACCACTCTGCCCTTGCTGGCTCTGGCAGTGGTTACCTCGGCTACGAGTGGCGCCGCCACTCCGGTGTGTACCACTCCGATGGGAGCTGCTCTGGTGGGTGCGACTATGGCTCGACTGTGGAGGGACGCCCTGGCGGTAGACCTGCAGTGTCGCCTCTGCTGCCGACAAACGAACCTGCGACTGTAGGTGCATCTGCTCCAAAGACCACATGGCCTGACTATGCTCGCGTTCCATCTCGCGCATGGCTCTCTCATGCTGAAGACAGAGATCCGAGACAATCATCTGAGAACGAAGATCGGCAGGGGCAGACTGCCATGTCTCCACCTCAGCCTCCAAAGACTGGATATGGGAGGACAAAGTACTCTAAAGCTCGACGATCTAGAAGAAGAAAAAGAATATGAACCAAGAAAAATCAACAACCAGAATAGAGAATAATGAAAGATACCTCTGCCTTCTTGGTTGTCAGGGCCTCTATCGCCTCACTAAGATGCTAGCGGAGCTCAGCCACCTCTTCCCTCGACATAGAAGGAGGTGAACCCTCGGTACGGGCCTTTTGCTGCAAATATAAGAAAAATACATTAGAGCAAGGCAAGTATATATCGAGAATAGAAATGAAGGTCAAAGGCAGTGTCTACCTCAGTCTCCAGCATGCCACGAAGAGTGGCCACCTCCTACCGAAGATCAACAATCTCTAGCTATTGGCGTAGTAGTAGAGCCCGAGCCTCCTAAAATGGCATGAAGGTCAGAAGAGAACAACACAAAATTGAAGAAAAGTAAGAAACATTTACCTGAACCTCTGGAACAAACAAGTGGCTGTACGCCTCCGTGTATCGGCGAAGGTAATCTCTACTATTTTCTGCCCAGCCAATAACTACCTCGTCACCTTCGTACCACATTGTGATTGAGGCATGGTACCTCTCCACCTAGTCCATGGGGAGGAGTAGGTGTCTGGGACGGGCCCTGACTAGGGGAAGAGAAGGGGGAGGCTCCAGCCAGTCCTGCTCCAGACCGAGGGCGCGTGCCGAGAACCGAAGCCATAGTGGCGCCAGCTCATTGACGCATAGAAGGTGAAGATCACAACCGAAGACATGACCTGCCTGGGCAATCTAGGGCTAGAGATGGTCGTCGGTCATTAGATATGTCCTCTGATAGAAATGTATGCCCTACAAGCCAATCATATATGATATGATTCGACATTTCTAGAAATATCTTATTCAATTAATTAGGCAAATCTTCATTATAAGCTCTTATTAGAAGCGAATATCATAATGAAGTCCTTGATCAAATACAATGATGATTAAATCATGATGAGATCATGATAATGAGATTGATCATCTAGAGGTATTTGATCTAAATGTTCCTAGTCATAGGATACTTGAGACAGGACATCAAAGATCCAGATAGAATAGTGTATGTGATGAAATCCCATGTGATGAGGACGACCGATCTCATTGGTCATTAGTGTGGAGACACTGAGATACACATACAGGTGCTCATTAGTTGAATGAGTTCACTGAACTGACCGAATTAGAAACCCTGAATGGTATCTTACCGAACTGTCTATCAGAGTTTTCTATCATCACGGTTGCATGGTTGGACCTTTGACCTGAGTCGCCAAAGATGCCTTGTTGGGTGGAACTTGTGCTTTGACCATTGACTTATGGATCACAACTTAGATGGATCACATTAGCGATGGATCGGGTTCAAGGAAAATCCGATGGAGGCAATTGAGCGGACAACAAGGGATCGTCCACTCTCGGTAAGTGAGAGTGAATGTCCTATGGGATAGTACTCTAAATCCCTGGCCAGGGTAGATAGGATAATTGGAAAAGGAGTTTCCAATTGATCCAATTCCGAGTACAGGATCCTATAGAGTCGGTACACTAAGGAGTTGAGAGTCGATGCCGTACTCCTTTCCGACCAAGACATTGGATGGATGAGGGTTTATATCCATGTGGTAACTGATGATGGAAAGGCTCAATGGAGATGAGATTATCCCCATTGCCATTTGGGATCATGGGATGTGGCTTGTACCCTTCATGATCGGTAGGCCGAATAATCTGTTATTGAATAACGGATTTAATTAAATTAAATAGAATTGTTATTTTATTTAGGCTTCAACCAAATAGGCTATTGGGCCTAGTGGGTCACACATATAAGGACTTATCCACAAGTGTAGGGGCAAGGGCATAATTTATAGAGATTTTGGGTTTTTATAAAAAATTCCATAATTCTCTATAAATACTAATGGTTTCAGACAAACCCCATCAAGACAAGGGTTAAAACCACGTCCCAAGTCTTCTCCCTACCTCCTCCTCTCTTTAGAAGGTGTCCATGGTCGATGGAGCTCCGTTCGGGAAGAGTTCTCGAGACTGGCGCGAAGGGAGAACCTGCTGTGGATGAAGTTCGTGTGGATACTGCTGGAGAATGGACACTTGAATGGTTTGAAGAGCCTGATAAGCTCATCTCCTTCCTCTCCATGGGATTATATGAATCCCTATCAGGTATATTCGAACCCGATTTGATCGGTTTTCGATTTTCGTCGTTCGGTTCCGATTGAGACGGATTCTAAAGGAACACATAAGAATCATCGCTTCCGCTGCACCAAATTTTAATGGATGATTCCTTTCAGTGGTATCAGAGTCAGGTTCAAGTCTCGGTCTAAAACGACGTCAAATTGACATTATTTTATGTTATTTATGTGTTCCCGAATCTGTGCAAACGTCTGTTTTGACGAAGCCACCATATTCTGTGTATGACTCAGATAAAAGATTGGTTGGCCTTGGTAGAATCTAGTGATATAGGTCTTTCCAACGCCACAAACCGTTTGAAGTTTGGATCTCTGTAGTGTTCGGGAGAAGCGTCAAAAGTTGGTGTTTCTGTCATGCCCGAACCGACACCCGAATTTGAGGATTCTGTGAAATCTCCGTCCACAGAAGAAATTGAGACTTGGAAAAGATTTAGGAGATGGGTAATATGATTACCTAGCCTTTACCATTGATATCCAGCTTTGAACGATGGCGGAGGATGAGAATTTTTGAGTTTTCCGATGAACTAGGGTTCTGCGGACTCTGACGGTGCCGACTTGTTTCTTTCTGATTTCCTGTTGATAGAGAATTTTTCTATGTAGGTATATATACATATTTGGAAACTTAATTTTATGAGGATTATAAATTATATTTTTGGAGAATATTTGGCTTCCGGGATAAGGAGTTATCCTCGTTACAAAATAGAGATTTCTGCTACGGAATCTGGGTGACCGCTGCCTCTTCCTCCTCATTTTTTTGTCGATTGGAATTTTTCCTGGATATGAGGTCGACGTTTTTGGATTCCTTATTCGATAAGGATTCTAACGCATACTTTTTCGGTATTTTTGGAGTCTGGGATAAGGAGATAAATCCGATTCTATGGGATGGATTTCCTCCCGATGAACAATGCTTGTTCGGGGGGGGGGGGGGGAAGACGATCGGCGCATGAACCGGCGCACGGCGGTTGGCGCACGCGACTTTAGATGCCGGCGCACCCTGTGGTGCACGCAGGCGCACGCGAACGGGGCACAATGCGCCGAACGGCGCGGCGCATTGCGCCAGACACCATTTTTTATGCTTTTAAATTGTTTAAAATCATAGAAAATTCCGAAAAATTGCCATAAAATTCCATAAAAATTCTGAAAATTTATATAATATTATTTAACATGTTTTAAAGTGTTTAATGACATGTTAGATGATGTTTAGTTTTATTTACATAGATTCACTCATGGTTAAACTTTAAAATTGTTTTAAAGGTTTAACTTAAATTATTAGTGTCTTAATTAATTCTGTAAAATGAGATTTTACAGAATATAAATTGGGACATTAATTTCTGACCTTGCACAGTATTGGGAATGCATGAATGTTCTAAATAGTTTAGTTTTGTATGTTCATTTCATATAAATTGTTTATATGTTATTGTCATGTTATTTTCATGTTATTTATTTCATGAAAAATTCGACATGCATGAAATTGAGAATTTTAAAATAAATTATATAATTTTATGCTAATATATATGATATATCTCATATAATTATCACCTATGCACTTTATGTTCATGTGATGAATGCTAGTGTGTATGGAGGTGATCATGGACTTAATTGTGCTTGGCTTGTGATTGCTTTTAATTATGTTGGTTATGTTATTAAATGGGGCCTGTGTGTGCCTCCTCTCTCTCTCTCTATACAATCTGATTGTACATTCTACCTCCCTCCATTAATGTACTCCCCTTGGTTAAAACCAAGGTTTCTTATTGAGTTATGTACATTTGTGGGGTCTGCATACCCTTAAGCCGCTTGTAAGAGTTAGAAGCCGGTTCGTTGAAGGTTGGAGAGCGGGACCACTTGGAGAAGCACCCTTCTGAAGTGGGAGCATACCAACTCAAGCATCTGAAGCAAGGATTTGCACCTATAGGGGTGCCTTAGGTGCATGCTTAGGGTTAAGTCCATGATCACCTGATTTTGTGCATATTTGATATGTGAATGTGTGCTACAGGTTATACCTTAGATATATGATATTCCAAAGGTATTATATATACTTAGCACATATTATTGATGAGACTAAAATAAAATCCCTCCTTGTCATAATTAGGTTGATAAACGTGTGATATTAAGAATGAATCACATAGCCTTCCGTTGTTATGGTCTTGATGAGCCAATCTTAGATTGGATGGGTTTGTTGTGCTACCACAAGACTCATTCAGCAAGGGATTGGTGATCATGGCTAAGGCATTTGCCGAACCTTGGGGTGGACCATTTGCATGGCTTTGTTGTGCTACCACAAGGGCTGTGTGAAGAATCCATTCTCATAACGTAACTAGGGGCGGCAACGGGCTGGGCTGGCCCGCGGGCCCACGGGCCGGGCTAGCTTTGGACCTAGACTCGGGCTAGAGAGCAAGCCCGCGGGTCCTTGGTCGGGCCACGAGAGCAAGCCCGCGGGCCACACTGATGATGTATCCCGTCTCTGATCTGATGATGGACCACACTCTACTATGGCGCCGCCTATCCCAACGGAGACGACTGACCTCTGTCTCTGGGCCTGCCCCTGCCAGAAGAACGCGCACGCATACCGTGAGGAGACCGTCGAATGAGGACGACAGCGATGGCGGTGTTGGGACACACACGAGAGCAAGGAGAGAGAGACGAGGGGAGGTCACGGCGGACGCCACGCGCGGCGCACGCAGGAAGAGAGAAAGAGAGGGGGGTGTCGCGGCTGTGCGGCGTTCGCGCGGCACGCGACAGAGAGAGAGAGAGACTGCGAGAGAAGGAGAGGGCGATAGCGGCGCGGGGCGGTGCGGGAAGAAGGCCGCGCGGACGCACGGCATAGAGAGAGAAAGAGAGGGCAGGGGGGTCGCAGCAGCCGCATGGCGGCAACGGGCGCGGGAGAGGGAGCAGAGTGCGGGTGAGAGGGGGAGAGAGGGAGAGAGAGTGCGGCGGCGGCGACCACGGTAGGAGGGGGAGCCGGAGAGAGGAGGGCGGCGGGGTGCGACGCCGGCCGCGACGGCGGCGACGGTCGGCCCGCGGCGACGGTGACCGCGGGCAGACCCGCTGGGCGGGAAGAAAAAGCAGAGAGAGAGAGAGAGGGAGCGCGGGAGAAAGGAGTATGGCATATTAGATGCCATATAGCTTAATGGCTCACACTTCTTAGACTGGTTTAGAACTAAGAGAATCGTTCTCATAGTTGACCAATTAACTTGAGAAGTAGGTGTCTCCTAAATTATCTAGTGATATGAAAGAAAGATAAGATCTTATCTCATAGACAAGATGCATTGTTTGCCTTAAACTAGATGTTAGTCTCTATGAGACATAATTATAGAGACAACATGGATAGATGGATATGAAATCCATCATGGCTCATAGTGTTGAGCTAACTAAAGGGCAACTTAGATCAACAATACATCTTAATTACTTCTTGTTGGTGAGACCAATAGTAAGAAGTAAAATCATTAGATAAAAATAGGAGAGTGTTAATAGTAAAAGAAGGTGGTCAAGATAATAAAGCGTAATAAGACATGATTCTTACACTGTCATGATGATGATAAGTGGAAGAGAAAGTACAAAGTGTTTTATATATAATGCAAAGGTGGAGCTTGAGAAGCTTCATGTATCCAAGTCATTGGCATTTACTTGTTTTAAATATACACTTAATAGTATTAGATACTATGTGTATATCATAATATTAGATACTATGGATGCATCTGATGGTATGAGATACCAAATATGCATCTTATATCTACAAGGAGTTGTAGATGATGACAAGTAAATGAAGACTTAATAAAGAAGATGTTGACCTACATATGAAATGGTGCAAAAGTTGCATCATTATTAGTGGGAGGTGCAATTCTTTAATAGCCTTATGGAGATGTCTTAATAATTAATATTGCTATTATATCATTCTACAAGAACATTATATGATTTCCTACTTGAATAAATGTTGATTCATTCTAAGTTATGGAATTGATAGATGTTCTAATAGATTGAATGGCAAAGTGTTTGCCAGTGGGAGCTTAATGAATTGTTTAATCATATTTGATATGTTAGCTCTCATGTTATGTGTGAATATTCCTTTTAAGGGGAAATGGGTTGATTTAGGTCAATCTACACTTTAGCTTTATATAGACATGGAGAATGGGTTAATGAGTTATTAGAACTCGTACATTTAGATGTATGTTAGCCCATATCTAGTAAGGCTAAAGAAGAATATTTCTACTTCATTATTTCAAAGATGATGTCTCTAAGTATGGATACATGTACTTTATGAAGTACAAATCTAAGACCTTTGAGAAATTATCTGAGATTATGAATGAAGTAGAGATACTGATGGAACAAGTATTAGAACTCTTTGATGAGATCAAAGAGAGGAATACTAAGTACATAATTCACATATAATTGAAGGATAATAGAATCTAATGGACACCTCTTTACACATTTTAGCTTAATTGAGTAGCTAAAATGAGAAGTCATATTATGTAAGACATAATATGAACAATGACGAGCTTTGCAAATTTCCTCTGTCTAATTTTGGTTAAGTACTCATTATAACCACTTGATCTTAATAGGTACCTTCTAAGTCTGTTCTGATTATTCCATATAGGATATGGAAAAGGGGTTAAAACTTGACCTTAAGCAAGTTAAGGTTTCGGAATGTCCGACCTGATGAAGAAGTATAACTCTAACAAGTTGGAATATAAGACTATGAAGTGTTGGCTTGTAGAATATCCTAAGGAAAATTTTGGATATTAAATATACGACCCTTATGTATAAGGGTATGTGTTTCTCAGCTCACTATATTTCTAAAGGAAAAGTTCCTTCTTAAGAAAGATAGTGGGAGCAAGGTATATATGGAAGATGTTCCAGTCCCACAACCCAATAACACTTCTATTAAGGTGCTAGTTAATAATTACACAAGGACAAATCATAGGTCTTTACTTGTGTCCATTCTACCTAAGAGATATGTGAGATGTATCTCTGATAGATGAAATGAGGCATAAGATAATAAGGATATTGATCCTAGGATCTATATAGAACCAATATGAGATATTGATTCATTAATGGGAAGAGACAATAAAATCCGATATAAACTTTATCTATTCTAATCAAGTTTAGAACTTGATAAATCCACCTAAGGATATAGTATCCATAAGGAATAAATGGATCACTAAAGAATAGATTGGAGTGGATTAGAAGGTAGATACCTTCAAAGGTGAGAATAGTTGAAAAGGATATCATTGAAGTCAAATGGTTGACTATGATGAGATCTTTTACCTATTCCATGGATTAATCCATTCGGATTTTGATTGTAACACTATGATTATGAGATAAGCTAATTGGATGTTAAGATAGTGTTCCTCTAATGTATTTTGAGGAATAGGAGTATATGATACAACTATAGGGAATCAAGTCCCAATAACATCCAAGAAGAGTGTGTATTAAGTTCATTTATGGACTAAAGTAAAATTTCCCATAGATCATATAGAAGGTTTAATGAGATTAAATCTTATGACTTCGTTAAGAACGAAGAGTTACTTTCTTGACATTTTATGTTGATGACATACTACTCATTAAGAATGAAGTAGGTGTGTTATCATAAGTGAACCTAGCTATCAAATTGATCCTCCAAACACAATTTTGGTTTTGAGATCTATGGAGATAGATCTAAAATCAATGCCCAGTTAATGTACGTAGTCATCATAGTCAAAGGGTTTGACATGATAAACTCCAAGATAGGTTTCTTACCTATGTGGTGTGGAGTTGATCTCTGTAAAGTGTTGTCTTTATAGACTTCTTGAAAGATAAATAGATCACATAAATAGAGCCCTTATGCCTTTGTCATAGGGTCTATTATTTATATGATGCTACGTACATGATGTGATTAATGCTCTAAGTGTTATGAGCATTCATCAAGAAGATCCAGGTGAGAGTCACTGGATAGTTTAGAGATATATCATTTGGTACTTGAGAAGCACTGAGAATGTATCTCTATACACTGGAGGATAAGACTTGAAGTCTTGTAGTTTTACAAACACAAGCTTCTAATCAAATAAGTTTGATATTAAGTCAGAATAATGGTGGTGCAGTAAGTTGAAAGAGTTCTATGTGATAGAACACTGTAAGTTCTACAACATATGTAAACAAGTTTACATAGTAGTTGCACACTACTTGAGAAGTAGTCTAGATGAAGTTTTTCATCTACATATTTGATATGGGATTGTCTCAATTTTCTCTGAAAGTGTATCATTGTTTTGAGAAAATAATGGAGTAGAGCCGATGTCTCATCAGAAGTTTAGAACTTCTGTGGCGATACCATACAATCAGAGAGATTGCAACTTATAGAGATATAATTAAAGATAAAGTATCTACCGTTAATAACAATGCAGATCCACTAACTGAAGAAGTTACTCAAAGAGTGTTTGAGCTTCACCTTGAGCTGATACAGATCAGTCAGATGGTGATTGGCTTTAGTGCAAGTGGGAGATTGATAGAAATGTATGCCCTACAAGCCAATCATATATGATATGATTCGACATTTCTAGAAATATCTTATTCAATTAATTAGGCATATTTTCATTATAAGCTCTTATTAGAAGCAAATATCATAATGAAGTCCTTGATCAAATACAATGATGATTAAATCATGATGAGATCATGATAATGAGATTGATCATCTAGAGGTATTTGATCTAAATGTTCCTAGTCATAGGATACTTGAGATAGGACATCAAAGATCCGGATAGACTAGTATATGTGATGTCTTCTAATACGATGAGCACGACTGATCTCATTGGTCATTAGTGTGGAGACACTGAGATACACATACAGGTGCTCATTAGTTGAATGAGTTCACTGAACTGACCGAATTAGAAACCCTGAATGGTATCTTACCGAACTATCTATCAGGGTTTTTTATCATCACGGTTGCATGGTTGGACCTTTGACCTGAGTCGCCAAAGATGCCTTGTTGGGTGGAACTTGTGCTTTGACCATTGACTTATGAATCACAATTTAGATGGTCCTATATAGCGATGGATCGGGTTCAAGGAAAATCCGATGGAGGCAATTGAGCGGACAACAAGGGATTGTCCACTCTCGGTAAGTGAGAGTGAATGTCCTATGGGATAGTACTCTAAATCCCTGGCCAGGGTATATAGGGTAATTGGAAAAGGAGTTTTCCAATTGATCCAATTCTGAGTATAGGATCCTATAGAGTCGGTACACTAAGGTGTTGAGAGTCGATGCCGTACTCCTTTCCGACCGGGACATTGGATGGATGATGGTTTATATCCATGTGGTAACTGATGATGGAAAGGCTCAATGGAGATGAGATTATCCCCATAGCCATTTGGGATCATGGGATGTGGCTTGTACCCTTCATGATTGGTAGGCCGATTAATCTGTTATTGGATAACGGATTTAATTAAATTAAATAGAATTGTTATTTTATTTAGTCCTCAACAAAATAGGCTATTGGTCCTAGTGGGTCACACACATAAGGACTTATCCACAAGTGCAGGGGCAAGGGCGTAATTTATAGAGATTTTGGGTTTTTATGAAAAATTCCATAATTCTCTAGAAATACTAATGGTTTCAGCCAAACCCCATCAAGCCAAGGGTGAAAACCACGTCCCAAGTCTCCTCCCTACCTCCTCCTCTCTTTAGAAGGTGTCCATGGTCGATGGAGCTCCGTTCGGGAAGAGTTCTCGAGGCCGGCGTGAAGGGAGAACCTGCTGTGGATGAAGTTCGTGTGGATACTGCTGGAGACCGGACACTTGAACGGTTTGAAGAGCTTAAGAAGCTCATCTCCTTCCTCTCCATTGGATTATATGAATCCCTATCAGGTATATTCGAACCCGATTTGATCGGTTTTCGGTTTTCGTCGTTCGGTTCTGATTGAGACGGATTCTAAAGGAACACATAGGAATCATCGCTTCCGATGCACCAAATTTTAATGGACGATTCCTTTCATCCTCCAACACACCTGCAGAAAGCAAAATCATGATTATGATTTCACCAGGAGAATATTGATACACAAATTAAAAACATACCTCAGTGTGTGGGAAGCGGAGAATCTGTGCACGAATAGAACCCAGCTGGCTTCGATGGCCCCCAGTAAGGTGGATGGGTTCCCAGCGAGCCATCAGAGGGAAGAGGATGGGATAGGACTGCTGTGCCCGACCCAAGGGGAAGTAGAGGTAGCTCCAGACCTATAAAAGGCACAACTCGCCAGAACAAAGCAAAGCAATACAAGTGTACGGAAAAGAAAAAGCTGCTAAAAGTCACCTGGAGAAAAGGAGAGAAGCCGACAACCGAAATAGAACCCACCTCAGGCTGGAGGCCACAGAACAGATGGGCAAGCATCGCTGCCCCCCATGCGTACGTGCCAACCTACTCCAGGTCAGTAAAGGGAGGAACCGCAGATGGATGTAGTCCATCTTCGAGCCCAACAGAAGGTGCTCGAAGAAGAAGAGGAGGAAGCGGCGCAAGTCTATGTCCGCCTCCAAGGAGCCAGGTAACCCGGTAAATGTCGTCGTAGCCTGGCCGACCATGCGGTATAAAATGCTGTCTTAGCTCTCGCCACGGACACGTTCGACATCTACTAGGCCTACCATCTCACCAGCCTCTAGTCTAGCGATGGTGCGTAGGCCATCCTTTGGGTCGAATTTAGGCTCATATGCAAAAAGGGCCCAGAACTCCCGTGAATAATCTGAAGAAGTGGCACACACCACTGGCCTACCGTCAACACGGAGACCGGTGATGTGTGCAACATCCTCCAGGGAGGGCACCATGTGCCCCCATGGGAATAGAAATACGAAGGAGTCCGGGTCCCAGGACTCGCGGAGGACCTGCACCAGTGGTAGGTCCTCCCAAAATGGAGTCACCTGGAGGATGGGCTCAAACCCCATCTCCTCTAACCAAACTTGCTGTAAGTCCAGTAGGCCAAGGTAGGCAGCATGCACCAAGTCCCACGAGATCCGGGATTTTATCCGGACCTGCAAGAAATTCATTTCATTTGTTCACTCAATTTTTATTGCCAAAATGCAAAGGAACTAAACATTAAGTGTAGGATAAAAGAAAACGTACCTCGTGGACTGCCGGGAGCTCGAGCTCCTCGGAATCAGAGTCGTGGCGACGAATGCATCTCGACATCTACACCAAAAAAGGGAAGTTGACATCAAATATTGTTAGATACATTTTATTTTATTTATTTAAAAAAACAAAAAAAAATGCCGAACGCGCCCTCCCCCTCTTTGTAGAGGGAGGGCGCGCTCTACGCGTCCTCCATCTGAGGGCACGCTGAGCGCGCCCTTAGAATAGGGGTGTGCTCTGTGTGCCCCTGTTTCGTGAGGAGAAAGAGGGCGTGCAAACCACGCCCTCCTCTTGGAGGCGCGGTTAGCGCGTCCCCAAAACAGGGGCACGGTCTGCACGCCCCTGGTCCGAGGGCGCGATAAACACCCTGCGTTGACCACACCCCTCACTTACTCGATTTTTCTTTTCGCGATAACTTGTTCAAATGAACTCAAAATCGCGTGAAACTTGAACCAAATCGAAGAGCATAACTTGATCTACATTTTTTGAATAGGGGTACTAACCTTTGACAACGTTTTGGACTCTGAATTTGAGTTGGAGCTCTGGAGCTTATGGCGCGAGGAGAGATAGTGTCCAAGTGGAAATGAGAGATTCTTACCTTCAAGAGGTATTTATAGAGAGTAAAAATGTAAAAATAGGAAAAATTTAAAAAGGTCACCCAAGGTTCACAAAATCAAGCTGATCGGGACGCCACTGAAAGAATCTCAATCCGATGCGTGGTTTGCTTAAAATAATTTTGTGAAGAAAAATTCTCTTTAAATTTCCATCAAAAATCCCTCTCCTCACATAACTTTGAATGTCTCAGGTTCTAAATTAGCTAGGCATATTCATGTTTTTTATCATCACTAGCTAACATTTTTCAGGTAACAGGAGAAGATTCTTTGCATTTATTAGTCAGAAATGGCTAAAAATGTATTTTTCAGAGTCAAAATTGATAAAAATGGAAAAATTTTCAGAAAGCGCCATGCTGTTTAGAAAATCAAGCCGATCAAGGAGTCACCGAAAGAAAATTCATCGGACTCACGGTTTGCTCTGTAAAATTACTTAATGAAAAAAGGCAATTTAAAATTTATGGAAAATACCTAATTTCATATTAAAAAACTTCCATGGAGTTGAAAAATAACAAGGCATATTCTTCATATTTGTCAACATCTGTCTAGTAATTTTCTGAAACAAGGTAAATTTCTATTGAATTTTTATTCAAAATTGCTATATAAAAAATTCATTGTGTATTCAAAATAACTCCAACATGTGTGACAAGCTAAAGCAGGAGAAGAAGACTCTCAGGAAAGTAAAAGCTTCAATGCAGAGATGTAGCGGCGCTTCCGGTCGGGGTCCTCCTCAATCAGGAGGCCTGGGTGGCACACCCGACTTGTCTCCCACAAGGCAATAGCTGAGATTGCCTCCTCCTCATCATCCGCAGAGCCAAGCTGCCTGCCCTTGATAGGTGGCAAGTGGGATAGCTTGGGAAACTCATACCGAGGCAAGCCAATCTGAGAGTGGCAACGATGAGCGTTGTACAAAACGAATGCCGAATCTATAACCAGGCGGAGATCAACACCGGGCGCAAAGCACACCTGGAAGTCCTTCTGTATCAGGGCAGTAGAAGAATGCAAGAAGCTGGAACGGTTCATGGAGGCAAAGCGAGCACGCCACTCTGGCCTCTTCTTCACCGATGCACACCTGTTGGCAACTCTCTCGCCAAAGCCGAGTGCAACGACATATGGGAACAAGGGGCTGTGACGGAAAAGCTTCAACTTGATGGCCACCTCACTGGCCGGGTCGAACTTGAAGTGAAGATCGGCCCAACAAGCCAGTAGAAGAGCACTGCCGAAGGGAGGACGGCCCACGCAAGTTGCGGACAGTCTGCAGTACAAGAAGCCCAGAACTGAAGGCCCCAACCTTGCACTGCTCCAGATGCCGCTGATGCACAATAGTTGATCAGCCTCCAGGAAATCATCCGCCGCAGGGAACAAGAACAATGTAGAAAGGCAAGCAGCGAAACCCTTTGCACCATGCAGAATTCGGTCCTCGTCGAGACCAGGAGCCGTCAGAAGAGAAACTGTCCAGGCTGCCAACTTAGGAACACTGATTCGCTTGCCAGCCAACAAAGAGCTGATTTGCCAATCCTCGACGAAATCCTGCAGGAACTCTAGGCAAGAGAAGGGTCCAGAAGGGATGAACATACCTTCAGTTTCTCCCTTCTTAGTCCAAGGAAGGCCGAGAAGGAGCTCCACCTCTTCAAGAAGAACCGTACACTCAAAGTTGCTGAACACGAACGTGTGAGTGTCAGGATGCCACAACTCAACAAGAGCTCCCATCAAACCGAAGTCAAGGGAGTAGCTGGAATATTGCTTAGCATGGATCAAGAGCCCGGCCAAGCCCCAATCTCGAAGAGTCGCTCTGACCGACAAGCCGAGGATGTCAAGCAAGCCAGAAAGCCAAGGAGGAGAGTAATACCGGAAAGGCCTAGGAAAGTTTGGGTAATCCTACACCCAAACAAGAAGTAAGAGAAAATTCCTTAAGAAAAAAGAAGAAGAAAAGTGGTTGAAAGCTAAAATTGGCAGCAAACTTACCAAGTTGGCGCTGATTATAGGCTTCAAATGACTCGAGACACTTGAAATACCTCGAATTGAGCCAACACGCTGCTTTTTCAAAGGAGGAGCCATCCTGGGTGTTGGTAAAACGTTCTGGTTGTCCTATGAAGTGTTTATATAGGGAAAATTGGCCCCAGTTTGAACCGAATTTGGATCCGGTCAAAATAGGAAACTGGGATCGAACACGCCCCAATGGTGGGGGCGCTCAGGCCATGCCCCCAAACCCAGGGCACCCCAAACTGAGGGCGCGCAGGCTGCGCTCCCGGTTCGGGGGCACGTTCGGTCAAATTCTTTCAAAATTCTTCAAAAATTCCAGAAAAATCAGAAAAATTCAGAAAAAAATTAAGGAAAATTTGTTAAATCAAATTCATTTATGTTTTTGTCTTTATTGAGGTCAAGTGGACATCATTGTCCATTTGGGGCTAACATTTTTGATGCAAGATAGGAATTGCTCGCAGAAATAAAAGAATCGACATGGGAAACCCCCATAACTTGCCGGCTAGCATATATGTCGTTAGTCGTGTATTATTATCTTATGCATTATCTATTGAAGTCCGTGAATGCAAAGAAGACCAGGCCCGTAATCCCCTTCATCAAAATTCACGATGGTCGGGTCATTCTTTGTGCTCATGGATAAGCCAAAGTTGTGCTATGAGGAATGATAGTTCCCGAATGGGTATCTTGACCTCATAGACAATCTATATTTTCAATTATTTGTTATACAAGTTTTGTTTTGTTTTCTTGAGCCCAACATGCATGTAGCATTAGTTGTATTACATTTTGTTTTGTTATTACATACATCCTTTCATAATCTTCACCTTCTCACCTTAGTCTCTAAATCTTTTATCCTAATTCTGATCATTCTGAACTCCACCATATTTTCTAATCCCACCGTGTTCTCTAGTCCCACCGACCCTTCAGATATCCTACCGTGTCTGTTAATCCCACCGTGTTCGGTAATCACCTTGTGCCTCCAACTCTTTCATTTCTATCACCACTATGGTCACTGCAACAACCTTCTTGCTATTTATCCCACTGCAGCAGTCAACTTATCCCACCAAGAGCCTCCTATTCAAACAGAACTTGCACCATCACTATCTTCACGGTCTGTGCTTCAACACTTGCCTTTTGGAATCTGAGATCATTCCATTCTGAATTAAATCTTGTCTCTTGGAAGACTTAAATGAATCTGAGAGGCTGAATGTGCTCGATTGGTATTCTTTTACTTTTTCAAAACAAATCTCTTTATAAACTTTAGCCCATCACAGTACAGAAACACCGCAAAGATCGGGTTATAGGCTGATGATGAACCTACGAACCCATGTTTCGAGGACTCCCCACCGCGTTGGGGGTTGGTTATTCTTATCTCGTGCTAATGGCACATCTCTTACCAATCAAACATAGGAAGACTTGATGAAACATGGTGGTCAACTAGGAGACTTGAGGAGATTCGTCTTACCGAATTTGGTCGTTGAGCGTGTCTATACCTACACCTTGATGCCACCTTTTCAGTCCATCACCATTTCACTCCACTACATTCCACTACGATCCATCTCGCTTCACTACACTTTCTCTACGTTTCACTCTGCTTCGCTACACGCCATTCCCTTGCAAAGCCGACATCAAGGCGAGGCAACTGTATACATGCCAAATTGGCCTGATTCGGAGCCTGAGACTCTTATTCCATTTGCGATGTCCATTATTTGACCGATTATCTGATTCGGATTACCTCGTGGAGATGAGCTAAGGGCGCTAGTGGAGTCCCTTATGAGTTGGGAATGGACTGATGATTTCTGGAACAATGTCGTAACCTTCAAGTGAGAGCCACACGTGAATTTTGAAAACATGAAGCTTACTTGATGATCGACCTTGAATAGTCCTTATGTAAGGAATCAATACATGACAGCGTAAAAATTTTGATTCCATAAAACCATGGTCTTTGCCTTGATCGATGTCGAACGAGTAAAATCGGGAACCGAATATGAAGTAGAATGAGAGTACCTCATTGGATTTCTCAAATCCCTCACCATGGATGAAGAGAGGACATTCCTCCTTGCTGAAAACTGTTCAAGTGTCCGGTCTCTAGCGGTATCCACACGATCTGCTTCAATAGACGAGTTCTCTCTTCCTTCGGGCCTCCAGAAACCTTCCAGATCCAAGCTTAACCATGGGAGATCACCTTTTAGAGGAGAGAGGAGGGAGAGAGGAGGCTTGGGACGTGCTCCAGCCCTATGGCTTGTTAGGGTTTGGCTTCATAAGCCATTTATATATAGAAGATGGAATTTTTCATAAAAACCCAAAACATCTATAAAATTGCATCCATGCCCTCATCTTATTGACCAGATCTATTGTGTGTGACCCACTAGGCCCAATAATCAATTTGGTTGAAGCCTTAATTAATTTAAAAGAACAATTCCTTTAAATTAAATCAAAACCGTTATCCGATAATAGTTTTTACAGCTTTCTGATCATAAAGGGTACAAGCCACATCCTATGATCCCAAATGACTTTGGGGAGTTAAATAACATCCATTGAGCCTTTCCATCATCAATTACCACACGGATTTAAATCCTCGTTCATACAATGTCCCGGTCGGTCAGGGGTTCGGCACTGACTGTCAACCCCTAAGTATTCCAATTGTATGAAATCTTGTACTCAGGAATGGATCAACTGGAAAACTCCTTTTCCAATTATCCTATCTACCTTGGCCAAGGATTTAGAGTACTATCCATAGGACATTCTCTCTCTCCTACCGAGAGTGAACGATCCCCTAAAGTACATAGTACGCCTGGAAAGACATCTTTGGTGACTCAGGTCAAAGATCCAACCGTGCTATTGAGATGTAAGAATAACCTGATAGACAGTTCGGTAAGATACCGATCAGGTTTTTCTAAATTGGTCAGTTCAGTGAACTCATTCCACTAATGAGCACCTATGTGTGTATCTCAGTGTCCCCACACTGATGACCAATGAGATCAGTCATTCTCATTATATGAGAAGACATCACACACACTAGTCTATCCGGATTCTTCCTGTCTCAAGGATCCTATGACTAGGAACTTTTAGATCACATACCTCTAGATGATCGATCTCATTATCATGATCTCATCATGATTCAATCATCATTGCATGTGATTAAGGACTTCATTACGATATACGCTTCTAATAAAAGCTAGTAACGAAGTTTTGCCTATTTAATTGAATGAGATATTTCTAGAAATGTCGAATCATATCATATAAGATTGGCTTGTAGGGCATACATTTCTATCACCTTAATTGAAGTTCTCGGGAGTCCTACATGTGTTCCGTAATATTTAGGGTTTCCGAGAAGTCATTTCGGTAGTCGTCTGTCAATGATGACTTTCGTTGCGGCTTTTTCGATCTGTACTGACACAACTATCCTGGACAATGCATTAGGCCTTTCCGGTCATCACCATGTCTTGTTGAGTCTTCCGGGTCGATCCTAGCCGCATATTTCATCAACTGGGGCCATACGGCCATTTTGGTCAATTTTAGGGTTTCCCAGCTTTTCCAATGTTCGGTTCACATTTACCTGGTTAATCTCAGATTTTTCGATGAATTCAGGTTTTTTAAACTGTATTAGAATTGTTCAGTTATCATTTTCAGTCATCCCGAGTTGACCCGAGATTCCTCGACCGGAACCGTGCCCTTTCGGATCTTCATCACGGTTTTCGACTTTTCGCGAGAGGGTAAACTAGTAGAAAACTCCATGTGAATGTCTCAGGAGTTATGCCGGCTGGTTTACTGAATTGAGGAGGTGCGACTTAAGGCCCTCTTTCCAACGCAACAAACAGGAGCTGAATCAGACATCCCATTTGCAAGTTATGGCTCGCGGAACACACGCGTAGGAGAGAGAGTGTACCGCGCCCCCGCTCCCCTTGAAAGGGGAGGGCGGCTTCCTTTGAAACGCGGGGGCGTGGTTAGTTTCCAAAAATTGGAAGTTGTTCCGATTAGCATCTTCTAAACTGGATTTTTGGAACATTACCGTCGATAACTTTCGATTATTTGTACCGCACCCCTGGGTCGGGGGCGCGTTACATTTGTCAAGTTGGATTTTAGTAATTTCTTAGCAATAAGATGCGTAACGTGCCCCTGGTTTCTTCGAAAACTAGGGGGCACACAAACCGCGCCTCCAAAGTGAGGGCGCGCCCTGCGCGCCCTCACCTCCTTTGAAAGTTGGGGGCACGGTCGGTCCAGTTTCTATGTTTTGCGCCGGTTTTTCTCCTTTATAAATTGAGGGCCATTCTTAACGACCCAAGGTTAATCCCCCATGCCTAGCTCATCTTGAGGTCATCCAAGCTCTCTCCCAAGGCTGTCCCGATGTTCAAAGCCGATCCGACGTCGAGAGATCGATCTCGAGGCAAAGGAGAAGCCCGATCTATGAGTTTTGCATAAACTGACTTCATCGGCTTCTGTAAAAAATCTGGGGCTCCTGCTGCGAAAGTCTTCAACAGAGGAGTTGTTCCTCTCTTCCTCCTCTTTCATTTTCAACTGACAGCATTCGATTCTGACTTGCCATTTGTCCATGGCGATTGCTGCACCAAGGGCGTGCGTCCAAGTTTTACTTTTCACATCCGTCCAGTTTCAGAATTTTTACAGACTTCTACCAGTGGATTATAGAGAGATCATCAACATAAGAACTCTTCCACTCCAAGTCTTCTAAATTCTACAACAAACGGCACTCAATTCTAACATCGGGACTGCCTGTGGCGAGCTCTGTACCGAAGTTGCGCCAGACAGTGCAACGCGCCTCCGAACCAAGAGCGTGCAGACCGCGCCCTCACACCTAAGGCGCACCCACCGCACCCTTAAACGTAGGGCACGTTTAGTCCAGTGCGCTGTCCGACCATATTGGTGATATCTTCTCTGTTTTAGCTCCGATTTGAGCCGTTCAAGTTTCTATGTCTTCGTCATTCATCCATAATCATTTTAGCATCATTTTTATTTAGTTTTTTGCATAGTTTTATATCACAAAAATTACAAAAAAGGGGTTAAGGCTCACCCCGAAGCCAGTGAGTTCGATTCCAATTGCTTCTTTCTCATCTTCTCTCTACAGTTACTACACTTCTCACAAGTCTAATCAAACTCTTTATTTGTTTTATCGTTTTAAGTTGCACAGATTGATCAAGCTAGCATCGGTTGGACTCTCCCTCATCAGCCGGCCAACGAAGAAGAAAGTTTAACCTACATATCATCTCCCGCGTTAAGGTACACACGGTCAACTCATCTCTTGATTTATATTCCATAAAGTGGAGCCCGCGGCTCCTGGCGACCACAATTGCTCTTATCATGTTCTAAGTTATTCTATTCCTCACTCTCCTCCCACATGACTCGAACCGTCTCCGTTGCTCGAGTGACGCCGTGAGATGAAAGTTCGGGGATCAATGTGAGTGTGGGACCGAGGTGAGGACTTTTTACCACTTTCCGAGTGTTTTCTGATTCACTCCCCCTTTTCCCCTATTCCATCTTTCACCTTCTCTTGAGGTGCCGATCCGAAACCCGTTTCTGGAGTCAACAGCATGCACTACCCTGTTTGATGCCCGTCATTGTTTATCCTGGAGAGTGGAAAATAAAGCCATCAGCTTTAGTAGAGTTTGGGTGTGGATGACAACCAAATCCATATGCCCCACACAATATAGGCATGCAAGGGTATACAAATAAAGAAAGTTCTTCCAACCTACCATGTAATATTCAAAAAAAAAACTTTCTATGGATGGTCATTGATTATTTAATTATTAGACATGATGATTAAATTACTAAATAGTTAAACGGTATTGTAAACTTTTCAATTAAGTTAATTTATATTCATTTACGAATTATCTATTATCTTGACAGATACAATCATGAATATATCCTAAATTGAACCCGAAATTTGTTATCTATATCCATTAATCAATACTCATGTTTTAAGACATTTAAGCATATGTATATGTCACATTGTGAAAACTTTATCATCTCTAACCTTTCTGATTTATCCTCTTCCCTACCTCAACATTGGATAAATTTTGTCCTGATGCCGACGACAACATCTCCTTCCCTCCTACATGCCATCAATGTATTTCACATATACAATGATGGCTCATTCCCCTCCTTAGTTTAGCTACGTCCAAGTTTGATATCAAGCGAGACTGCCATATTGGAGAAACCCATCATTGCATGATTTGCTAGATAATCAACAATAGCACAAAATAGGAGTAGACATCGCCTTGCCACCACACTCGAGCTGCCCTATATGTTGGATGTGACTCCACAACCTCCCTGTTAGTTTCTCTCTCTCTCTCATGTTCTTTATGGAACTTGCAAGTTATTTCTCTCCCAAAAGGGAAATTATCTATTGAATTACTTATCACTTCATGTATTCGTTAACCGACTATAAATTTGTAAGTGGCTAGTACAATGTGGTTCGTCGATACACCCATTCTTGATATTTAATGAATAGTATGTAGATACGCATTTTGCTTATAGGATATGGATACAAATAATACTATTATCCGATCTGTATCTGACCTATTGACATTCTTATCCTTATGTTAGAAAAACCATCATTGCCTCCTCTCTCTCTCTCTCTCTCCCATCTTCTCTTACAAAAGCCAAAGCCCACCTAGTGCCAAACTCATCCTCTCCTTCTCGCACCCTCATTTACTGGAGAAGAAGTAGCCACATCGCCTCCCATCCCTCTCTACAAAGCAAAGCCTATTGTCGCCACCTCCTATCTCTCCCCTTGTCACCCCCTTGCTGTAGAGAAGGAGGAGCCACAACCCCTTCTTCCCTCTCAATTTCTCATTCGCATGTGGAAGAAGGAGATGTGCATGGTCGGTGTGCCTTTGTGTTGTCGTCACCTTGTGCTATTGACATTCCTTATTCACGCTACCTCCAGTAGCCAGTTTCTTCTCTACCTCTTATAAGCATTGCTGTTGACGCCCTTATTCATGCCACTACCATCACCTTGGTGCATCGTCGTCTCCTTCGGCAACACTACCACAGTGAGCATCCATCATCTCATCCTCTCTCTCTCTTGACTCCTCTTCCATTTGTTGCTAGAGAAGGGCCACTACCACCTCCTCTCCCATCTTTCCTCCTTGCTCCTTTTTCTATGTGAGGAAGGATTGTCATTGTCTCCTTTGTCGTCACTGCTTCCATTCGATAGAGTCCTCCTCCATGATACCTTCATTGGTGTGGCCTCAACCATTGTCGTCATGTCACACCTTTCTTGATGTTGCACTGCCATCTCCCCATCGCATGTGCTACTAACACCCACTGCGACGTTGTCAATGCCACGTTGACTGGTGCCTCTCCCCATGCACCAACATGTTGTGCATAGTGTGCATCACTGAGATCTTATCACTGTGGACACACAATTTTGGTCTAGTTGGAGAGCTTAAATTCTTATTTTTATAAAGTATATTTGAGAATTCTTCCAAGGGAACTAAGTTCTTCAGAAAATCGGAACTTCCCTGCGTATTTCGGCCAAACTAGGCCTAGTGCCTTCTTAATGGAGCTCTTTGACCAAGTCAAAGCACCCTACCAGAAGGGCACTGGGCGCCTTGTTGGTAGGGTGCCTGCACCTGGTCAAACAGATAAAGTTGCCCTCTTTTTAGCTATAAAAGACTCACATTTAGAGGGTTTAAGAGGCACCAAAGACGTCCCCCACATCCTCTCATTCACCACTACACATCCCAAACTTTACAACCCCTCTCCAAGCTCTTAAACCATCCTAGCCCCTTTCAAAACCCAAAAAAATCACATTTTCTTTCTTCAAGGGACAGTCCAGTAGAATGAAGTCACCCTCTTTTCGGATGTAGAAAGACTACCATTTGAAGGTTTTAGGAGATTCCAAGTCCATCCCTCACTTTCTCCTATCCACCACTACACTCCCAAAGCCTCACAACTCCTCGTTAAGCCCTTAAACTATCGCAAAACCTTATCCCTAAAACCTAAAAGCCCACAATTTCCCTTCTTCAGAAATATGGTTTTTCTTCAACTTTGAGAGCCTCTACAAGTCATTTCTCTTACATCTGGTGCCAAACCACTCTTCCAACAGCTTCACTTGTGTATTGCCTGTTTGGAGAAGGTCTCTTTGCATCTTTGAGGTCATCCTACACTCTGGGCTAACGCTACAAAAAAGAGAAAAAGAATCTACCAGAACCAGTCGCTAATGCCCCATCAGGGGGCACTTTGACTTCGGTCAATGTGCTCCACCAATAGGGAACCTACAACTAACACCCCATTAGTGGGGCACTTGCAAGGACAGACCCCATTTTACATTTTTTTTTAGTTTTTTTACTCTCTCGTTCGATCCTTTGCTCCTCTCTTTCATTCTAACCTTCAATATCATGTTGTCTAGCATTAATTAGGCCATTCATTTGCATCCTCATGCATTTTTTAAGCCTTCTAAATAGGGGTTGGGATTTAGTCCCAATCTAGTTAGTTTTTTTCATTTTGCATGTTTGAATTCAAATTTGAGCATGATGCTATACTTTCACTAGAAATAATGATGTTTTCACTTATTTCTATGTTTTCTTATGGACAGTTTTAGGTAAATTCAGCCGAATTGGAGCTTCAACTGGATCGAAGAAAAGGAACTCACTAAAGCTCTCTTCTTTCGGCTGACCAAGAGAGGAGAAGTTAGAACCCAACAATCTCTTCACTTTGAAAGGTACATCGGTCATTTTTTCTCCATTTCATTTCTTTTCATTCTACTTTATTTTGGAGCCTTTGGCTCCTGGAAACCACTAACTTCCCATCAACCAAGTCTCTAAAGAAAGCTTAGGGTGAAAAAGGAGATCCGGATCCGTTTCGGGTGTCCGCAGTCTCCATCTCTTTTATTATTCCCTCCTACTCTTCTCTCTCTCTCTCTCTCTCTCTCTTATTCTCCTCTATCTAGAAGAAAGAGAAGAAGAAGTTTGGATTAGTTCAGCCACCGACTTCCACACCATGCCGCCACCTTGTTTCTTAGTTGTTATCTTTGGCAAATTTTAAAGCTCCAATCAAGTATGCATCCTTGACGTATCTTCTACCATTAAATTCTAATGCTATAAATCTCCCATGATTTATATATATTGGTGCTATTAAATTAGTTGGTGTATAGGGCTATGTTGTGGTTAGTTTGTGGGTTAATTGTGGTTTATTAAATTAGATGTATTGTTTTAGGGTGTGATTATATCTGTATTTTATTGTGCTAAATGTAAAGGTATGGTGAATTGCATATCATTGTTCACTTACCTTACAACTCGATTAGATCCTTGTATATCTAGTTATGTTAATCTAGTTATATTTGTTGTAGGTTAACAAAATTAGTTTGAAGTGATAATTAAATCTAACCGTTAATACAATGATCAATATATATTTTTAGACTTGCATATGAATTGTTTAGATTATATCAGTGTATGATATATTTGGTAGAATTATTAGAATTGTGAGTTGAGACTTGATATAGTCCTCTCCTTCTTCATACTAATGTATTTTCCCTGGTTACTCATCGAGCTTTTTCACTGCATATACCTTTAGGTCCGGTGCGTGACATACCTAGTTGTCCACGCTCATGACATCCACCATGCACAAACTGGGTGATGTCATCTCATCACCATTTGGAGTAGATAACATTCTTTGACTAATAGGCCTCGGATAACAGTCATCCATGACTGTTCTTTCAGAGAAGGTTTTGGTCACACATGTAGGGCAATAGGAGAGGGTTGACAACCTTTAGCCTACTTCAAGGCTACCACACTACTCTGCCTCCCCCATGCTATCTATCATCATTGTCATTTTAACTTTTTTTTTTATCTTCTTCTCTTTCTCCATCGAAACTCCTATGAGAGTTCTAAAACTCGACGAGGGTTTCCTCAGAACCCTTATGAGTAGATCTATTGACATTTTAACATTTTTATTCTATTTTGATATTCCTCTTAAGTGTATATTTGGTATAATCCATCTTTTTATTTTGTTATTTTTCATCCCATTTAGTGTATAGACGTGGGGACATCTTGGCTTACCAAAGTCACATTTATATTTAATTATTCCTAGTTATTAATATATCATCTTGATATCTTTTGACACTATTTACATTGCTATGATCTTATTACTGAGGCTACTATTTTGGGTAACATCCACACCCATAAGGTGTGATCATTCAATCTCATAGAAAATGTGAATCCACAAAGAAAGTCCAAATATTTATTGAAGATCATTGATCATTAAAGCACATTAGTGCGCAAGTCCATCATACTATAAGGAATCAATACATGATAGCAGAAAATATTTGATTCCTTGAAACCATGATCTTTGCCTTGGTCGATGCCGAAGGAGTAAAACTGAGAACCGAATATGAAGTAGAACAAGAGTACCTCATGGGATTTCTAAAATCCCTCACCATGGATGAAGAGAGGACATTCCTCTTTGCTGAAAACCGTTCAAGTGTGGTCTCTAGCGGTATCCACACAATCTGCTTCAATAGACGAGTTCTCCCTTCCTTCGGGCCTCCAAAAATCTTCCAGATCCAAGCTTGACCATGGGAGATTACCTTCTAGAGGAGAGAGGAATAAGAGAGGATGCTTGGGACGTGCTCTAGCCCTATGTCTTGTTAGGGTTTGGCTTCATAAGCTATTTATATATAGAAGATGGATTTTTTCACAAAAACCTAAAACTTCCATAAAATTACGTCTATGCCAAAAAAATTGACCAGATATAATGTGTGTGACCAACTAGGCCCAATAGTCAATTTGGTTGAAGCCTTAATTAATTTAAAATAATTTAGGGAGTTAAAGCACATCCTATGATCCCAAATGACTTTGGAGAGTTAAATAACATCCATTGAGTCTTTCCATCATCAATTACCACACGGATTTAAATCATCGTTCATACAATGTCCCGGTCGGTCAGGGGTTTGGCACTGACTGTCAACCCCTAAATATTCCAAATGACTTTGGGGAGTTAAATAACATCCATTGAGTCTTTCCATCATCAATTACCACACGGATTTAAATCCTCATTCATACAATGTTCCGGTCGGTCAAGGGTTTGGCACTGACTGTTAACCCCTAAATATTCCAACTCTATGGGATCCTATACTTAGGTTCGGATCAATTGGAAAACTCCTTTTACAATTATCCTAAGTACCTTGGCCAAGGATTTAGAGTACTATCCCATAGGATATTCTCTCTCTCTCTCTCTCTCTCTCTCTCTCTCTTATCGAGAGTGAGTGATCCCTTATTGTCCACTCAATTGTCTCTATCTGGTTTATCTTGTACCCAATACATCAACTATATTGAACCATCAAGATGGTGATCTATAAGTCAATAATCAAAGTACAAGATATATCCGATAAGGTATGTTTGGTGACTTAGATCAAAGATCCAACTGTGCTACTAAGATGTAAGAATAACCTGATAGATAGTTTGGTAAGATACCGATTAGGTTTTCCTAAATTGGTCAGTTCAGTGAACTCATTCCACTAATGAGCACCTATGTGTGTATCCTAGTGTCACCACACTGATGACCAATGAGATCGGTCATTATCATCACATGATAAGACATCACACACACTAGTATATCTGGATTCTTGATGTACTATCTTAAGGATCCTGTGACTAGGAACATTTAGATCACATACCTCTAGATGATCGATCTCATTATCATGATTCAATCAGCATTGCATGTGATCAAGGACTTCATTACGATATATGCTAATAATAAAAGCTAGTAACGAAGTTTTGCCTATTTAACTGAATGAGATATTCCTAGAAATGTTGGATCATATCATATATGATTGGCTCGTAAGGCATACATTTATATCAATCTCCCACTTGCACTAAAGCCAATAAACCATCTGGCTGATCTCTATCAGCTCAAGGTGAAGCTCAAACACTCTTTGAGTAACTACTTTAGTTAGTGGATCTATAATGTTATTAGCGGAAGATACTCTATACTCTATCTTTAATTATATCTCTATCAAATGCATTCTCTTTGATTCTATGCTATTGCCATAGAAGTTTGAGACTTTGGCTCTATCCCATTGTTTTCCCAAAATAATGATACACTTTCAGAGAAAGTTGGGACAATCCCATAAGCCAGATGAACATCTTCATCTAGTCTGCTTCTCAAGCAATATATAGTCATTATGCAATCTACTTTAGATTAGTTGTAGAATTAGCAGTGTTCTCTTGCATGGAACTCTTCTAGCTCACTGCACTACCATTACATTATCTTATTATCAGACTTAATCGATTAGAAGCTTGTGTTCATAAAACTACAAGACTTCAAGTCTTATCCTTCATACATTAAAGATATATCCTTAGTGCTTCTCAAGTGCTCAAGGACACATCTCTAAATTATCCTGTGACTCTCACATGGATTTACTTGATGAATGCTCATAATGCTTAGAGCATTAATGAAGTCATGTACGTAGCATCACAAATGTGATAGGCCCTATTACAAAAGCATAAGGGCTATACTAATGTGATCTCTTTATCTCTCAAGAAGTCTACAAAGACATATCTTTAAAGAGATCAACTCCACACTACATAGGTAAGAAACCTATCTTGGAGTTTACCATGTCAAACTCTTTGACTATGGTAACTATGCACATGAATTGGGTAAGGCCAAGAAACCTTTTAAATCTATCTCCATAGATCCTGAAACCCATATTCAGTTTGGAGGATTAATTTGATAACTAAGCTCACTTATGATAATATACTTACTTCATTCTTAATGAGTAATATGTCATGTATATATCATGTCAAGAAGATAATAGCACTCCCACTTATCTTATATGAATACACAAGGCACATCTTCGTTCTCAATGAAGTCATAAGATTTAATCTCATTAAACCTTATCTACCATCTATGAGAGGTTTTACTTTAGTCCATAAATGGACCTAATGCACACACTATTTGGATGTTTTGGAACTTGATTCCCAAAGGTTGTATCAAATACACCTATTTCTCAAAGTAAAATAGAGAAACACTATCTTAACATCCATTTGACATATCCTATAGTCATAGTGTGTAACAATCAAAATCTGAATGGATTAATTCCATGGCATAGGTAAAAGGTCTTATCATAGTCAACTATTTGACTCAAATGATATCCCTTTTAACTATCCTTACTTTCAAGATCTCTACCTTCTAATTTACTTCAATCTATTCTTTAGTGATCCATTTATACCCTATAGATATTAAATCCTTAGGTGGATCAATCAAGTTCTGAACTTGATTAGAATAGATAGAGTTTATATCAGATTTTATTGTTTCTTCCCATTTTGAATCAATATCTCATATTGCTTCAATATAGATCTTATGATCATTATCCTTTTATCTTATGTCTCATTTCTTCCATCAAAGATATGTCTCACATATCTCTTAGGTTGATTGGACATAAGAAAAGATCTATGATTTGCCCTTGTGTAAATATAAGCCAGTACCTTAATAGAAGTGTCCTTGGATTGTAGGACTGGAACACCATCCATTTATACCTTGCTCTCACTATCTTTCTGAAGGAAGGACTCTTCCTCTAGAAATATGGTTAGATGAGCAACTTATACCCTTCTCCCTAAGGGTGGCATTAATATCCTTAAGTTTCCTTAGGATATCCCACAAACTAACACTTTATAGTCATATATTTCAACTTGACAGGGTTATACTTCTACACCAGGCTAGACATTCTGAAACCTTAACTTGCTTAAGGTCAAGCTTTAACCCCTTTCCATGTCTGATATGGAATAATTGGAATATACTTGGAAGGTACCAATTAGAGAATCAGTGCCTATATTGAGTGCTAACTCCTAAATAGACAAAGAAGAATTTTGCAAATGTTGTCATTGTCCATATTATATCCTACACAATATGGCTTTTCATTTTAGCTACTCAATTAAGCTAAAATGTATAAGAGGTGTCCATCAAAATTAGATTCTACTATCCTTCATTTATGTGTGAATTATTACTTAAGTATTCCCTCTTTGATCTTATCAAAGAGTTCTAATATTCCTTTCATTAATATTTCATCTTCATTCTTAATCTCAAATAATTTCTCAAAGGTTTTGGATTTGTACTTCATAAAGTACACATGTCCATACCTAGAGAAGTCATCTTTGAAAATTAATAAAGTTGAAATATTATCCTCTATCTTTAATATATATGGGCTAGCATGCATCTAGATGCATGAGTTCTATAAACTCCTTAGCCCTCTCTCCATATCTTACTAATGGAGAGATGGTCATTTTACTTGATAAGATAAGACTTACATATAGTTAATTATTCTAAATTATTTACCTATATGTTTCTATCCGAATAGAACTCCTTAAGTCTTTTCTTATAAATATGACCGTACTACTAAACTATAGATTGATCAATATCAATCTACTTCACCTAATGAGGATTATTCACATATTATAAGAGCATACATATCTGATATGAATAAACTCTTTATTATGCTCCCATTGGTAAACACTTTACCAATTATAACAAAACAATTATCATTTCCATACCATAGAATAAATCACCATTTATTCAACTAGGAAATGAAAACAATATTCTTTTGGAAGGATAATTAAGACAACTCTAAAAGGCTATAGAAAATTTGTATCTCCCACCAATAATGATGCAACATTTTGTACCATTTCATATGTAGGTCAACAATCTTATTTAAACTTTCATTTACTTGCTACTATCTACAATTCATTGTAGATATATGATGCATATTTTGTATCTCATACTCTTATATGCATCCCTAGTATCTTATACTAGAATACACATATACAGTATCTTATATTATCGAATGTGTATTTAAGACAAGTAAATATTAATGACATAGATACATAAAGCTTCTCAAGCTCCACATTTGTATTATGTGCAATACACTTTGCTCTTCATCTTCTACTTACCATCATCATGATAGTAGAAGAACGCTATGTCAAATTTGAGTTGTAATATCTTGACTTACTACTTTGACTTTTAAGTATTACCTTCTATCTCTATCTAATGATCTTACTTCTTTCTATTAGTCTCACCAATAAGAAGTATTCGAGATGTATTATTCTTATTTACCTTTAATTAGCTTATCACCATAAGTCATGATGGATATCATATCCATCTATTCATGTTGCCACTACTATTTTTATCTGATAGAGGCTAACATCTGATATAAGGTAATAAATACATCTTTTCAATGAGATAAGATCTTATCTTCTCTCACATCATTAGATAGTGTAGGAGATACCTACTTCTCAAGTAGGATAGTTAATAGGTCAACTATGAGAACTATTCTCTTAGTTCTAAACCAATATAAGAAGCATGAGCCATTAAAATACTTGGCATCTAGCATGTTAGACTAATGATGGTTTATAATATTTTAAAATAGAGATATAATTATATCAACATTATAGACATTCATTAAAATTAAGATATGGTCTTTCATCCTAATTTATACTCCCACTAATTTTCGAAAAATTTGCATAATTCTCATTATGCAAAGATGGGATATCACAATAACATCCTAATGGGGATCAAGACCCTACTAACTTTATGGGGATGACCTTGTGGTAGTACAACAAATCATCCCATACTTAATAGGTAGGAAACTATTGCCAGTTGCAACTCTTGCAACTCTTAGTCATTTAGCCTCTAGAGTTATGATCTTGTGGTAGCATAACAAACCATATACTCTAGTTAGGTCAAACTCGCTTGTTAGAACAGATTCTTCACACAGCCCTTGTGGTAGCACAACAAAGCCATGCAAAGGTTCAGCTAATGCCTTGGTCATGATCTCCAATCCCTTGCTCAATAGGCCTTGTGGTAGCACAACAAACCCATCCAATCTAAGATTGACTCATCAAAACTATAACAACGGAAGGCTACGTGAGTCATTCTTAATGTCTTACATTTATCGACCTAATTAGAACAAGGAGGGATTTTATTTTAGTCTCATCAACATAGGTGCTACATATAAATACTATTATAACTTTTGGAATATCATATATTTAAGGTATAATCTGTAGCACACAACCACATATCAAATATGCATTAAAACATAGGTGATCATTGACTTAACTCTAAGCAAACACCTAAGGCACCCCTATAGGTGCAAACCATTGCTTCAAAAGCTTGAGTTGGCATGCTCCCACTTCAGAAGGGTGCTTCTTCAAGTGGTTCCGCTCTCCATTCTTCCATAAACCGGCTTCTAACCATTACAAGCAGCTAAAGGGTACACAGACCCACAAATGTACAGCTCATAATAAGAAACCTTGGTCTAACCAAGGGAGTGCACAAATGGGGGGAGGTAGAATGTACAATTCGATTGTATAGAGAGAGAGGAGGCACATGCAGGCCCCATTTAATAACATAACCAACTTAATTAACCAAGTAATCATAAGCAAAGAATATTTAAATCAATGATCACCTCCATACACATACCAACATTCATCACATGAACATAGAGCATATACATGATAATTATATGAGATATATCATATATACCATCATAAAATTATATATTGTAATTTTGAAATTCCAAATTTCATGCTTGTCGAATTTTTCATAAACTAAATAACATGAAAAGTACATATATACAATTTACATATATAAGACAAGAAATATAAAACATTTAGATAATTCATGCTTTTCTAAAATTTCTCAGAGCATTAAATTAATGTCCAAATCATAATTCATCAACATCACATTTTTCAGAATTTAGTTGAACACTAATTTAATAAATAAATATTTTAAAATGATTTTAAAATTATTTATAAAATGATTCTATGGTAACCAAATTCCAAAACTATCTAATAGGTTTATAAACATTTTACAAACCTGTTAAATAATTTATTAAAACTTATATAATCATTAATTTCATTAATTTTGATCTTAAAACAATTTTAAAATCAAAATAATAGAATTTAATGAAAAATATTAAATATATATTCAATAAGTTAGTCAACACTTTAATAATTCATTAAATAAATTCAATAATTTTTTAAAAAAATTTGGAATTTTTTGGCAATTTTTCGGATCAAAAATGAATTTTAAACAATTTAAAATTATTTTCAAATTATATTAACTAGCGGCGCATTGCGCCGAACAATCAGCGCTGGGCATGACCCCGGCGGGCTCAGCATGGTTATGTTCCGTACCCGCCGTGGCTACGCCGAGCTTCCGGTGGCAGCGCGCTGCTTACCGCGCGTCTGTGTGTGCCGCCGCGCGCCCCCAAGGCCAATGCAGTGCGGCCGCGTACCCCGTCTGGGCCGTGGCTACGCATTTTCCATATACCCCATCGCGCTCGTGGGTCTGGATCCAATCCGGACTTGGCTTCTCCTTCGCCCGATAAGAGCGGGGTGATACTGTAGCACCTGGAAACCCTAGAAAAGCATCGATTTTTGGGCCTTATTTGGGGGGGCCAAACGGAGTCCAAAAAATATGTAAAAATATTCATTGGAATACTTAAAGAATAAGAATTCTATTTAAAGAAGTTTCATCTCATAAAAAATTCTATACAATGTGCAGTTCATGGATGAAATTGTCACGGCCTCAATTAACCCAAACCGCAAATACCTCTCAAATCTGGCACCTCCAAGAGCCGTTAAGTGTCCAATAACTTATAAAAACTCTAGGAAACTTAATTTCATACCTTCTCACATCATTAGACAGAGGTATTTGAGTCCAAATAGGTAAGTTAATCAACTCCCCTAATTTCGGCTGGATTTTTGGACATGATCATCTTTGCAACTTTCCGAACTCCTTCCGGACTCTCCGGATGGCCAAAATTCATGAGGTTTATGGCATTGAAAAGATATCATCCACGAGAATCAATTGAAACTAACCACATACAGTTTGGTATCTCATACGAACTGTGGTGATCAAAACTGCTCTGTATACAGTTTCGGGAAAGCAAGAAATCACATGAAATCAAGCCAATTTAAATTCAACTTCGACCAAGACTTCAACCTGGATTTGATACCACTGTAAGAAATTAATGCATGATAGCAGAAAATGTTTGATTCTTTGAAACTATGATCTTTGCCTTGGTCGATGCCGAACGAGTAAAACTGGGAACCGAATATGAAGTAGAACGAGAGTACCTCATGGGATTTCTAAAATCCCTCATCATGGATGAAGAGAGGACATTCCTCCTTGTCGAAAACCATTCAAGTGTCCGGTCTCGAGCGGTATCCACACGATCTGCTTTAATAGACGAGTTCTCCCTTTCTTCGGGCCTCCAAAAATCTTACAGATCCAAGCTCGACCATGGGAGATCACCTTCTAAAGGAGAGAGGAGGAAGAGAGAATGCTTGGGACATGCTCCAGCCCTATGACTTGTTAGTGTTTGACTTCATAAGCCATTTATATATAGAAGATGAAATTTTTCACAAACACCTAAAACTTTTATAAAATTACATCCATGTCCTCATCTTATTGACCAGATCTAATATGTGTGACCCACTAATCCCAATAGTCAATTTGGTTGAAGCCTTAATTAACATAAAAGAACAATTTCTTTAAATTAAATCAAAACCGTTATCCGATAACAGTTTTTATGGCTTTCTGATCATAAAGGGTACAAGCACATCCTGTGATCACAAATGACTTTGGGGAGTAAAATAACATCCATTGAGTCTTTCCATCATCAATTACTACACGAATTTAAATCCTCATTCATACAATGTCCCGGTCGGTCAGGGGTTCGGCACTGACTGTCAACCCCTAAATATTCCAACTCCAAGGGATCCTGTACTCAGGTTCAGATCAATTGAAAAACTCCTTTTCCAATTATCCTAAGTACCTTGGCCAAGGATTTAGAGTACTATCCCATATGACATTCTCTCTCTCCTACCGAGAGTGAACGATCCCTTGTTGTCCACTAAATTGTCTCCACTAGGTTTCTCTTGCACCTAATACATCAACTATACTGGACTATCAAGATGGTGATCCATAAGTCAATAATAAAAGTACAAGATATATCCGATAAGGCATCTTTGGTGACTCAGGTCAAAGATCCAACCATGCTATTGAGATGTAAGAATAACCTGATAAACAGTTTGATAAGATACCGATCAGGTTTTTCTAAATTGGTCAGTTCAGTGAACTCATTCTACTAATGAGCACCTATGTGTGTATCCCAGTGTCCCCACACTGATGACTAATGAGATCGGTCATTCTCATCACATAAGAAGACATCACACACACTAGTCTATCTGGATTCTTGATGTCCCGTCTCCAGGATCCTATGACTAGAAACATTTAGTTCACATACCTCAAGATGATCGATCTCATTATCATGATCTCATCATGCTTCAATCATCATTGCATGTGATCAACGACTTCATTACGATATACGCTTCTAATAAAAGTTAGTAACGAAGTTTTGCCTATTTAATTGAATGAGATATTCCTAGAAATGTTGAATCGTATCATATATGATTGGCTTATAGGGCATACATTTCTATCACATACTTCGTGGCAGTATTCAACCACGTAGAAGATAAAGGCTCTGAACGGTTATACAATTATGGCTATCTTTGTGTTCATTAATCTCAATCTCTGTATAGTGTCTCTTCTAAATGGAAGTCTTTCATATGTACGTATAACTTATATGTTGGAGGTTGATGGGTTATGTTGGCTTCTCACTATGAGAAAAAAGCTCAATGGCAACAGCTACAAGCTGTCGCCAACAACCAAAATGTCATCACCAATAATTTTTTGTGATGACTTTGGAGCCATCACTAGTCTATAGAAAATAAACCTATCAACTATCACCCTTATTTGCAACGATTGATAGCTGTCACTACCTTTTTTTCATGTAAGAGAAAGGCCACTAATGATGGCCTAGTTGCTGCTAGTAATGTAGTGCCGATGGCTTAAAGCCGTCTCCATGACAATCACTCCACTCCCCAGAAGGATTGTTATGGTAATGGATTCAAGCCATCTCCATTAACTAGTGGCGACGGCTCAGGAGCTAGAGTGACTATTATGGAGAGGGCTTTAAGTTGTCGCCACTATGTTATATCCATCGCTAAAGTTGTATTGGTATGACTTGAAGTCATCGCCAATATTTCTTTGAAAAAAAAATTTTTTTTATAAAATAAAATTTTATGTAGTAATACAACTATGCATGAATGTACAATCAACATGTATTTCCTATTCTCATTCACATTCACAAAACAAATATTTACATTTTCTTTCACAATTGACAATTGATCATTCACGATTCACATCCTTTCACACTCCACTATTCACTTACAACCCATAATTCATTCACAATTTCTATCCCAAACACAATTATAAAATTCAAAGCTACATTTGTATATATATATATATATAAAATTAAATGTACAACAATTGTTTCTAGGAAATGAAATACATTGTTTATAAATAGAATAAACAAAAGGAAAGATGGTCCGCATCGGCCTTATGCATCCTCTCCAAAGGATGCCTCATCATCCTCATCCTCATCGGCCTCGTCATCATCCTTCTCTCTCGATCCTGGAGGTGGTCTAAAACTCAATGGATTATCTAATGGGGGGAGTCTTTGATCAATTCTATCTAACATTTATTATGTTAGCCGCTCCATTGTCATCGCAAAACTCCTATCTTGGTAGGCCATCTGCTACTTCAAAGCATCAATGATTGTATTATATTTCTCAATCTGACTTGATGAAGCTCCCCCCCTCCACCCACACATATGATTTGTCATGGCCTATCTTTGTAGAAGAGGCTGATGAATGCCTCCTCTAGTCTAAACAAATGTTGATAATCCAATTTGTTTGTAGTTGGAGCAGCCATCAATGGGGTCATCTCGTCCTAAAGATAATATTTTATTTTTTAATTCAATGAACTATTGAAAAACTATTTAAATAATCGACTAAATGAATTATACCATCATTTAATAACTTTGTTCGTTGCTCTAAACAACTAACTCATTGGTTCCTTTATGAGTTTGTATCATATAGAACATCTTCGAAAGTTTAGGAGGATGACCTTTTTTTACCCATGCTTACAACACTTAATAATGTCAAAATGGATATTAATGATAATCAATGATAAATTAATAAATACAAAAAAATACTTATAAATTTTCTTTCCAATTCATGAATGGCCATCCTGTCTCTTCTATTTGGCATCAAAAGTGTCATTCTATTCTACTTATGTTTTTGTAAAGTGCCTACAAAGAAATTGTCAATATTTTAATATATAATAAAAAAATATTGAAATAAAAATATTAACTTTTATTTTTTTCTCTTTTCTTGACCATATATCACACATATGATGCCACTATTCAACATCACATTATGGAGGTGCAATCTCATATGCCTCCGCTATCAGTCATCCTACAAAATACTAAACATAACAAATAATATTAGTTTATAAACAATATAACTCATTTCAAAAACTAAACCGGCCATTTACCTTTTTCTTTATGTGATTTTCTTATTTTTTTCATTTTTTCATGTGTCTTAAGATGTCTACATCTATAGATACAGACCGTTCAAACATAAAATGTTGCTGCATAATACCTATATTGATAATCATTAACATAAACCTCTTAACAACCGTTAATAAAATATAATTATAAAGAGTAGGCAATATGTTTACCTCAAGCTATCTAAATATGTCTTCTTTCTTCTTAGGTGCAAGAGTGTTGCAATTTTGTTGCCATAAATTATAGTGCACTCCATACACCACCTCAAGATACGTGGTAAATTGTTGGCCATATGGCCCAACAATTGACTCACCGACTAACGTCTGGGTAAGGTCTATCCTAGTCGTAAAGTGCTCACCACATAAGATCTAACGAAACCTCTCTCACATCTAGTAGATAAAGCAAATGATATAAAAAATTTTGTAAGTTCAAATCGTTATAATGATTTGATTGATATTCAATTAGATATATACCTAAGGCAATATATCCTAACCTATAACATCGGGTGATATCAGTGGAGAAGGCTATGGTGCACCCAATCGAGATGCACCCTAATAGAAATGTATGTCTTACAAGTTAATTATGTTTGATATGATTCATCATTTCTAGAAATATCTCATTCAATTAAATAGGTAAATCTTCATTACTAGCTCTTATTAGATGCAACCATCGTAATGAAGTTCTTAATCACATTGAATCATGATGAGAACATGATAATAAGATCAATCATTTAAAGGTATATGATTTAAATGTTCCTAGTCATAAGATCCTTGAGATAGAACACCAAAGATATGGATAGAATAGTGCATGTGATGTCTTCTCATGTGATGAGAATGACTAATCTTATTGGTCATTAGTGTGGAGACACTGAGATATACATACAGGTGCTCATTAATCGTGAGTTCACTAAGCTGACCAAATTAGAAACCTTGAATGGTATCTTACCGAATTGTTAACCAAGGTATATCTATCATCACAGTTCCACAGTTATACCTTTGAACTGAGTCAACAAAGATAATTTGTTGGGTAGAACTTGTGTTTTATCATCGACTTATGGATCACCATTTAGATGGTCCAATTTAGCGATGAATTTGGTACAAGGGAAAAGCAATGGAGACAATCAAGCGAACAACAAGGGATTGTTAACTCTTTGTAAGTGAGAGAGAATGTCTTATAAGTTAGTATTCTAAATCTCTAGCCAGGGTAAAGAAGATAATTGTAAAAATATTTTTCTAATTGATTTGATTTTAAGTACAAGATCATATAGAGTTGATATATAAAGGATTTGATAGTTAGTGTTATACTCCTTTCTGACTGGAACATTAAATAGATGAGAGTTTATATTCATGTGGTAACTACTGATGGAAATGTTCAATGTTGATAAGATTATCCCTATAGTCGTTTGGGATAATGAGATGTGGCTTGTACTCTTCATGATCAGTAAGCATATTAATTTATTATCAAACAATAAGTTTAATTTATTTAAATAGAATTATTCTATTTTAATTAGATCTCAACCAAATAGGCTATTGGACCTAGTGGATCACATACATAAGGACTTATTCATAAGTATAAAGGTAAGGGTATAATTTATGAAGATTTGGGTTTTTATGAAAAATTATAAATTCTCTATAAATACTAATGGTTCTAGTCAAACCTGATCAAGCCAAGGTGAGAATCACATCCTTAGCCTCCTCCTTACCTTCTTCTCTCTATAGAAGATGTCCATGGGTGAAGGAGCTCTATTCAAGAAGAGTTCTTAAGCCCGATGCGAAGGGAGAACCTACTATGGATGAAGTTTGTGGAGGATACTACTAGAGACCGGGCATTTGAAGCATTTGACGAGTTTAAGAAGTTCTTCTTCTTCCTCTCCAAGGGATTAGATGAATCCCTGTTATGTATATTTGAATATATTTTGATCATTTCATCATTTGGTTCCAATTGTGAAAAGATCAATTTAAACCCATAGGAATCGTCGTCTCTACTATACCAAATTTCATAAGAAAATTCATTACACACCCTACCAAGATGCACCCCACTGAGGTTCACCTGCCTAAGATCACCTAGCTAAGATGCATCTGCCTAGGATGCACCCACCTGATCAGCACCCACCTAAGATACACAAAACCTAGATGTTCATCAAGTCTTACTAAATTTTTTCATCTACATGACTAAACATTCAAGAATTATTAACTTTAAACCAAAGAAAAAGTATCTTAAAATGTCTTAAAAGCCAATCCAATCTAGATTCAGTTAGAACAATCTAACTCATTTTTAGGTTTATATGACCGGTTAGGCCTCCAGTTTGGATTGGCCTAATAATCCATGGTTTGGAATATAAATATTTTTTGAGTTGTTATGTCTAGTTAGGCCAATCCAAACTAGAAACTAGTTCGAATTGGCCTAATGAGCCATCATGAATTTTGTTTGGATTCTATAGTTGACTAGGCCATGGTTTGAGTAATAAATTTTTTTTATGTTTTTATGGCTAGTTAGACCAATCTAAACTAGTTTACAGTTTGGATTAGCCTAATCAGACACCATTTGTGATATGAAAATTATTTTGGTTTCTATAGCTAGTTTGGATAGGCCTGATTGGACCAATTTTGGGTTCTATCTCTCTTTTTGAGTTTTATAGCTGTTTAAGCCAATCTAAAATGGAAACTGATTTGGATTAGCCTAACTAGTCATATTTTGGGTTCTATCTCCTTTTTTCGAGGTTTTATGGCCATTTAAGCCATTCCAAATTGAAAATCTAACAAGTCTTATTTTGAGTTCTATCTCCCTTTTTGGGTTTAATGGTCATTTAAACTAATCCAAAATGGAAACTAATTTTAAATGATGTTCCTAGCAATGTAGGCTCGGAGGAGACCTAAGGAGGCGACGATAGGTTTGGATTGGCCTAACTAGCACCAAATTGGGCCTGACTCTTTTTTTTTACCACCGTTTATGGCAATCAAAACCAAAAATCGATTTGTATTAGCCCAACTAGCTGTATTTTGGGTTCTAGCACCTTTCTTGTTTTTAAGGCTTTAAAGTTCGTTTGTGAACACAAAAATATATGGCACTATGTAAACCTATCATGTAGAAAATAAGGATCCTTCACAATGGCTGCATTACGATACTAAAAGTTTGTATGGCCACCAATACCATTATATGGCCATTGTAAAGGGTCCTTGTTCTTTTGTGGACAGGTCTACATAGTACCACATCTTTTATATGTGGACCCAATGATTGGCCTAAAAGGCCATGGTTGATTGAACATCCAAAACACATGTTCTACATGCAAAAATTAGATTGACGAAAGATAAAAGTAGTAAACATATATTTGTTATTTAGGTAGCTAGAACTATTTGTCATTTAAAAAGTACTACATTTCAATGTGACTTTTTAAAATATTTTTTTACAATTTTTGCAATTATTCTATATATTAAAAAATGAACGTCTTATGCATGGAATGATAAAAATCTTGCTAGCAATGAGAAGCAATTTCATTGTACATATAAACCATAAACAACATTCATACAAATCCTACAGCACATTAAACCATTCCACCTATTACACACTTAAACAACAAAAAATAGAGTTTCAATATATCTATAGGAAGGGATTCGGGTGTGAGGAAAGCAACCACAACCTATGACAATAGTGGTGATTGGCAGCAATGGCAATAGTGGCATTGGTGGAGCTCTCGCAAGAGAGTGAGAACCGCTAGAGATGCGACAAAGAGAGGGCCATTGAGGGAGAAGAGTGGGTAACGATGATAGTAGAGGCTGGCAGTGATGTCAGTGGCATTCTTCGCAAGAGAGAGAGGGAGGGGAAAAGGATGTGTGCAACTTAAAAATTCAAAAATGATATTGGCGACAGCTTTTCAACCATCACCAATAACAGTGACGGTTGAACAATGACTTTGGGTCACTAGCAATGACTAGTCAACGTCATTGAAATATATTTGTGACAGTTTTAAGAGGTCATCACAAATAACCCTAAAAATGGGGTTCCAAACTTTTCTTTCTACTATTGCGACGGGTTGATTGGCGCTAAAGTTGATTAAAGTCGTCCGTAATGTTTGTTCATTGTAGTGTTTGTTTTTGAGCAAATTTTTATATCAATTATGTACTCATTTTTTGTTAAATAGTAAGAAGCTGACTGCTATTCAACAAAAAACATCTTCGATTGCTTGTTTTAAATCAACATAAAATACATATTGGAGGCCGAGATGTCACGATTTACAAAATCGAAGACTCTGACGTCAAGAGATATATATTAAATTTGTATTATAATTGTAAAAAATTCGAAGAACTTCATGCATATTTCTCGTAATGATAGGAATGGGAATGAGATTCATATTATCATTTAAATATAGCAACTTTCAAAGAAGTTTTTCATCAGATGCACCCAAGTTTTTTGAATTGGAAATGTAATACAAAAGAATACGATAGACTTAGATGAGGTGTTTGGTTGTATGATCAATTTAGTTTTATTTACAATTTTATGTTCTATTAACAAAACTTATTAGAAGAGATATTTGATAATCATTACAATTTTATATTTTTAAAAAAATTTCTTATTGGACAACAAAAGAAAGTCTTACCTCTTTTTTTATCTGGTGGTCTCCCACCTTATTTGTTCATGTATATATGGCACCCACTTTTTTGTTATCACATTTCTCAATAATAATTTTAAGTCATTTCATAATTTATGTTAATGCAATTTTTGTATCACCAAAATACATAAAAATGATTGTTCAACTAAACACTCTATATAAGTTAACTTGATAAGCATCTACAAATAAATTATTTAAAATTGACGATAATAGAAAAGAAAAATCTATATGACCGTCTCTAAGATTGAGTTTTGTTTAGATAACAAAAAAAATGTTTAAACTAATATTTAAAACATTTATATTTTATATTAATTAATAATATATTTAATTTATAAATTTAAAACTTTTAAAGTTGATAAAAATATTTTAATAATTTAAACTTAATTAATATAATCTAAAGTAAAAAATCAGACATGTTTAAATAAGATTATGTAATGTTAAAGATTTTTATTTTTAAAATCTCTTTCGCAATCACATCCAAACACATCTTTAATAACATGAGATTAAAGTTAGAGTTAAGTTGAGTTTGAATTGTTAATTAAAATTATTTCCAATTCTAAAAATGTGTAATTTTTTGACATTTTTAAAAACATTTGGCTACAAGTAGGGCTGTAATCCAGTAGAGATGAGCCCAATATGGCTCTGTTCAAATTCAACTCCACACTTTATGTCATTGCTCAAACTTGACTCGATATTCAACGACCTTCCAAATGTCCTGCTCAAACTCGACTAGACTTTAGCTCGACAAATACAAGTTTGACTCGTCGAACCACTTGTTTAGATAAATAAGTCATTTTTAGCTTGAACTTGAATCATGGATCAAACTCATTTTCAAACTCCATATTGAAGTCATTTTCAAACTTCGAATCACATCAATATTAAAGCTCATCTTCTACATAAAGAGGACAATTGTCACGACCCGGAAAATAAACAACATAAAACCACAACTACGCAGCGGAAATCACAACGTCGTGATAGTGGGAGAAATCCATCATTCGGATTTCATAACCCATACAAGCATCAATTTCAACCAACACAATCAAGTCTACAAAAATTCCACAAGATTTCCAAAACTTGGAGTCAATAACTTAAAGAAATCAAGCCAACTTCATATAGTCCAACTCCAACCAAGAACTTAAACATTTAAAACAACTAAAATTTAAAACCAAGTCCGTTCATATGCTCCAACTATAAATCAAATCCACTAGATTGTTTAAGTACACAACAACCTAAGAGTCCAAAACAAGCAACCTGATAAAAATGAAATATATCACTCCGCTCCAACTCCAGGAGATTCTGGTTCTTCCACGGCCTCTGCTTGAGCCTCCAAGCCAATCTCCTGATCTTCAAAACCTGCTGAAAAATATTAACCCACAACGGGGTGAGTCCGGAGACTCCGTAGGATTTACACCCTTCACCCATCAATCGGGTAATTAACATATAAACAAGCAGTGGTATGTAACATATATAATTTGAGATGTAATACAAAAGTATAGAGTGTCTTCTATATTAATCTCACAACCCATATCCAAACATAATTATCTTCAAAGAAAAGGTTATGCCAAAACCAATCAATTCTAGACCAATGCATACAAGACCATAAAACTAAACCAAAAATCAACTAGATGACCTTCATACTTAACTTAACATGACCAATCTAACATGAGACATATCTGAATTTTGCTAACTTATCATGCTTTAACATCTAAACATAACATGCCATGAACATAATTTCATGTTCTTTCTAAACTCATAGTCATATGGCAAGGAAGTGGTTGTCTTGCCTTTTCACATCACATATACAGATCACTTTCACCAGCTCTAATTTATATAGTAATAACATATACTAAGCTAGCCCAAAGTGCATCTAGGCAGTGGTGACACCAAGGGAAAAACCGCGGTAATCTGGGATCTGTGGGAAGGCCGGATTTATCTAAGATACCCGCAGCCCACGGGCAATTTGACTAGAATAGGCTGGTGAAGCCTCATAACATGTGGTACAAGAATTCATAATAAATTTTTCAGATCATGACACACCTGCATACCATGTACACAAGACATAAACATCTCATTCTAATGTCAACCATGCAAAACAAATTGTTTTTATCATAAACTAGACAAGACTTGCACTAACCGACATGGTCAACATATCCTAATCAAAACTCATATCAAACTTGATAACATGAACCTAGCCATATCATGCAAGACATATTACACAATCTGGAACCAAATCAAATAATTTTTACATGATCTATGCACATGCAATAACAAACCAAATCTAGACATGCTTAATTACATATACAAGACAATTAATCAAACCTAATTTTTGGCATAATCAAAACAAGCTAACTTCTGATGTCAACACCCATAATCTGACCTAAACAGGTTCCAAAAGTTAAAATTGATGACTTTTAATTTTTCCAAAACTCCACATAATTATATTTCAATTCTAGGTCCATTCTAGCATATAAACATATACATAAATAACAAATGGTCACATCTCATGAAAAATAGTTCTACCCATCCAGAATCATGCCAAACATGTTCCATAATATTCAAAATATCATTTTCAAAGTTCTGGGTTCAAGGATTTTTGAGAAAAACACTAATCTTAAATCAAAAGTCTAAACTAGACAAAACAAGGTCCATAAGTTAAAACATGCATATTTTCTAATCAACATGGGATCAAATAAATAGACGAGCTTGAGAAACCTACTTGTAGTCTTCTGTGAATTTTTCTGTATTTTTCTGCTATTTTCCTTGGCCTTTTTCAATATCTGGATTTAATAAATCCGAAAAATCGGAATTTCCTGGACCGGCTGAACCGGGCCGGTTCGGAGGCGCTGGACTGTGGCTGGACCGGCGGCTGGACCGGCTGGACCGGCGGCTCACGCAGCGGTTCGCGGGCGGCGGAGGCGGCGGCGGCTCGCGGCGGCGCTCGCGACGGCGGAGGTGGCGTTCGCGACGGCGGGGGCGGCCGGCGGCGCTCGACGGCGACGGCGATGGGTGGGGGAGGGTCTGGTCACGACGGCGACGGCGGGAGGAAGGCGACGGCCGGCGATGGCGGCGACGAGAAGCTCTCCCGCGGCGGTTCCGGCCGGAACAGGGGAAGTCGACGGCGGCGCCAGCTTCCGACGGCGATGACGACGGGCGGCGCAAGAAGGCTGGACGGCGATGCTCTCGCCGGCGAGGGAGGCGCTGGAGGGAGGAGACGGCGATGAGGTGAGGGCCGGAGGCGGTGACGGCAAGGGGAGGTCCGGCGGCGCTCACTTCCGGCGGGGGCGGTGCTCGCGTCCGGCGACGGCGACAGAGGAGGAGGAGAGGATTCGCGGCGAGGAGATGGCACAAGCGAGAGCGAGAGCGAGAGAGAGAGAGAGAGAGAGAGAGAGAGAGAGAGAGAGAGAGAGAGAGAGAGAGAGAGAGAGAGAGAGATCCAGCCGGGGGGGAGGGCTGCGAAATTGGCAAGGGGGGGAGGAGATCGCGACGCTCCGGGGGAGGCGGCCGGCGTTATCGCGGGGACGGCGGCGAGGGGTCCGGGACGGGGAGGGAAAGGGGGGTGGTTATCAAAATTAAATTAAATGTTTTCTTTTTTTTGAAAATGCCAGGTGTTACATTCTTCACCCCTTAAAAAAAATTTCGACCTCGAAATTAAAATTACTTACCAAAAATATGGAGGTGAGACCGCTTGATATCATCCTCGATCTCCCAAGTAGACTCATCAGATGTGTGATGCTTCCATAACACCTTGACCATCGGGATAGTCTTCTTTCTAAGCTGCTTCACCATGCGATCTATGATCCGAATAGGCCTCTCTTCAAAACTTAAATTGGGCTGCACCTCAACCTCAGAAAAATCAATGACATGAGTAGGATCTGAAACATACTTTCTAAGCAATGATACATGGAAAACCGGGTGTACTCTGGACATAGCAGGTGGTAGAGACAATCTATAAGCAACTTCTCCAATCTTCTTCTCTATTTGAAATGGCCCAATGTACCTCGGATTCAGCTTACCCCGGCGACCAAATCTGATGACTCCCTTAGTGGGGGAGACCTTTAGGAACACATGATCCCCTTCTTCAAATCGAATATCACGCCGTTTCAAATCTGCATAGCTTTTCTGACGGCTCTGAGCTGTAAGTAACTTCTGCCGAATGACCTGGATCTTATCATTACTGTCCTGCACCCAATCTGGCCCAATAAGACTTCTCTCTCCAACCTCTTCCCAACAAAGAGGTGATCTACAAGGCCTGCCATACAAAGCCTCGAATGGTGCCATTCCAATGCTAGAATGATAACTATTATTGTAAGCAAACTCAACCAAGGGTAACGGATCCCGGCTTTCCGCCACTCAAGTGCTCCAGCCCTCAACATATCCTCCAAGGTTTGGATTGTCCTCTCTGACTGACCATCTGTCTGGGGGTGGTATGCTGAACTAAACTTGAGTTTAGATCCCAAAGCTTCTTGCAGTCCCTTCCAAACTCTTCCAGTAAACCGAGGATCTCTATCTGAAACAATAGTAACTGGAACACCATGATACTTAACCACACCATCAAAATATAACCTGACCAGACTATCAGTAGGTTGGGCTTCTTTAATCGGCATAAAATGAGCTGATTTAGTAAGCCGATCAACCACAACCCAAATAGCATCAAACTGCTTCTTGGTTCTAGGCAATCCTGTGACAAAATCCATAGAAATGTGTTCCCATTTCCATGATGGTATCTCCAATGGTTGCAAAGGTCCTCCTGGTTTCTGGTGTTCAACCTTCACCTGTTGGCAAACAAGGCATTTAGAAACATAATCTGCTACATCTCTTTTCATACCTTTCCACCAATATTGCCTCTTCAAGTCATGATACATCTTGGTTGCCCCTGGATGAATAGAATACTGAGACTTATGTGCCTCTGCCAAAATTTCTGCTTCAAGTCAAAATCTGCAGCTACACACAGTCTCCCTTGATAACGAATGGTTCCATCTTCATACTTAGAAATTTCTGCCCTTTTACTAAGCCTTGCACTTCTGGGTTCCCTTCTTGAGCCAGCTTCACTTTCTCCACCAAAGATGACCTGATAGACATCTGTGCCATGAAAGAAGTTAGATGATTCACAGAAATCTTAGGTGCATAAGTGGTAATAAGCTCCATGCCTTTCCATTCTTGACATAATTGCAATGCCATTACTTTCTTTCTGCTAAGTGCATCTGCCACCACATTTGCTTTACCTGGGTGATAGTTTAGACTAAAATCATAGTCCTTTAGGCATTCCACCCATCTCCTCTGCCTCAAGTTGAGATCCTTCTGTGTAAAAATATACTTCAAGCTTTTATGGTCAGTAAATACATCAAATGACTCACCATACAAATAATGTCTCCAAACCTTCAATGCATGCACAACAGCTGCCATCTCTAAGTCATGAACTGGGTAGTTCTTTTCATGAGGTTTCAACTGCCTAGAAGCATAGGCCACAACCTTATCATGCTGCATCAACACACAACCCAGTCCTACTCTGGATGCATCAGTATAGACTACAAATCCTCCCGTACCATCCGGCAAAACAAGCACGAGTGCTGTCAACTTCTCTTTTAACTTCTGAAAACTCTCTTCACATTGTTCTGACCACTTAAATCCTCCCTTCTTTGTCAAAGCTGTTAAAGGAGCTGATATAGAGGCAAATCCCTCTATAAAACAACGATAATAACCTGCCAAACCAAGGAAACTTCTCACCTCTGTCGGGTTTGTAGGTTGCTCCCAATTCTGCACAGCCTCAACCTTAGCAGGATCCACCTGCACACCTCGCCGATATAACATGGCCCAAGAAATTCACACTCTCCAGCCAGAATGCACACTTACTAAATTTGGCATATAGCAAGTGATCTCTCAAGGTCTGCAACACAATCCTCAGATGTTGGCAATGTTCTTCCTGGCTAGAAGAGTAAATCAAAATATCATCAATGAAAACCACAACAAAGCAATCTAAATACTCCCTGAAAATCTGGTTCATCAAACTCATGAAAGCTGCAGGAGCATTAGTGAGACCAAAAGGCATCACCAAGAATTCATAGTGACCATATCGAGTACGAAAAGCTGTCTTAGATATATCTTCATCCTTGATCCTCAGCTGATGGTACCCTGATCTCAAGTCAATCTTGGAAAACACCTTGGCATTCTGCAACTGGTCAAATAAATCATCAATACGCGGCAGTGGGTACTTGTTCTTTATAGTGATCTGGTTCAACTTTCTATAATCAATACAAAGTCTCAAAGATCCATCCTTCTTTCTGACAAATAAGACAGGTGCACCCCAAGGTGACACACTAGGGCAAATAAACCCTTTGTCCAGAAGCTCTTCCAACTGTTGCTTGAGCTCTCTCGATTCTGCAGTGCCATTCTATATGGGGCAATAGAAATGGGGGCTGATCCAGGAACAAGATCTATAGCAAAATCAATGTCCCTGGCTGGTGGTAACCCAGGTAAGTCCTCAGGGAACACATCTGGATACTCACATACAACATCAACCTCACCGACAGATTTCATAACACCTGCATCACCATCAATAGATACACATGCAAGATAGACATCACACTGATTTTCCATCATCCTTGCTTTCTTCATGGCATCTATAGGAGAAGATATTTCTACCAGGAATATGAAATATAACCTTCTTCCTATGGCAATCAAGTATAGCATGGTGGTGCTCTAACCAGTCCATCCCCAAAATAATATCAAAGTCCTCCATATCTAGCACATACAATCTGGCCCCTAAAAAGTTCCCATTGATCTCAATCTCACAATGGGGTATAAAATAAGATACCTCCATAGCCTGCCCTGATGGAACACTAACTCCCATAGGTTCACACTCTTCCACAGTATAATCACAGTTCTTAAACAAGAATGCAGAAAAATGAAATGATATGAACGAATCGGTAGCTCCTGAATCAAACAAAATACGAGCATAAAGTCCAGCAACTCGAAGAGTACCTTCTGCTGCATGAGAGTCCTGGGAGAGGTCCCTGCGCTCCATAGCAAAAACCCTAGCCTGGGCACTGCGAGACTGCTGAGGTGGGGCCCTGTAGGATGAAGTCTGCCTCTGAACTGGTGCCTGCCTCACCTGGGTCGCTGCACTACGAGTCGGAGCACTAGAATGAGTCTGAGATGGTCGAGATGACATAGCTGGAGTAGCCTCACGCCTCTGCCTGGAAAGAGGGCAATTAGCAACATGGTGCCCAAACTGCCCACAACCAAAGCATGCTCCTGACCTGCGACGACACTCGCTGCTAGCATAGTTCTTCCCACAGAACTCACATCCTCTCTGCCTGGGTGGGGGTCTCGAGCTGGTGATCTCTGGCATCTTCCTCTTCCTGTCAAGGGACTGCTGAGGCTGGTCCCTGGATGGTGCCCTGCTGCTCTGACCTGGTGCTCTGAAGGGTCCAAGGTCCTTCTCCACTCTGCAAGCTGCCTCAAAAGCTTCTCCCATCGTGGGCCAGACTACAGCAACGAGTCTGCAACGAATACCACCTCTGAGCCCATCAATGAATTTCCTAGCTCTTTCTGCCTCATTCTCACAGATGTGTGGTGCATAAGCTTCTAATTCTATGAACTTACTCTCATACTCCATGACTGACATGGTACCCTGCTCAAGCTGTAAAAACTCCTACTTCTTGGCATGACGAACATGTAATGGAATGTACTTCTCCCTGAATAGCATGATGAACTCCTCCCAAGTGATTTCCTCCTCTGGGACTCCAGCAAAATGAGTCCGAAGTACAGATTCCCACCAAGCTCCAGCAGTCAAATGGAGCACGTGGGTAGCAAGCCTGACCATATCCTCTGGAGGACACTGCATCACCTTGAAAATCTTCTCAATCTCTCTGATCCAGTTCTTTGCCAGAGCTGGATCCCTATCCCCTGCAAAAGATGGTGGACTCAGACGCCGAAAATGTTCCACCATTCCAATAGGTGGGTGATCTGCCCTGGCATTAGCCTGCTGCATCAGACCCTGAGCCATAGCAGCATTCAAGCCCTGCTGAGCCTGAACCTGAGCCTTGCACAGTCTGGAATAGACCTTGAATAGCTTCTAATAAGTTTCCTGTGCCAGGTGCTTGCCCCTCATTCTGGGCTAGTGCTTGATTCCCAGCATCTTGAGGGTTTCCCTCACGTACTGGAACATCCTGTAGATTCCCATTGTCTCTTCTCCGAGGGTTACCACGAGATGCCATCCTATTCACAGAAAAATAAAAGACTTAAGTATTTCCTCAATCATACACATAACCAAAAATTAAATCATACCTTCCAATCTAAAACATATACTCCAATTTAATACAACTTAATCATGCTTGTCTCTTCAACCAACATCATCAACCCAGGCAGGTCCAAACTAGACCTTCCGGCCGGGTTATGCTCTGATACCAACTCCTGTCACGACCCGGAAAATAAACAACCTAAAACCACAACTACGCAGCGGAAATCACAACGTCGTGACAGAGGGAGAAATCCATCATTCGGATTTCATAACCCATACAAGCTTCAATTTCAACCAACACAATCAAGTCTACAAAAATTCCACAAGATTTCCAAAACCTGGAGTCAATAACTTAAAGAAATCAAGCCAACTTCATATAGTCCAACTCCAACCAAGAATTTAAACATTTAAAACAACTAAAATTTAAAACCAAGTCCGTTCATATGCTCCAACTATAAATCAAATCCACTAGATTGTTTAAGTACACAACAACCTAAGAGTCCAAAATAAGCAACCTGATAGAAATGAAATATATCACTCCGCTCCAACTCCAGGAGATTCTGGTTCTTCGACGGCCTCTGCTTGAGCCTCCAAGCCAATCTCCTGATCTTCAAAACCTGCTGAAAAATATTAACCCACAACGGGGTGAGTCCGGAGACTCCGTAGGATTTACACCCTTCACCCATCAATCGGGTAATTAACATATAAACAAGCAGTGGTATGTAACATATATAATTTGAGATGTAATACAAAAGTATAGAGTGTCTTCTATATTAATCTCACAACCCATATCCAAACATAATTATCTTCAAAGAAAATGTTATGCCAAAACCAATCAATTCTAGACCAATGCATACAAGACCATAAAACTAAACCAAAAATCAACTAGATGACCTTCATACTTAACTTAACATGACCAATCTAACATGAGACATATCTGAATTTTTCTAACTTATCATGCTTTAACTTCTAAACATAACATGCCATGAACATAATTTCATGTTCTTTCTAAACTCATAGTCATATGGCAAGGAAGTGGTTGTCTTGCCTTTTCACATCACATATACAGATCACTTTCACCAGCTCTAATTTATATAGTAATAACATATACTAAGCTAGCCCAAAGTGCACCTAGGCAGTGGTGACACCAAGGGAAAAACCGCGGTAATCTGGGATCTGTGGGAAGGCCGGATTTATCTAAGATACCCGCTGCCCACGGGCAATTTGACTAGAATAGGCTGGTGAAGCCTCATAACATGTGGTACAAGAATTCATAATAAATTTTTCAGATCATGACACACCTGCATACCATGTACACAAGACATAAACATCTCATTCTAATGTCAACCATGCAAAACAAATTGTTTTTATCATAAACTAGACAAGACTTGCACTAACCGACATGGTCAACATATCCTAATCAAAACTCATATCAAACTTGATAACATGAACCTAGCCATATCATGCAAGACATATTACACAATCTGGAACCAAATCAAATAATTTTTACATGATCTATGCACATGCAATAACAAACCAAATCTAGACATGCTTAATTACATATACAAGACAATTAATCAAACCTAATTTTTGGCATAATCAAAACAAGCTAACTTCTGATGTCAACACCCATAATCTGACCTAAACAGGTTCCAAAAGTCAAAATTGATGACTTTTGATTTTTCCAAAACTCCACATAATTATATTTCAATTCTAGGTCCATTCTAGCATATAAACATATACATAAATAACAAATGGTCACATCTCATGAAAAATAGTTCTACCCATCCAGAATCATGCCAAACATGTTCCATAATATTCAAAATATCATTTTCAAAGTTCTGGGTTCAAGGATTTTTGAGAAAAACACTAATCTTAAATCAAAAGTCTAAACTAGACAAAACAAGGTCCATAAGTTAAAACATGCATATTTTCTAATCAACATGGAATCAAATAAATAGACGAGCTTGAGAAACCTACTTGTAGTCTTCCGTGAATTTTCCTGATTTTTCTGGATTTTTCTGCTATTTTCCTTGGCCTTTTTCAATATCTGGATTTAATAAATCCGAAAAATCGGAATTTCCTGGACCGGCTGAACCGGGCCGGTTCGACCGGCTGAACCGGGCCGGTTCGGAGGCGCTGGACTGCGGCTGGACCGGCGGCTGGACCGGCTGGACCGGCGGCTCACGCAGCGGTTCGCGGGCGGCGGAGGCGGCGGCGGCTCGCGGCGGCGCTCGCCACGGCGGAGGTGGCGCTCGCGACGGCGGGGGCGGCCGGCGGTGCTCGACGGCGACGGCGATGGGTGGGGGAGGGTCTGGTCATGACGGCGACGGCGGGAGGAAGGCGACGGCCGGCGATGGCGGCGACGAGAAGCTCTCCCGCGGCGGTTCCGGCCGGAACAAGGGAAGTCGACGGCGGCACCGGCTTCCGACAGCAATGACGACGGGCGGCGCAAGAAGGCTGGACGGCGATGCTCTCGCCGGCGAGGGAGGCGCTGGAGGGAGGAGACGGCGACGAGGTGAGGGCCGGAGGCGGTGACGGCAAGGGGAGGTCCGGCGGCGCTCGCTTCCGGCGGGGGCGGTGCTCGCGTCCGGCGACGGCGACGGAGGAGGAGGAGAGGATTCGCGGCGGGGAGATGGCACAAGCGAGAGCGAGATAGAGAGAGAGAGAGAGATCCAGCCGGGGGGAGGGCTGCGAAACTGGCAAGGGGGGGAGGAGATCGCGACGCTCCGGGGGAGGCGGCCGGCGTTATCGCGGGGACGGCGGCGAGGGGTCCGGGACGGGGAGGGAAAGGGGGGGCGGTTACCAAAATTAAATTAAATGTTTTTTTTTTTTTTAAAATGCCAGGTGTTACAGCAATGTTTTCTTGAAGACCGGCAGGAGGACGACAAGAGAGGACGGGGCTCGTTTATATGGACGGAGGAGAGGAACCATACAAAAAGGCAAACAAACAAACCTTCACGATGTGCGTCGCTTAGAGGAGAGGTTGGAAGAGGAGGGAGGCTGGAGTAGCAGATATACGTTATTCGGAGGGGGAGACGGGAGGATGCCGCAGTTGGTGTGCGTTGCTCGGAGGAAGCTGCCTCTATATATAGGTGTGCTTAGAGGAGGGACACTGCTGCTGTAGTGCTACGCAGTATGTGTGTGTTGGGGGGGGGGGGGGGGGGGGCAGAAACACTGGTGTGTAACTAGGGTTGTGATGTTAATATAAAAGCACTGGTGCGTGACTAGGATTGTGATGTTAATATAGAGAGCTCGACCGATGGACGGCCAAGATTTAAAAAGATCAAAAATCATAAGATAAATGATCAGAATTCATCCAACGTCGACAAAATTTATCTTGACATTTAGTTATGCAAAAATATATTAATAAAACTACTAACTGTGTAATAAATATATATCTTAAATAAATTTAATTATAATTTAATTTTTAAATAAATATTTAATAGAGTAGTTAATCAAATATTTAATCAGTTACCCCCAAGTTTATAGAGTTGAGAAGAACTTTGATTAGACTCAACTTATTTATAAATCAACTTTTTTTATTCAAAATTATTTATTTAACTTAATAAATGAGTTGAATTGAATTTTTAATGAGTTGAGTATCAAATTATTTGTCGAGTATATTAGTTCATCTACTCCCAAGCTAAAAGTAGGTTTCTACTTTTCAACTAATCTTAATGGAACATGTTTAATTTTGAAGCTAATCTCAAATCAATCTCCACAAAATTTGTTTATAGAAAATTTTCATATTATATTAACATACTTTTAACTTATGGCGCTTGATTTTATTTATTTTAATAAATATATAAATAGCACATTTTACTGATAAAAAAATTTTTTTGCCGTCAACTATTTTCATCGTCTGCGCAAAGAGCTTATCAATTTTTTACCAAATTACTTTAACTATAAATTTTCGTTTGATGCTAAACATGGCATAATATACATATATAATTAAACAAACTAGCTTTCCAGTTGTCAAACGGAATTTATGTGGAAACCAAAAAATTGAAAGCTGTTATATTCAGGTTTACAACGATATACTTGAAATATACATAATTGAAGGCATAAATTATATTTTAATCGATATATATAGACATTTGATGGACGTTTCTATTTATAAATAATAGAGAGAGAGAGAGAGAGAACTGTAGATAGGTAAGGCCAGCATGGAACATTGTTCATATTTATTGAAAACCTATCATTATCGGCACACAGACAAGGGTGATGTTGATCTTTACACCATGTTTAATTGCAAAAAAAATAAATTTTCGTAATAAAACTTTATAAATAAAAATTGTTAAAATTTCTTTCATAATCATATATACTAAATATTTATTTAAAAATATTTTTATCAAAAAATAGATAACTTTTTTGTTGTGGTCTGAGATTTTTTCTTTTGTTATACATATTCTTCCGATATTGTCATTATATCTCAATAAATATGATAGATTTATGTTCTCGACAATTTAATAGGATGTTTGATTGTATTATATTTTTTGTATATTTTTATGATAAAAAGTTGTGTTAAAATAAATTGTGAACTAACTAATGACATAAATTATCATGTTTGAAAGATGTAATAACAAAAAAGAGTGTGTCGTATATGACCCAAAACAAGGTGGGGGTGGGGGGGGGGGGGGATCACAAATAAAAAAGAGAGGTGAGTCCCTCTTTTTTTGTTTAAGAAGGAAATTCTTTTCAAAACATAAAATTATAGTGGTTGTTAAACATCTCTTTCAACAAATTTTGTTATAAAAACATAAAATTGTAAAAAAAATTCAATTTATCATGCAAACAAACACCCCATAAACTTTTTATTTTTCATAATTATATCAAGAAAATGTACAACAACTATTTTGCAATAAACCATCTTATTAACAAATGATGAGTGATTTCGTTCAAGAAGATAATAAGATTCTTTACCCTGAAGTTGTTTTAATTTTTGAAATGTCCGGAAAATGAAAAGTCACATGAAATTTTAAAGCAAGAAGAGGTTTGGAGAGTAGGGATGTCTTTTTTTTGAACAAAAAAAAGAGAGTAGGGATATCAGAAGGTAAACTTTAATAGGGTAACTGGTTGCACTATAAATTTTTATACTTTTTATGACAAAAAACTTGTATTAAAATAAATGTGAACTAACTAATAACATAAATCATCATGTTTGTAGAGATACTACGATAAAAAGTGGATACCATGTATGATCAAAGAAGGTGGGGGGGGGGGGGGCACAAGGTAAAAAAAGAGTTGATACCCCTTTTTGTGAGGGAAGAAAATCATTTTAAAACATAAAATTATAATGGTTACCAAACGTCTCTTTTAAAAAATTTTGTTACCAAAATATACAATTATAACAAAAAGATAATTTATGATGCAATCAAACATTTATTAAGTTAACGAATTGTTCTAGGGCTCGATGGTATTAGTGACAATTAACTTATCAAATTAACATACACAAAAATATATACATCTCAAATTAAATAAATTATTTACTAAATTTAATCAAAATATATCATGCCACCATGTATATTTTAAAACAGCTCAACATCCAATATTTAATTTACATCAAAGATAAAAAAATCAATGATACTATTTATCTTTTTTATTTGTTATATTTTATGTCAAATACTTTTATAATAATGCAGAAGCTATTTAAAACTATATATCTTGTAATTTTACAAGTACTTTTTAAAGTATTTTTAATACAATTCTCGTTTACAATTTAAAATTTATTATTTAAGTTATTTTCACATTTTATTTTAACGTTCCGAATCATTATATATACTATGTCCATGTATCTGTCGACCATCTATTAATCCATCTGTACGTAATTATTTTTTAACCGATAGCATAAAACAGTTTATACCCTGTTATTGATAATTAATAAACAACGAATGCATATCTCTTTCACTCACCAGTAATGCCATTACCTAATTGACATCCTTGGTGGAGAGGCGTAGTTGTGATGATTAAAACTCCTAATTACGGTACCATGCATGCATGTAAGGTGATGATGGCTTAGGCCGTGTTTGGTAACACTATTAATTATCTCTGTCACTATCAATTTTAAAATTGATATTGATAGGAATCATCGAGAGGTGTTTGATTAATTGTATCAATTTTAAAATTTGTAGTGCAAATAAAACATATTATGTAATACAAGTGTCCACTTGTATTACTTTTGATATTGATACTCCAATATTTGAAAATATTAATATCAATATTGATATAGTACCTAAAATGAAACTCTAACCAAACAGGGCATTAGCTAAGCAACACCCGTGGGTTGCCCGATCAGATCCCGTGGGTTGCCCGATCAGATCGAACGTTGTACGGACTGCAACCGGAGGACTCTTGGGGTAATTATGAGGTGCCGGGGAGCCGTTAAAATTACCTATCTTATTTTAATATGAATTCAACTTTCTTTTTCTTTTTTTTTTCTCCGAAGAAAGGGATTACCTTCAAAAATCTTCAACCGAACATGTCTTTACATAATTGATCCCTAATCGTGAGAGGAAGGGGGTCAAGAAAAGAAATTTGACAGCGCTTATGGGGTGTTTGGTTGCATTACAATGGAGACTTTTATTTTAATTTTTAAAAATTGTAAGAAAATTTGTTAAAAGAGGTGTTTGACAACCTTGACAATTTTATGTTTTAAAAGTGATTTTCTTCTTAAACATAAAAAGAGGGTCTCACCTCTTTCTTTTTTCTTGTGGTCCCCCACTTTGTTTGGTCATAAATGATAGTTACTCTTTTTTGTTATCACATTCCTCCAAACATGATAATTTTATGTCATGAGTTGGTTCACTTTTTATTTTAATACAAATTTTTATCATGAAAGTGTACAAAAAATTATCATGCAACCAAACACCCCCTTATAATCCATCTTGCAAGCATATGAGCTGATAAGTTACGTGACCTGGGAGCATAAGAAATTGAGATATCACCCGGAAGTGCATGATTCCCATAGTTGGCCACCTGTGGTTGAGATCTCCATTAATCCGGTCCACTTCCACTTATAGCGTCGACCACTTCTTTTGTATCACTCTCAATAATCAATGAGGAACCTGTGATTACTACCCAATCACAAGTATATTTGATGGCTGAAGCCTCCAAGATTTGGGGATTATCTATACATGAAATGGATGTCTTCCAACGGATAGGACACCCACTTGCATTCTTAACAATAAAAATCGTAGTCCCAAAGGACTCATCAGTTGCACAATCAGTATTAATTTTAAGTTTACCCAGGGGTGGAGGAGTCCCCCCTTCAGCAACAAAATCCTGATACTTGGAGCTTACGACATAAAAAATCAGCTTCATTCATAGCCTAGTTCAGGATCTGCAAAGGGTTTTGAGATGAGTTTTTAAAATTTGAATTGCATCGAGCTTTTCAATTTTGCCAAAGAATAGATAGTCCAATGACCCTCAGCCTAATCTGACTATAGTCCTTGGAATTAATCCATTGGAGCCAACTCTTGATGAGGTGATGAACTGTTAAAGATAGCCAATTTGTGTTGCACCCGAAAAGAGAAGTCAACCAAATAGCTCTGTTCTAAGGACACCAAAGAAAAAGATATTTTGGAGACTCAATATCTTGGAGGCACACACCAAGGATGGAGGGGTCGTGGGTCGCGACCGGGTCGCGGGACCCCCAGGCCGACTCCACATAATTCATTCCACAATACTCTTGATCGTATGTAGGGAATCAAGAGCCTTGGGATGAATCATACACATAGTCGGAGGCATCGTGGTATTCTGCTCCAACTCCATGGCTACGATGACCTCCTCTACCTTGTGACCTTCTACCATGATGGGTATCTTGGGTCGCGTGAGTATATTGCTCCTCGCCGGTAAAACGTAACGACGTTGTAGGAGATATGGAAGGATCTGAGGTCCCTTGTACTTGTAAAATGTTCGCACCCCCGTATCCAGCACCATCATCGCTGCTACTCTTTGACGACGAATCCTCGAACGTTTGGTACTGCACTCGGATGTTCAGCTCCGGTGTATCTTCTCGATCGTCTTCGACCGTATCAGCATCTGCAATATCAAAAGGATCAGTCATAACTTGTTTACCTTTTTCGCCTACTTTGCGTACCTTGACTAGTTCCTTCTCCGATCCTTTGGCACTTTGCTAGAAAGGGAGGGATCTGGAATTCTTCGGCCAAAGGGACATCGTCGAGCACTCCTTCAGCCCATTGTCGGTCTTCTGGGTTGAACTCCGGTTCTCCCAACCCTTCTCGGTCGTTGACCCAAGCTTCTAAGGAGTTCTTCTAGTAGAATATTTGATCTAAATCAATGTCCTCCTCTTCAATTTGCGGCTCCTCGACCGAACGTCCCGCCGCCTGTGATATCCAACTCTTTTGTTCCATTTGGTTCTGCTTCATTCTCTCAAAATTCCTCAACTTTAACCTCATGTTGTAGTGACAATACACGAGGTCTTCAAGCCTCCTTGATGTCAACCTATTTTTTTGCTTTGTGTGAATCAAGCTGAATGTAGACCAATTTCGCTTGCAGCCCGAAGCCGAAGTGGTTTGACATAGGACCATGATGGCTACGTCCGCCAAGTCTTCATACCCTGGTACTTTACCATGGTCCATCCACCAATCAGCTGCATAAATTGAACGTCTTACATTATTATCTAAGTAAACTTTGATTAATTAAGTGATGAAAAACATTTCTACGTACCCAGACTTAGTAGCATCACAGCTCGTTCAATTCTGCTCGTTCCAAAGTGAAAACTCCGCATTCTGTAATCATACATCTTGTTGCAAGCGATAATAGCCCGGTCGTCGTCACCAAGCAACCGTCGAATGACGCTCTTCACGTCATCTAATAGCTCGTTCGTTGCCTTGAAATGTGGACTATAGTAGTATCTTGGGTTGAAAAAGTAACCTACGAACCAAATAGTATTAGTAAACAACTTATACATATCTGACATTAATAAAAAGATTAGTAAATATTTAAGAAAATATACCTGCTGCATGTATGGGTTGATGTAATGTACGTTCCCAGCGACGATCTATAATATCCCACCACTTGGCGAAGTTGGACATGGTCTTGGAGATTTCTTCCTTCGCTCTCTCAATCGCATCATATAAATACCCCATGTCTGCTTTTCTATCTCCGTCAACTATCCTTAGTACCTTCACTATGGGTTGGACGATGTCTAACGTCTTCTTTACAACTTTCCAAAAATATCCACTCTCTATTGTCTCCTCTACTTTTCTCCCCTTTCTCTTATCCGATGGGTTACATATAGCCATCCAACTACCCCAACCTGGTGAAATGACCATTTGAGTTAGAGCTCTCCTTTGACTCAATAAACTTTCTAAAGAAATATAGTGGGAGGCGAACCGGGTTGTACCGGGCCGTAACAACTCTCGCCTCTTGGTGTGTTCCCTCATAAGTGCAAGGACAAAGTTGTGGTTATAAATAAATGAAGAAATAAACTGGGCTAGCTTAACTACCCTGTCTATTTGAGGAACCTTGCATATATCCTCCAACATCAAGTCTAAAGAGTGGGTGGAACAAGGTGTCTAATACAACTTTGGTCTTTTGACCATAAGCATCTGACCGGCCGCTTTGTATGCGGCCGCATTGTCTGTGACTACTTGAACTACCGGCTCTCTCCTATTTCTTCTATCACTCCATCTATCAATTGGTAAGGATACTCCGCATTCTTTACCAGTCCTGATGCGTCGACTGACTTCCAAAAGACCGTGCTGGCTTGACTGTACACTAGGAAATTGATCATTGTTTTCCTAGTTATACCTGTTAAGTATAAGATATTAACTAAGTTATACCAAAAAGAATGTTTATACATTTAATATAAATGAGTAAAATAAAATTTACTTACCGGTCCATCCGTCGGTCATTAACGTGCAACCTCGTTCCTCCCATATTCGTTCAAATGATGCCACATACTTCTTTGTTTCTTGCACCTCCATAGGAAGATATACATTGTATATCTCCTTTGGGTTTGGACCAGGCACTCCCCTCCCGACGACTGCGATCGTGTCGATCATGTTCTCGTAGTATGGTCCCTTCGTGGCATTTGCCGGAATGCTGTGGTGAAAGAACTACATTGACGTTACTCGGCCAATCCTCTCCTTACATAATTTTAGGTTCTTCATCACCGTCGTGATTGTTGTTTGATGTTGTCGTGGTCTGGTGATTACGGGATCCACGGGACCTACTGCCGGGTCGTCGTCTTGTGTGAGATCATGAACCTCATCTTGCGGTTGGTTGTTGGATCCTCTTCCACTTCCCCGACCACTCCCACTTCCAGACCCTTGACCCATCATTCGGCCGGTGCGTCTATGGAACTCTTCGTCGGCGAATGATCTTCGACTTGCTTCCATTCCCCGTAAGAGGTCATCTATTTAAGAAATATTTAAGTATTTAACTACTTAATTATCTTTTAAAATAGAAGAATGAACTACATTTATGAGTAACCCCTCTCATACCTTCGTACTCTTCTTCTTCAAAAATATCTGGCCTCTCTTGTCTGGTCCCGTAAATGTGTACGGAACGTCTCCCTGGTTGTTGCAATTCTTCTCGGACGGTCTCCTTATGCCATTTACTAGTTCCCTTCGTTTGCTCCATCGCTTGTAGGTGCCTACGAAATTGAGCTCTGACCTCCGGCGAAGTCCGTGTGCAAGGAAGAACGTTTCCCTTCATGCCTGCAAGATGAAATTTTAAATGATAAATACCACCGAATATTACTTTGTCGCAATATTTACATTGCACTTTTCTCTCCGCCATGGAGATCAAATTGCAATGTAACCAAGCCGGATCACTCCGGGTCGCGCCGGTAGCTTGGGTTGTTTGGCTTGGAGAAGACATTTTTTTAAGTAAATAATTACTTAGGTAGGTAATTAACTATTTAAAAAGCTAATGACGTTAATTAGTGACTACTAATGTAAGTATACTTTTATTTATGTAAAATGAATGACTAACTAATTATATGATTAAGTAAGTAATTAACTATACCTTCCAACTAATAATGTGTTAAGTAACTACTAAACTAAATATCTAACTAATCTTCTAGCTAACTAACTATGTAAGTAAGTAAATAAGTATTAAAAAGAAGAAACTACTTAACTAACTAATCAATGAAACAAATATTAAATAAATATACTAAATGAACTAATGAAATGCTTAATGAAATAATTAAGTAAATGAAAAACAAAATGAGAGCAATGAGAGCAAAATGAGAGCTTGGGAGTGAGAGTGGGGGGTGGGAGTAAGGGGAGCCCCTTGGGGGCTTTAAATAGCCCCCAAGGGGCAAAATGGGGGGCGGCTAAATGGGGGGGGGGGGGGGCTGCGCCCCTATGACCGTCCGTTGCCAACAGTCATATGACCGGGGTCGCACGACCTGGTCGCTGGGTCGCGTGACTCGCGCGACCCCGCGACTCGGCCGGGAGAGTCGGCCCGGCCAGGTCGCGACCGGGCCGGTCGGGACCAATCCCGACCGGGTCAGGGCCGGGTCGCGACCCGGTGAACATTGGCACACACTACAAGTTGAATCAACGAATTTGCATCTCCTTGCATTTTCCCCATTTGTAGAAAAATTTTATAATAACACTTTCCATAATAACATAATAATCTTTTGGGAAAGAAATTTGCTTACCTTCGGCTTCCATAGGTAGTGCCAGAAGTTCAAATTTGATGGCCCCAGTTGATTATCTATATTGCTTAGAAACCTATATATAGATTTGGTAATGGGAATTCCATCAAGTGTGAAAGGCCATATAAGCACATCTTCAAGAATGTTATGATAAATAGGGGTTTTTAGTATGTGTTGAATATAATTTTCCTCGAACCAAAGCTGGAGTTGATGAATGTCCCAATCCCCATCAGTGATCAAATTGCTAACTAAAGTAGGATAATGTGTGCTATGATGTCCCAATCCAATTGTGGTCAGTAATTTTAATTTTGTCACCAGATCTGACCTTCCATAAGCTCCCTTGCTTAATAATATCTCTAGCATGAAGCATATGTTTCCAAAGAGAATAATAAGTGTGCTTTTGTTTAGTGGACCAAAAGTTGGTATTCTTGAGATACTTTGAATGCATAACATCAGATAATAATCTATTTCTAGTGTGGATAAAACTCCAAGTAATTTTCATAAGCAAAGCTTGATTTTGGGTCTTAAAATCCCTAATTCCCAAACCTCCCCCCTTATGCTGCTTGATGGTACTTCATTTTGAGAAATGAATCTTTCTCTGACTGTGTGATTTGTGAGCCCACTAAAATGTGTTTTCAGTGCTCTCCATCTTATTAATAATCCTCAAAGGCAATGTGGAGACCAACATGGTATGAATGGGGAATTTGACTCAAAGTGAATTTAATGAGAGTAGTCCTTCCCCTCGTAGATAGTAAATTAGATTTCCAACCCACCAGTTTGTTTCAGTAGCCTTGAATCAGGTTTTCAAAATGATTACTTTTACCAACCACAATATCAATGGGAATACCCATGTAAAGGTCTATTTTTTCAGCCAGGGTAAGACCAGACCTTTGACACAGCTTCACAATCAGATCATGTGACACATTCCTACTAAAAGTGAGTCTAGATTTTGATACATTAATCCTCTATCTTGACAGCTGTTCATATTCTCTGTGAATGATTCCAGGATTGTCAATTTCAGTCAAATAACCAAATCATCTACATACATAAGATGAGAAATATTTTGTCTACCTCAGCAGATGTTGATACCTAAGAGTTTCCCATCCTCACAAGCTTTATTTAGGAGACAAGTGAGGCCTTCGACATAGAATATAGATGTAGGGAGAGAGAGAACAGCCTTGCCTAATTTCTCTCTTGGGTATAATGCTATCTGAAATATGACCATTAAGGTTAATAGAATAAGTCATCGAAGTGATACTTTCCATGACCATGTCAATGAACTCCTTAGGAAATCTAAACAAGGACAACATGTTCTTGATAAAATTCCACCTCAAACTATCGTAGGCTTTGTGAATGCCCAGTTTAACCATAAACTAACCCTTCTTTTCTTTGTTTTCATTCAAAAACATTTATAATTTTCTACATGATAACAATGTTGTCTAGACCAAGAAGGCCCATCACAAAAACTACTTGATAATAAAAAATGAGGTTGGGCAGATATTTTTTCAATCTAAGAGCTAGGATCTTTATGATAAATTTTATAAGCACATTGCATAAACTTATAGGCCTATATTGTTCCATCTTATGGGGATTCCGAGTATTGGGGATCAAAGTTATAATAGTATGTTAAGACCTTGTGGCAGAGATTTGGTAGCAAATAAATGTTTTATGAAAGACTCTAAATCCCATCTAATGCATGACCAAAGGTGTTGAAAAAAACATAGGGGGAAGCTCGTCAAGGCCCGGGTTCTCTGGTTTCATAGCAAACAAGGCTTGTCTAATCTTCTCAAGAGACGAAAGCATTGTAAGATTAACATTGTCTTCAGGGAAAAATAAATGAGCATTCAAATATAAGGTATCATTGCTTGACTGAGGATAAGAATTTTCAGCAAATAGAGACCGAAAGAAGGAACCAAAAACTTGTTTGATGTCTTCTAACTTTGCTAACTAGTCTCTTTTCTCATTGTAGACATTGGATGTCCTATTCCACCTTCTTTTGTTGAGAACTTTGGCATGGAAAAACTTGGAGCATTTATCACCGTAGTTGTTGTAAGGAATCGTCCATAAAATTTTTGAGTAGCTGAAGCGACGATTCCTATGGGTTCCTTTAGAATCCGTCTCAATTTGAACCGAATGACGAAAACCGAAAACCGATCAAATCGGGTTCGAATATACCTGATAGGGATTTATATAATCCCATGGAGAGGAAGGAGATGAGCTTCTCAAGCTCTTCAAACCGTTCAAGTGTCCGGTCTCCAGCAGTATCCACACGAACTTCATCCACAGCAGGTTCTCCCTTCGCGCCGGCCTCGAGAACTCTTCCCGAACGGAGCTCCATCGACCATGGACACCTTCTAAAGAGAAGAGGAGGTAGGGAGGAGACTTGGGACGTGGTTTTAACCCTTAGCTTGATGAGGTTTGTCTGAAACCATTAGTATTTATAGAGAATTATGGAATTTTTCATAAAAACCCAAAATCTCTATAAATTATGCCCTTGCCCCTATACTTGTGGATAAGTCCTTTTGTGTGTGACCCACTAGGCCCAATAACCTATTTGGCTGAGGCCTAAATAAAATAGAACAATTCTATTTAATTTTAATTAAATCCGTTATCCGATAACAGATTAATCGGCCTACCGATCATGAAGGGTACAAGCCACATCTCATGATCCCAAATGGCGATGGGGATAATCTCATCTCCATTGAGCCTTTCCATCATCAGTTACCACATGGATATAAACCCTCATCCATCCAATGTTCCGGTCGGAAAGGAGTACGGCATCGACTGTCAACTCCTTAGTGTACCGACTCTATAGGATCCTGTACTCGGAATTGGATCAATTGGAAAACTCCTTTTCCAATTATCCTATCTACCCTGGCCAGGGATTTAGAGTACTATCCCAAAGGACATTCACTCTCACTTACCGAGAGTGGACGATCCCTTGTTGTCCGCTCAATTGACTCCATCGGATTTTCCTTGTACCCGATCCATCGCTATATAGGACCATCTAAATTGTGATCCATAAGTCAATGGTCAAAGCACAAGTTCCACCCAACAAGGCATCTTTGGCGACTCAAGTCAAAGGTCCAACCATGCAACCGTGATGATAGAAAACCCTGATAGATAGTTCGGTAAGATACCATTCAGGGTTTCTAATTCGGTCAGTTCAGTGAACTCATTCAACTAATGAGCACCTGTATGTGTATCTCAGTGTCTCCACACTAATGACCAATGAGATCGGTCGTCCTCATCACATGAGAAGACATCACATACACTAGTCTATCCGGATCCTTGATGTCCTGTCTCAAGTATCCTATGACTAGGAACATTTAGATCAAATGCCTCTAGATGATCAATCTCATTATCATGATCTCATCATGATTTAATCATCATTGTATTTGATCAAGGACTTCATTATGATATTCGCTTCTAATAAGAGCTTATAATGAAGATTTGCCTAATTAATTGAATAAGATATTTCTAGAAATGTCGAATCATATCATATATGATTGGCTTGTAGGGTATACATTTCTATCAGTTGTGCCAATGAACATTGGCCCTCTGTCTCCAATATTTTCTTGCTTCTCTTCCAAACACATTAGTTTTTGTTCAAGTTTCTTGCATTCTTCTAAGTGGGCTTGATCAAAATTGGCATTTTGTAACTTTGACAGCTTGTTTTCGGTGGAAATATTGCCTTGTCTAAAATTGCCAAATACCTTGTTCTTCCGATTAATCATGTGTTTCCTAAGTTTTCTCATCATTCCATCATAGTTTGCCACCATTGCTGGAGAATTTTTTTAAATGTCCGAAGCTACTTCCATGAAAGAGGAATGAGAGAATGAAGTAGCTTCCAGTCTGAACCATTTCTTTATGGGACCCCTAGCAGGGTAAGTATTTGCATAAAGGGGGAGGTAATCAGTGGCATACGTCGGAATGGTATGAAGTTGACTATACAGAAATAAGGTTAGCCAATCAGTAGAGTATAAACTTCTTGTCGACTCCAGAAAATGGGTTCCGGATCGGCACCTCAAGAGAAGGTGAAAGATAGAATAGGAAAAAAGGAAGTGAATCGGAAAACACTCGAAAAGCGGTAAAATCCTCACCTTGGTCCCACACTCACATTGATCCCCGAACTTTCATCTCACGGTGTCGCTCGAGCACCGGAGATGGTTCGGGTCATGTAGGAAGAAAGTGAGGAATGAATTGACTTAAAGCATAAATAAAAGAGGTGTTCACCAGGAGCCGCGAGCTCCGCTTTATGGAACAGAAACAAGACATAAGTTGATTTGACCATGTGTACCTTAGCGTGGGAGATTGGGATGTGAGTTCAACCTTCTTATTCTTCGGCCGGCCGATGAAGAAGAGTCTCCAACTGATGCTAGCTTGATGTATTTATGCAACTAGAAGACAATAAGAAAAGAAAACAAGTGAATAAGGATTAGAACTGAGTGAAGTGTAGTAACTTGTAAAAATAATAACATAAAACGGCAATTGGAAACAAACTCACCGGATTCGAGGTTAGCCCTAACCCCTTTTATTTTGGTTTTTTGTGATATATGAAATGATGAAAAATAGAATAAAATGATGCTTAAATATGAAATAAATGATTTTAATGAAAAGTTAACAAAGAGAATATGAATGGTTAAAGGCAACACAACCCAGGCAAAGTGGCAACCGGGTTGGACAGATTCAATGTAAACTGTATGGCTCTGATGCAGAGACCGTAACGAATAGAACCAATGTCAGAATAAAGTTCTGTTTGCTTCAAAATAAAGAGGACTCACGGAGGGTGGTTTTATATGAAGACAAGTTTGCTAGAATCTTATGATAAGTAATCTGAATTTACCTGATAAACTGGATCTTGGACAGTGATGTTCTGGAAACTCCCAGCACAATGTCAATTTAAGATGTGCTATGGGCACCACAGATATCTGAATTGAATGATTCTTATTGTAAATTAAATATGACTTACCGAGGAACAATTTCTATGAAGAATGTATGGGCTGATTCTACCATTAAATGTACTTAAATTGACTGAAAGGATGATGACTTATAAGAGAAGACTTCAGATATGTCTGTGCAGCGCCGGTGCTGAAGCTGTCACGAGCTGAGAAAATGTCAGAATTGATATTTATTTGTTGTAAAAGAAGTATGTCTTGATGAGGAACACTTCTTCTGAAGGAAGATAGGCTGTAAAATGACAATAAAGATCTGTAGAAGCCGATGATCAGCAGTGCAGCACGTCGAAGCATAGACCGGCTTCTTTCTCACTTCGAGACGATCTCCGGGCACCGAGACGAAGAGAGGACGATTTGGGCAGGTTGAGAAGAGCCTAGGGTGGCTGTAAGATGAGGATAAGAGTGCTGGAGGATGGGGATGCCCTTCTTAGGTCGTTCATATGAGTCTCCCTTTATAAGGGATGAAAAACAGATCAAAAAATAGCAAGTTTTGATACATCCGACCATAGGTTGGATTTCCTCCATTTAATGTTGTTAATTTTCATCCTGAGGCATCTAGAAACTTACCCAAATAATTGATAGGCATTGTAAACTGTGTATCACCTTTTCCATGTTCAAAATATGTCTCCACTTGAAGAGGAAACAAATCTGGTCTAAAAATAGCAAGTTTTGATGTATAAGACAACAAGTTCGATTGCCATCATTTAATGATGCTAATTTCGACCATGAAGCTTCCAGATACTATACCAAGTAATATGAAGGAGTAAAAATGAAGGTATGGTCATAAATTGGTCAGATATGTGCCCAATGGGCAGGGCTTGCATGCAATTGGGCTTGATCAGTGCTGCGTGCGGACAGAACTGCACGTCTAACTTCTAAAAGGTGCTGCAGACAAATGGTAGATTGGAATTGAATGCCGTTTATTGCATTGAAAATAGGACTCATAGAGGAAGATTATTGATGTTGAAGACTTCTTCATTTTACGTTCACAGAATCCTGTGAAAAATTTTAAAGTAGAGGATATACTAGGAAAAGTATAATTTGGCACATAACCAAGCAGCGCGACCTTGGTGCAAAGACCACCAAGAGCAACATGGAAGTTAGAATGGGCTCTCATTTGAGAAACATGAATTTTATTAGAGATCAACAACTCTTCCTCATATTTTTAGTGAACTCCTTGGCTCATCCAAAAGGATCGTTCAACTTGATTTTGATGGTCTAAAAGAGATGTTGCCAATGGAATAAGAGTTTAAGCCCCAAATAAGGCCAAATTGGCGTGTCTACAGCTTGTCTCATCTTGATGTCGACTTTGCAAGGGAATGTTATGTAGTGAAGCGAAGTGAAATGTAGAGGAATGTGCGAAGCAAAATGAGTTGTAATGGAATGCAGTGGAGCGAAATAGCGATGGATTGAAAAGGTGGCATCAAGGTGTAGATATAGACACGCTCAACGACCAAATTCGGCAAAGAGAATCTCTTCAAGTCTCCTGGTTAACCGCTATGTTTCATCAAGTCTTTCTATGTTCGATTGGTAAGAGATGTTCCATTGGCACGAGAGAAGAATAGCCAACCCCCAACGCGGTGGGGAGTCCTCGAAACATGAGTTCGTAGGTTCATCATCAACCGATAACCCGATCTTTGCGGTGTTCCTGTATTGTGATGGGCTAAAATTTTTTAAAAGGAGATTTGTTTTGAAAAAGTAAAAGAATACCATTTGAGCACATTCAGGCTCTCAGATTCATTTAAGTCTTCCAAGAGACAAGATTCAATTTGGAATGGAATGATCTCAAATTCCAAAAGGTAAATGTTGAAGCACAGACCGTGAAGATAACGACAATGCAAGTTCTGATCAAATAGGAGGCCCTTGGTGGGACGAATTGACTGCCATGGTAGGATAAATAGCAAGAATGGTGTTGCAGTGGCCACAATGGCGATAGAAATGTAAGAGTTGAAGGCACAAGGTGATTCCCGAACACGGTGGGATTAACAAACACGGTGGGATTAGAAAGCACGGTGAGATTAACATACATGGTGGGATTAGAAAGATTGGAATTGGGGTATACGCTACGAAAATGTACCCGGTGGGAATGGTGAGAAAGTGATGATCATGATGAGATGCATGCAATGACAATGCAAAATACAATGCAATTAATACTACATGATGCATGCTAGGCTCAAGAAAACAAAACAAAACTTAACAATTAGTTGAAGATATAGATTGTCTATGAGGTCAAGATATCCATTTAGGAACCATCGTCCCTCACAACACAACTTTGGCCTATCCGTAAGCACAAAGAATGACCCGACCGTTGTGGATTTTGATGAAGGGAATCTAGGGCCTGGTCTTCTTTGCATTCACGGTCTTCAACGTCAATGCATAAAATAAATAGTAATGCACCTAATATATGCTAAGAAAGGAAATGATAATGGTGAGTTTGCAATGTGATGACATGCATTCTCACAAAAGAGTTCATGTGCCTTGATGAAGACACAAAGCAAAAGTTCCTCGACAAAGTTGAGGCCGAGGTAATGATGACACCTTCTCCTGAGAATCCTCAAGGGAGGGAAGTGGCAAGCATTGTCTTATTGAAATCTTGAAAAATTCTCCTCGGCAAAGTTAAGGTCGAGGTCATGGTGACACCTCCTCCTAAGAATCCTTGGGGGAGGGAAGTAGTGAGCATCGCCTTGTTGTGCAATTCTCCTTGTTTGTTATTTGTGCATGAAACACTCGAAAAACAAGATTAGAATGCCAGTATGGCTTATCCCCTATGTAAGTTGCAGTCTGTCTTGACCTTTGTCAAGGGGTAATAGGCTTCTTAATGAAGTAACAATTATACAATGAAAAAAATTTGAAACATGAGAGATTGAAAGTAAATATGAATGTAAAAATAAAAATAAAAATTAAGTGTGATGATGAAATTTTTGAAATTTTCGAAATTTTTTTATTGGAATTTGAACTGAAAAGATTTACTTTTTTAGGATTTTTGAAAAATATTATTTTTTTGAGTTTTTAAAAATATTTACTTTTTTTTGAGTTTTTAAAGATATTCAACTTTTTTTGGAGTTTTTGAAAATAGTCATTTTTTGTAACTTTTGAAAGTATTGACTTTTGGGGGGAGAGAAAAATCAGTATTGACAAAAGTTCTCATCACTTGGTTGTTTGTCTAAGTTCGTTGGTAGACACCATGTGCAAAATGGGGTTCCTTACCCAGAATCTTTTGACCTTCAACTCGGACAGGTCTTTGACCTATGGTGTCATTGCCCATCTTTTGACGCCTTTTTCATTTTCTACATTTTAGGTACTCATTAAGACAGACCCATATTTGTTTAAACCTATGGGGTTCATTGCCCATCTTTTGGCACCCTTTTTATTTCATTAAGAAGTTGGACCTTCTGAGACGGCCTCCTACTAGGGCAGCGGATACTTTCGATACTCTCCCCTTCTAGTCCCCTTCGCCTATCTTGGACCGAATAGAAGAGAATAGGGTGAGGGTTTTACTTCCATCTCTAAGCCTTGCCAAGCTCCTCTCGGGTGTCACGTCATCTAGATTCTGGGATCGGGACGTGTTGTGTGTGGGATGGTATCCACCCTCGACTCTTTAAGAACAACCACATGTGGACTCAAGTCACACTGGTAGTTCTCTCCATTTTTGAGGTAGATTACATTCCATGGGTGAATCAATTGAAAACATGCCTTGCATTGTAAAGAATTTGTTTAATAAAAACAAGGTAGCTACAAATATCGCCAATTATGAATTTCTCTCAATTAAAATTGTCACACAAGTGTGAAACTTAAAATTATTTTAGAAGAACAGCGTCTTGTGAATGACACGATGATGAATGCACTTTCATGTAATACCTGAGAGAGGAAGAAGTTCATTGCTGATGATGGCTTTGGCTGTGCTTGCCTTGCCTGCCATGCCTTGCCTTTCCTTACTCAATTGCTTCCACTTTTGATATGCTCCACATTTCATCATATCGAAGAGTCAAAGTCATATAGTGAAGTGAAAGATGTGGTAGATTTGATTTGGCATAACAAAGTCAGGATTGATGATATAGAAGGCAAAGATTGTAGTATCACTTAAGAAATTTCTCTACCCTTGATTTTTTTTTGAAAAAGAAAGAGAATCGTAAAAATAAAAAATATGCTTGAAAAATAAAAGTGAATTAAAATGGGCTCTTGGGCCCAGGAATGGTTGGAATCAAGAGGCACATGGGCCCAAGAGTTGAATGCGGGCCAGAGGGCCCAGTTGATATTGATGGGTATGAGGGCCCGATTGGAGGTGACGGGCTCAAAGGCCCGATTGGACGTTGAGCCCGAGGGACCCAACGAAAAGAGCGGGCACATGGACCCGATTGTGATTTCTGATAGGCTTGCTGGCACCATTGAAGAGTATGGGTGTGCAATTCCAAAGTTGGAGAAGTGGGGGCACAAGGGCCCGATTTCAAAGAAGTATGGGCACGCGGGCCCAATGGTGAAGAAATGGGGGCATATAGGCCCGAAGTTGAAGGAGTGTGGGCATGTGTGCCCGAGGTTGTTGGAAGGTGGGCACGTGGGCCCGAATTAGAATAAATTTGGGCACATGTGCCTGGTTGCAGAAAAACATGGGCATGTGAGCCCGGTTGAGGTGAATTGCGGGCACATGGGCCCAATTGAGGTGAATTGTGAGCACGTGGGCCCGATTTAGAAAAAATAAGGGCACATGGCCCGATTGGTGAGAATTATGGGCACGTGGGCCTGATGGAAGGAAAGGGGCACATCGGCACAGTTGGGGAAAAGGGGTGCATGGGCCCAGTTGAAGGAAATGGGCATGCAAGCCCGATTGATTAAAAGGGCACGTGGGCCTAGTTGAAGAAAAGGGGCATAAGAGCCTGGTTGATGAAGAGGGACACATGGGCCCGGTTGGATAAAGGGGGCATGTAGGCCCGATTGATGAAAAGGGGCACGTGGGCCCGATTGAAGGAAAGGGGCGCAAGAGCCCGAGAAAGGGGCATAAGGGCCCAATAGAATGGGATGAAGCATGGGTGGTGGCCCCAAGAGTGAAGAATTGGGGGCCCATGGGCCCATTCGTTGATTGTGAGGAAGATGAATATAGGGTGGTGGCCCTAAGATTGATGAATTGTGGGCCCATGGGCCCGATCGTTCATTATGAGGAGAATGTGGTATGAGTAGGGGCTCTAAGATTGATGCTATGGGATTAGCCTGCCTAGCTGGAGGAGGTCCTAGTATCCCCTTGCTAAAGTCTACATCTTCCTTCTGTAGTTTTATAGATTCCTTCCCCATTTCACTGACCAATTTGGTCTTCTTACTTCCTAGCTCAGGGGTCAACTCAATCTGACCATCTTCAATGATCAATTCCAATGATGGTAATAGTTGATCAATACCTGATAGATCCTTGCCTAGTCCTTTATTGAATTGACAATCAATTAAGTTTATGATTCCTTCATCTAAGCTCCCTACAGTAGGCTTCTCCTCAGGATGTTCTATGGAAGAGGACATGCCTAGTTTAGGGGATTTCAAAAAGGTAGAAGGGTTTGGTTCAATCTCCCCTACTGGCTGACTTTGATCCTGAGATATAGCAATGACATGATAAGAAGTTGATTATTCTATCATGGTAGGAGCACAAATGGTTAGAGTGATTGATTCCTCTGCTAGGGCCGGAGCACGAAGGGTCAGAGTGACTAATTCATCTACCATGGCAGGGGCATGAAGAGTTGAAGTGGCTAAATCATCTACCATAATAAGAGCAGGAATGATTAGATTAATTAGTTCCTCTGCCGAGGCAGGAGCATGAATGATAGGAGTGACTAGTTCCTCTGCCAAGGCAGGAACATTAGAAGAAACAAGTGCCTTAACTGATTTAGGGTGAACCCTATTTTGAGGGGTTGATTGAATAGCCAAGGGTTGTTTAATTGGTGTCGGCATAGAAATCAGTTTAGACTGAAGAGCTATTGGTGAAATTGGTTGAGGGGCCAAGGCTTGTGTGGTTGGCTGAGGAGCTGTTGGTGAAGTAGACTGAGAAGCTAAGGGCAGGATGATTAGCCGAGGGGCCATTGAAAATGTTGGTGGAGTCAAAGGTTGGGAGCCAATTTAAGTAATGAGGTATTGGAACAATTGACAAGAGGAGCTTGATTGTGCACAATTGATTGTGCCATTGACATGGGTTGCATGACCGGTTGAGATTGGGGCAGGGGTGGCCTAATCAACTGACGTCAAGGAGTTGGCCGATGATGATGAACTGAATGATATTGCATTAATTCCATGTCTTCTTTTGCTTCCCCAATTATTGAATAGCCTAGCCCATATCGTTGCAAGAATTTGGCCTTGACAATTTCAAAATCCCATATTTCTATTTCTCCTAGTGAAAAAAACCATTCTAGGGTTGCACCATCTAATGATCGCTTAAAAAGAATAGCAAGAGCTCTTCGATCATTGAGCCATCGAGACGATTTGCTCAGAAAATCATTGACATGGCTAAAGGGGTCACCTGAGCCATTGTAGCGATGGTAGGCTGGTGTTTGTGATGGAGGGATATATGGGACTGGGAAAGATGGAGCAGATATTTCAGGGATGGCCTTCGAGTCTAAACGGTGCCTCAACTCTTCGAAGCGCTCATCCATTTAGTTGAGTTTGTCTATGAATGCTTGAGTGAGGTTGGGTTCCTGAGCCATCGGTGCAAGGTATTTAGATGAATGGGTTGGAAGAGGTGGCTTCAAAGTAGGAACTGGCACAGAATTATATGAATGCCCCACAACGGGGTGAGTAGAGGCACGACAGGGTTGCCCAAGAGAGAAGATGATGAGGGGCCTGACTGTCGATTGGGGTGGTGAGGGGGCTTGATTTCCCTGGACCGGATCTTGATTGGCAGGCATCTTGCGCTTTGTTAAAGATTGCACAAGTGAAAAGGATTCAAGATCTAAATGGAGGGATAGACCCTAGAGGATTCGTTCCACACTAAGTGAAGCAGGTGGATGAGTAGGATTTTGAACTTCAGGTTATCTGATGGCATTGTCATGGCCCTCTGGTTGGACCATGGGTTGTTGCAGCTCGTAGTGGCCCATCTCATACTACTCTTCTTGTCCATAGTAGTCCGACATCCCGACGTGTCTTACGGACCTTAGCATCATGGGCATCCTATCGAACTTTCTTAAGAGATAGTTAAAAAAGAGAGCAAACAAAGCACACAATTGAAGACATTTTGTTATGTTTTGTTTTGTTTGAATTTTTTTGTTTCAATTTAGTTGTTTGGAAAACAAGTTGAACACAAAATTAAAAAGGTTTTTTGTTTTGTTTTGTTTTTTTAAGTGTTTTGAAAGAAGGAATTTTGGTTATTTTCAATTTTTTGGTGAGCAAGCAAGTTATGCAAATAAGTTTTTAATATGACTACTTGACAATTTTTGGGTTGAAACCATAGATTAGATAGATTGTTAGCAATTGTTTACTCAAGTAGGTATGGTTCCTATTGCTTCAATCTTAAGGTTGTCACTCAAACACCACGAGTAGGTACTTAGGTTCTTCGGGTTTTGGAAAAAGGTACAACCGGCCCAATCGTGAGGAGAGGAATACTCCATAGATGGGGACTTACGGAGGCCTTGATGGAAACAACCAAATCAACTAGAAAGGAATATCCCAGAAGAGAGGTTAGAATCCACCAATAAAGTGTTTGGAGGGTGAGGGTGTGTTGGGAGAGAGAGCCCCCGCCTCAAATGCCCTACGGATCGGAACAAGTCCGATACCCGATGCAAAAAGCTAATGCAAAAGTAAAAATGGAGGGTAAGAAGAGAAAAAATAATAAATATGCAAGAACATGAAATGAAAGGAAGTAAATAAATTGAGCATGTGATATGCAAACATGACAAGCAATCATGCAACAAAACAAACAATCTAGTGACCAGAACCGAATTAGAATGAAACTAGTGGCACAAAAAAGCAAGCTAGCACGGTTAAAGACATTGGTTGTCCCACCGTGGTCACCAAAAAGCTGTCGACTCCATAAAATGGGTTCCGAATTGGCACCTCAAGAGAAGGTGAAAGATAGAATAGGGGAAAAGGGAGTGAATTAGAAAACACTCAGAAAGCGGTAAAATCCTCACCTCGGTCCCACACTCACATTGATCCCCGAACTTTCATCTCACGGTGTCGCTCGAGCACCGGAGATGGTTCGGGTCATGTAGGAGGAGAGTGAGGAATGAATTGACTTAAAGCATAAATAAAAGAGGTGTTTGCCAGGAGCCGCGAGCTCCGCTTTATGGAATAGAAGCAAGATATAAGTTGACTTGATTGTGTGTACCTTAGCGTGGGAGATTGAGATGTGAGTTCAACCTTCTTCTTCTTCGGTCGGCCGATGAAAAAGAGTCTCCAACCGATGCTAGCTTGATGTATTTGTGCAACTAGAAGACAATAAGATAAGAAAACAAGTGAAGAAGGATTAGAACTGAGTGAAGTGTAGTAACTTGTAAAAACAATAACATAAAACGGCTATTGGAAACAAACTCGTCAGATTCGGGGTTAGCCCTAACCCCTTTTCTTTTAGTTTTTTGTGATATATGAAATGATGAAAAATAAAATAAAATGATGCTTAAATATGAACTAAATGATTTGAATGAAGAGTTAGCAAAGAGAATATGAATGGTTAAAGGCAACACAACCCATGCAAAGTGGCAACCGGGTTGGACAGATTCTATGTAAACTGTGCTGCTCTGATGCAGAGACCGTAACGAACATCACCAATGTCAGAATAAAGTTCTATTTTCTTCAAAATAAATAGGACTCACTGAGGGTGGTTTGATATGAAGACAAGTTTGCTTAAATCTTATAATAAGTAATCTGAATTTACCTGATAAGTCGGATCTAGGACAGTGAAGTTCTGGAAACTCCCAGCACAATGTCAATGTAGGATGTGCTATGGGCACCACAGATATCTGAATTGAATAATTCTTGTTGTAAATAAAAGATGACTAACCAGGGAACAATTTCTATGAAGGATGTATAGGCTGAATCCACCATTAAATGTAATGAAATTGGCTGAGAAGATGATGACTTAGAAGAGAAGACTTCGGATCTGTTTATGTAGCGCCAGTACTGAAGCCATCACGAGCTGAGGGAATGTCATAATTGATCTCTGTTTGTTGTAAAAGAAGTATATCTTGATGAAGCACACTTCTTCTGAGGGAAGATAGGCCGTAAAATAACAATAACGATCTGTAGAAGCCGATGATCAGCAACTTACCCAAATGTGGCATCTAGAAACTTACCCAAATGATTGAGAGGGATTGGAAACCATGGATCACCTTTCCCATGTTCAAAATATGTCTCCACTTGAAGAAGAAACAAATCTGGTCTAAAAATAGTAAATTTTGATGTATAAGACAACAAGTTGGATTGCCATCATTTGATGATGCTAATTTCGACCATGAAGCTTCCAGATACTATACCAAGTAATATGGAGGAGGAAAAAGGAAGGTAAGTGTGGGAACCTCGGGAATCGTTTTTGATTCTCTGGAAATGTGTTTAAAAGATTTGTTTTTTTTGAATGTTGAAAATATCGTACCTGAATTTTCTACTAAAATAGGTGATAGACCATAAAAACTACTAGATAGTCCAGGTGATATTAGAAGAGTATAGAACCGAGGTTCGGGTTCTGTGAAAATATTTTTTGACCTCTCTCCATCGGATGGTGCGAATATCCGATGTTCATTTACATCGAGCAAACACTCGAACACCCTTGATTAATTGCCATAGCGATCTTGTTTGACGAGAGCGTGCACATCCACAGCGTGTAAAGAACACAAAGGGCCCCGGCCTTTCAGGCCTGATGAGATGCAAACAAGCTTGATTAGATTTTGTTTGAAGTTGTTTTATGTTTCATTTATGAATTGATTTGGATGTGGTTTGAAATGTTGATTTCAGATTTCCATTTAACTTGGATTTAAATGTTATTTGTTTTGGTTTGTTTTAATTGTTTGGTTTGCATCACATCCGGTTTGTCGGGCTAGTGTCGATGCCCAGTCACACGCAATCAACTCGGCACTTGGAATGTTCATTGAATATTCATGTTCATGCTGGTGTACATCAGATGTGGCAGTTCATATGCCATGAATAATGCTCGTCGAAGTGCAAATGTGTGAATGTCCTTCCCTTGTTGTAAAACCCACTTGATTGAGAAAATTTTGGCAGCATGCCGCCTTATTTTCTAATCGGTGTGGAATTTTACCCGTCCTACAAGGCATAGTCATTTGACTTTCCAAGTAGTGGGAAGGGTCCGTCTGCAGTGGGAAGCGTGTCCCATGCCTACGCCCAGGTCAACATACCGGATACGGGTCCGGGCTAGCTGCCCAAGGTGGAGCGCCCACGTGGTGGTGCTAACTCCTTATTTAATTTTGGCATTTCGCCTTCAGATTTAATTAATGTTTATTTTTAAGTGTCCAAGGCCCAATGGGCCAGCTTCATCAGCACAATGGGCTGGTCTTCATGCTATGTCGGCCCGGTTGGCCCAATCTTGTGCTTCATGGGTGCTGGCGGCCTGCTTTGAACTTCATGACCCAATGGGCCTGCTTTGAACATCCATGGCCCGGTTGGCCTGATTTGCCCTCCATTTTTGCACCTTGACATCTTGCTGTAGCAGCGGGCTAGGTGAGCCTCAGAAGGGCTGGAATGGGTTGGCTAAGGTGCTGTTTAGGTGAGCTTTGGTAGGACTACACAAGGGGTAGGTTTAGGTATGAGCTAGGACTGATTTTAGGAATGCACAAAGGGCATGGGAATTGAAGGCCCGCACGAGTAGTCTCGGTCCGTCCGGCGGATTCCGAGAGTCTCAAAGCGTCGACCCTCCTTCCACACATCAAAGAGGATGTTAGGTTTGTTTGGGGGTGCTGTAGAAGCTGTATTGGGTGTGTTGCACATAGGGCAAACTAGGTGACCATCAAAGGGGCCTGACATGGGTGCTCACAAGGGGGCAGAACTTAGGCCAGCAAGGGGGCCTGTTTTGCATGCCATTCGGGGCCTGATTGGGAAAGGCAGGAGGTGCATGTCCAAGTGACCATCAGTGGGGTCAAACCAAGCATGATAGTAGAAGGTTTAGAGGCCAACATGGAGGGCCAAAAGGGTGCACAAAGGGGCTGGTTCAGAGGCCTGTTTTAAGGGGCAGCAAGGGGCTGTTTTTGTGATGGCCAAATAGAGGGTACACTTGGGGCTTTCTGTAGACAAACATGAAGGGCACTCAAAGGGGCTGAATGGGCATTACTCAGAGGGTATGACACCATGGAGAGGGGTAGAGAAGAGAAGGGGAAGAGTTGAATTAAAAGGCTACATTGGAACACACTTTTTCAACTCACCGGTTTTTTCTTCTCTCTTGCACTGCAGGTGGTGTTGAAGATGATGGGCTGAAGGTGCCACCAAACCCTTATTCTCTTGCTGTTGGATGAGAAAAAGGGGGTCTTCTCCTTGCTGATGTTGATGGATGGAGCAAAGGAATGAAGAGAGCTTGCTGCACTTGCTGAAGTTGGCACACCAATCAGGTGGGCTGGTTGCACCTGCTGCTGGCGCGCCTGCTGGAGAGAGGCCTTTTCTCCTTCTTCTTCTTCACTTGGAACACCACAAGGGGGCTGGAGAGGTTTCTGACTTTCTGATGAAGACGTCCAAGCAAGGAGAAGTTCTCTTGGTGCAGGGTAGAGGGAGGAGAGGCAGGGCTTCCGCAGGGTGATCAGCTTGTCCTGCACATGGCCAGCTGAGGGGGCTTTTATAGGGGCTGAGGGGCGCCATCTCCAGGAGGAGATAAGGCTGGTTCGACCAAGGCTTGGATGAGGATAAGCTTGGTTAGTTGTAGGATTAGTTAGGATGAAGATAAACCAAGGGAGAGATAAGGATAAGCCATGGGAGGTGGTTGAGGGAAGTGGTTGAGTGGGACCCACTAGCCAAAGAAGGAGGAGGTGGGTGCGCCTCCCTCCCCTATTTTCTAGGGCTTCTTTCGCACATATCAGATGAGGGAGGATGTAATTCGACCATGACAGGTTGGGTTAGCCCATCTTGGGTTAGTTTTAACCCTGGTTTAATCAAAGTGCTCCCGATCCAACGGCTAGCATTAACTCCGACCAAAACCAATTAAATAAATATCAAATTGACTTTAAAAAATTCAAGATCATGCCCTGATGGCCACTGATCTTATGCTCCATACTGATGTGTGGTTGAGATCACTTGAATTGCAACGGATCTCCTGATTTAGCTAGTTTCTCTGATCGGTGCGATCTCGGCCGTCGGTAATGCCAGAAACTGTAATTGAATGCAATTGCCTTCTCCCATTGGCCAAATTTATTTTTCATGCATCAATATTCATGAGATCAAAGTTTTGGGTCATGAAAATTGAAATTTTCAGCCCATGGGTCGATCCAGAGCTAATTGGACCATTATGCCCCTGGTGCGAGAACATACGGCTTTCCGTCCGGATTTGCTCTTTCTTGCATATCTCTTCACCTGGGGTGCGGATTTTCGATCCGTTTCGAGTGTTGCCTAGCTCTATCCAATATTGACAATGTGGTAAAGTTGGAATTCCATGTTAGAGTCCCAATTTGTCTCAAAGTGTCAGGGGCAAAATGGTCATTTCGGCCTTCCGGTGTCCGTTTTTCATGTTTTGGGCACCGTTGCGAAGCTCTTGACCGGGGCTATGTAATGAGCATATTATCTTGGCCATTTGTAACATGTAAAACCATGCCAAGGCATTTCCAAAGCCTGTTTACATCATCTATTCTTGAATTTTTCGAATCTGGGTCAAATTTTCTGCATCGGCTTTGGCATTGATGAAATCTGTATCAAGCAAGCTAGGCGGAAAATTTTGATGCCAACAAATGCCCTCCATGGGCAGTTCCTTGGGATGGGAGTCGAGAAGGGACTGCCCATGTAAGTTGGCCTCCAGTATTTGTTCAACTCTATCTATGGCAATCTATCCACTGCTCCTGCTATATAAGCTTTCTTCAGGACTGAGAAGGGCTTGGGCCCTTGTACATGACCAGCCTTGGCTTCCTTTTTGTTTGGTTGTCCATCCTCCATTCGATAGGCACATTTGATGGTGTCAATTCTTGCGTGCTCCCCAACAAGCAAGCTTTCTAAATGAGCTAGTCTTTTCATTTCATTTTTTTTTTGTTTTTTGTTTTTTTTTTCTTCTTTCTCTTACTGATCTGACTGTCTTTTGCAAGATTTTCACCCAGACCAGCCCCCTTGATGTTTTGCCTACACGCCTCCAGAGAGGTTTTCATGTAGCGGGGTTACCTGATTTTACCTAGAGTGCCCTTTCAGGTTTTCACTCTAGCCAGGTTTTCTCTCTTCTTTTCTGCTTTTTTATTTTCTCTTTTTTTTTCTTTTCTTCTTCTCCTTTTTTTTTCTCTCTTTTTTTTTCTTTTCTCTCTCTCTCTCTGTTGTATAGGGAATTAAGGCTTCCCTCAAGCCATATGCAAATCGAATGAACCAAGTTGAGATTTGTGATAACTCAACACGGGGGTCCAACCAAAGTTGTGAAACCAATCAAGGGGATTCAAACAAGTGAGTGAAGAAACCAACACGAGGGGGTTCCCGACAAGGATAAGACCAATCCAAGTGCGAAGGCTACTTGGCACGAGGGACTAATCAAATAGGTGTGAAACCAACGCAAAGGGGGTTCTGAAGAGCATAAGATCAATCCAAGTGCAGAAGGCTGCTTGGCATGGAGGACCAATACTGAAACCATCTCAAAGGGGGTTTCAAATAAGATATGGCAAATGAAAGTGCCTAAGGCAACTCAGCATGAGGGTCAAATTTTGAAACTGACACAGAGGGAATTTCAATCAAGGCAAGACCAATCCAAGTAGGGGAAAGCAACTTTGCATAAGGGTCGAGTGAATGTGAGACCAATCCAAGTGCTAGGGGCAACTTGGCATGAGGGTCTAATGTATATGAGACCAATCCAAGTACGAAGGTAACTTGGCATGGGGGCCTAATAAGGTTGTAAAACCAACACAATGGGGTTTCGTGCTTGTCTACAAGGCAAGGTTTGTGGACTACAAAGGGTCCGATAGGAAATCTTAAGGGGTCCACACAAAGGGTAGGACCAATAGTGCCACAAAGGGGGGAATGGGAGCCTCAAAGGGGCTGGTGTCCCATGGGTCTACACAAGGTGTAGGAATAGAGTGCCACAAAGGGGGGAGCCTCAAAGGGGCTGATTTTCCAAGGGTCCACACAAAGGGTAGGACTAAAGTGCCACAAACGGGCGAATGGGAGCCTCAAAGGGGTTGGTGTCCTATAGGTCTACACAAGGTGTAGGAATAGAGTGCCACAAAGGGGCGAATGGGATCCTCAAAGGGGCTGGTGTTCCATGAATCTACACAAGGTGTAGGAATAGAGTGCCACAAAGGGGCGAATGGGAGCCTCAAAGGGGCTGGTGTCCCATAGGTCTACACAAGGTGTAGGAATAGAGTGCCACAAAGGGGCGAATGGGAGCCTCAAAGGGGCTGGTGTCCCATAGGTCTACACATGGTGTAGACTAAAGTAGGGCTATGGAAGCCAAAGTGGCATTGTAGAAGCCTTGTTTGGTGTCTCAAGAACAAGTAATCAAGGCAACTAGTTGTGTAGGCTACCGAGATCGGGATGATCAAGGTAGTGAGAATTTTAAAGCCATACAAGACCAACCTTGCCAAGATGGTTAGTTTGTTGAAGGTTGCCTGGAATGATGATCCAGATAATGTATGTTTTTGTAGGTCATCAAGACTGGATGGTCATGACAACGTGGAAGCTTGTAGACCAACAAGACCGGAATGGTCAGGGTGGTATGGGTTTGAATTAATTTCAAAAATTGTTCAGACCAGGAAGGGTCATGACAGTATGAGTTTTTATGGGACACGTGGGCTGAATAGCCAAGATTGGAGAAAGTTTTTATTTATGGACCATCAGGATCGGAATGATCAAGATGGTGGGATTGCCAAAGTCAAAAGAATGACTAAAAGGGTAAGAATGAGTGAGAGTAGAGTAGGGTATTACCCTTCGTTCCTTTCAAGATAGAGTGTGGGAACTTCCCTCAAATTTTAAAGGCGGGAGATGGTCTTCCTCGTTGCCTCAGGTATGGTCTCCCTGGCATATTTCTACTACAAGGTAGATGAGCCTATGAGAGCCTTTTCGTCATTGGCAACTCGGATCTCCTCCCTAATAAAATTAGGGGGATGAAACCACCCATCTTGTTAGGTTGGGGGCTTGTCCAAGTTGATTATTTTGTTTTTCTTATCAACCTGATTGCTCCTTTGCGGAGTTTTCACCCAGGTTGACCCCTTTTCACTTTTGCCTGTGCGTCCCATTGTAGGATTTTCACACAGCAGGGTTATCCAATTTTGCCCAAGGCGCCTTTGCAGGTTTTCACCTTGACTGGATTATTTTGACATTTTTACCCTTAGCCAATCATGGTGTTTGATTGACTAAGTCCATCAGGCATCTCCATTTTTAGCCCATTCTCTTTTTTTTCCATCTCTTTTTCTTTTTTTTTTGTAGGGAATCAAGGCTTCCCTCAAGCCATATTCCAGAAGAATGAACCAAGTCAAAATTAGAGGTAATTCAACATGGGGGTTCGAGAAGAGTTGAGATACCTAACACAAGGGGGCTTTAGCTAGGTGAATGGAGAAACTGACACAAAGGGGATTTCTCAAGAGGATGAGGCCAATCCAAGTGCGGAGGGCAACTTGGCATGTGGGTCTAATCTTCAAACCGACACAAAAGGGAGGTTTTAAATGGATAAGTGGAGAAACGATCATAAAGGTGTTTGCTCAGGAGGATAAGGCCAATCCAAGTGAGAAAGGTAAGTTAGCCTGAAGGTCACAATTTGAAACCTACTCAAAGGGGATTTCAAGTAAGATAAGACCAATCCAAGTATGAAAGGCAACTTGGCATGAGGGTCAGAATTTGAAACCTACTCAAAGGGGAAGAAAAAAAGATAAGACCAATCCAAGTATGAAAGGCAACTTGGCATGAAGGTCTAATGAAGGCTCATGAAGCTAACACAAAAGAGCTTCAATCTTGCCTAAAAAGCAATGTTTAAGAGCCACAATGGGGCTAGTAAGGAACCACAAAGGAGCTATCCTTTTGTAAACATTTGCACTAAAGGCAAAAACAAAGTCTCAAAGGGGTGAGCATGGAGTCTCAAAGGGACTAGATTTTTAAGAAAAGCTAGCACAAATGGTAGCAATAAGAGGTCATAGAGGGACCAATAAAGAGCCTCATAATGGCTAAGTAGGGAGCCTCAAAGGGGCTAGATTTCCAAGGGTCTACACAAAGGGTAGGACTAAAATGCCACAAAGGGGCAAAGGGGAGCCTCAAAGGGGCTGGATTCCCAAGAGTCTACACAAAGGGTAGAAGTAAAATGCCACAAAGGGGCAAAAGGGAGCCTCAAAGGGACTGAATTCCCAAAGGTCTACACAAAGGGTAGAAGTAAAATGCCACAAAGGGGCAAAAGGGAGCCTCAAAGGGGCTGAATTCCCAAAGGTCTACACAAATGGTAGAACTAAAATGCTGCAAAGGAGCAAATGGGAACCTTAAGGGGCTGATTTCCAAGTGTCTACACAAAGGGTAAGACTGAAATGCCACAAAGGGCGAAAGGGAGCCTCAAAGGGGCTGGATTCCCAAGGGTCTACACAAAGGGTAGAATTTAGGTGCCACAAAGGGGCAAATGGGAGCTTCAAGGGGCTGGATTCCCAAGTGTCTACACAAAGGGTAGAACTAAAATGCCACAAAGGGGGCAAATGGGAGCCTCAAGGGGGTTGTATTCCCAAGGGTCTACACAAAGGGTAGAACTAAGGTGCCATAAAGGGGTGAAGAGGAGCCTTAATGTGATGGACTTTATGGAAGGCTTGCATAGAGGGAAGAGATGGTCACAGAGGGACCAATGAGAGAGATAGCCTCAAAGGGGCTGATTTAAAGGATTGCACAAAAGGCAAGAATGAGAGAGACTATTGAAGCCAAAGAGGCATTTACAATAGCCTCGCTGCATGAACGAGTGGTCAAGGTAGCAAGTTGAGTAGGCTACCAAGATCAGGGTGATCATGGTAGTAGAGGTTTTAGGGCCATATGGGCCAGAATGGCCAAGATGGTAAAAGTGTTGGGAGTCATCTGAAATGGGAGGAAAGTGGTGTGTGTGTGTGTATGTGTTTGTTTGTTTTTTTTTGTTGGGCCATGTGGGCTGAAAAGCCAAGGCTGGGGAATATTTTTGTAAACCACTAAAATCAGATTGATCAAGGTGGTGGGAGTTCAAAGCATCACTAAGTCTGAACAGACGTGAGTGATAGAGGCTTGTAGTACCATAATCAGAATGATTAAAGTGGCGATGATTTTCTGAAAAATGTTATGGAAAGGAGGACATAGGGCAACAATATAAGAATGGCCCTCAGTGTGGTCAAGGCCAGGGTTTCAACCTGGAAGGGCTTGCATCCAAGCGTTGTAAATGACCAAGCTTAGAAGGTAGAAGCTCCACTGGGGAAACGTTGGTATTTGGCAGCCACATTTTTTTGAGGACTGGGGCAGAGGGTTTGGATCCTTGCCCCCGGTCGGTACGAGAGTCCGCTGTCCGGGGCTCTCGGTGAGGTGTAGCTTGTGCGGGAAACTTGCCACCAATCAGCAATGGTAAGTTAGTAGGATGACCCAAGGACTAGACCGCTGGTCGGTCGGCTTGTTGGAGAGTTGCTTGGACAAGAAGGCTCCCCTTAGTTGCTTGAGCCGAGCATGGACAATGTTGATCAGCTGGCCCCTCAATTGCTGGAATTTTCTAATAGCAGGTGTTGCTGTCTGCTAGCTATCTTCAAGTCAGACCACTGATCGGTCAAATTTATATAAGGACCTGGGCAGAGGGTCTGGAACCTTGCTCTCGGTCAGCATGAGAGTCCACTATCTGGGACCCTAGGCATGGAGTAGTTTGAACGGGGAACAGCTCTCTCTGGGTAAGATGGCTGATCAATCTAGTTGAGGAATACGGGCTAAGAGCTGATCTCTCACCCGGATTGCCACCTTTATAGCCATAGTAGGTTGGCTCGTGTTTTCATGTTTCAGAGGAGAGGGCTGCCCCCACTCCTTGTCCTGCTTGGCCATTGGTCGGCCGATCTTCTTAAGTTGGATAGAAGACTTGAGCTTCTATTGTGTAGCTAGTGCAGCAACAATGGTGCGCATGGCATGGGCCCTATCTTTGACATCCAACCACTCGAAAGTAAGAAACTGGTTGTCAAGTAGAAGATCAATGAGTTGAGCTCGTCGCGTTTGGATAAAGGCAGCCAGGAGAGTGAGATTCCAGGGGAAATGCACATTGATAACCATCAGGTGATGGCAAGACTAATGTCTGACTCGAATCTTGAAGAGACTCTACTATTGTTGTTTTGCAGGCGCAGGCTCAAACTGCTGGTGTTTAATTTCACGACAGGCATTTGCTGTTGAATCCTCATGGACCGGACTGCTAGCTAGTCGGCGTGAAGAAGGAAAGGACTAACAAGGAGCTTCCCCTAATCAGCTGAGCTGGGGTAGCCTAAACTGCAGTGGAGCATCATGCATGGTACTCAGCAGTGGCAGCTATTAGGATTTCTGCCCGTAAGCCCCTCATCTGGGAATGGTGAACAACAAACCTTGATAGAGGTTGGTTCCTTTGAGGAGAAACCAAATTCAGTTAGGGACCATGGTAGAGGGTTTAACACCTTGCCCCCGGTCTGCAAGGGGATCCATTGGATGGACTTACCCGTGAGGAATAACTTGTGTGGGGAACATGCCCCCAATCAGCGGAGCTGGGTGCCGAAGTAGTAAGCCAACAGCTGGGCTAATTGATGTTTTCATCATGGCAAGTGGCTGCTGCCAGGTCTTCATGGGCCAGACCACTGATCGGTCAGCCACGTGAAGGGAATGACCTACGGGGAGTCTACCCACAGTCGGTTGAGTAGTGAACTTGAAAGGGTGGTCAATGAGCCAACCATTCACAAAGAATTTTTCCATGGTAGGTGGTGGCACCTGTAGGTTTTGTTTATCTTGGACTGCTGGTCAATCCGATGCAGGAAGGCTGGCCGAGGGCTGGTCCCTCACCCGAGTTCTTGTCTTTAGAGCTGCTGATCAGCATATGACTTCATAATTTAGAGGAGAGGGCTGCCCCCTCTTCCTGGCCTCTCCAACTGCTGATTGGCCAGCCCAATTATGAGAGGATCTGACAAGAATGTTTCCCTTGATCAGCTAAGTAGAGAGCTGAAAAAGAAAATTGGCCAATGGGCTGACCAACTATAGGTGATTCCTGGCTGGTAGGTGGTGGCACCTGCCGATTCTCCTCATCTTGGACCACCGATTGGTCGAATGAGGGAAGGCAGGCTGAGGGATGGTTCTTTGCCTGCGCTGCCATTTTTGGAACTGTTGTCCAGCCCCTGCTTTCAGAACTCGGAGGAGAGGATTGTTCCCCTGCTGTCCATAGCATTAGCTCATATGGGGATTTGCCCCTAGCTGGCAGAATTGAGTGCCAAGGTGATTCAGTGTCATGGCTGACTACTGATGTCTCTCTCTTTTTTATGGCAGGTGGTTGCTGTCAAGCCCTTGTACATTGAACCACTGATTGGTTAGCTAGATGAAGGGCAAATCCAATGGAGAGGCTGACCCCAGTTGGATAAGCTGTGGGGTCTTGTCATCTCAGACCACTGCTCAGTCTAACGAAGTATGGCAGGCTAAGGGCTGATCCCTTGCCTGTATTGTCCTTTTTGAGTCTTCTAAGTTCAAAAGGGAGGGCTTCCCCCTCTCCATGGCCTTTCTAGCTGCTGGTTTGTTGGATTTCTTGGGGAAGGCAGAAGGTCTACACTTCCCCCTTGCATCTGGTGCAATAACATTGGGCACAGCAAGGGCCCCGTTTTTGTAATCTAGCCGGTCCAAAGTGAAGAACTATTGACAAGCAACAAGATAACAGTCGTAGTCATATACGCTTCTCCTCCATAAGCTTGGAAGGAGTCTTGATAGGCATCACTTGGTGGGTGTGGTCCCACGAGCAACACACGTTGTTGATGTTGAGGTGCCGAAAGGATCCTCACTCACTCATGTTCTTCCTCAGGTTGAGGGGTGTTGTAGCAAGTGTCAGCATGGCAGCAGGTGCAGGCACAAATGTTGTGGCAGACATAGTAGGTGCCAGGGCAGCAAGTTGAGTAGGTACTATGACTGTGGGTGTGGGTGCGGGCCCAAATTCAAGGGTGATCTGATTCATCATGAAAGTCTCACGTGGGGGAGACAACAGAACATTTTCTGGGAGCAACTTGGCGGTGTCCAGGCCAAGCCTTCGGAGATGCATTATGGAGTAGAAAGTGAGGGGTAGCATTGCTATGTCCTCAGCGGCAGGTGGTGACTCCAAGATGGTGTCGAGCCAGTCCAGGAGCAACACGATCTTTGAAAACTTGCTGAAATTGATCACCAACGTGATTGAGCCGACACTGCATTGTCAACATAAGTTTTTAGGTAAATGACACCTTCACAAGCCGCCGCTGAACCTGTAAAAAGGTTGACTTGAGTAGAGTGTTTTTAAGAGGTAGTGGAAGTACACTTTCTCAGATCGCTATGGCAAAGAGATGAAGGGAAAGAGAGGTCCCACCGGGCGTGCCAATTTGTGGGAACCTCGGGAATCGTTTTTGATTCTCTGGAAATGTGTTTAAAAGATTTGTTTTTTTTGAATGTTGAAAATATCGTACCTGAATTTTCTACTAAAATAGGTGATAGACCATAAAAACTACTAGATAGTCCAGGTGATATTAGAAGAGTATAGAACCGAGGTTCGGGTTCTGTGAAAATATTTTTTGACCTCTCTCCATCGGATGGTGCGAATATCCGATGTTCATTTATATCGAGCAAACACTCGAACACCCTTGATTAATTGCCATAGCGATCTTGTTTGACGAGAGCGTGCACATCCACAGCGTGTAAAGAACACAAAGGGCCCCGGCCTTTCAGGCCTGATGAGATGCAAACAAGCTTGATTAGATTTTGTTTGAAGTTGTTTTATGTTTCATTTATGAATTGATTTGGATGTGGTTTGAAATGTTGATTTCAGATTTCCATTTAACTTGGATTTAAATGTTATTTGTTTTGGTTTGTTTTAATTGTTTGGTTTGCATCACATCCGGTTTGTCGGGCTAGTGTCGATGCCCAGTCACACGCAATCAACTCGGCACTTGGAATGTTCATTGAATATTCATGTTCATGCTGGTGTACATCAGATGTGGCAGTTCATATGCCATGAATAATGCTCGTCGAAGTGCAAATGTGTGAATGTCCTTCCCTTGTTGTAAAACCCACTTGATTGAGAAACTTTTGGCAGCATGCCGCCTTATTTTCTAATCGGTGTGGAATTTTACCCGTCCTACAAGGCATAGTCATTTGACTTTCCAAGTAGTGGGAAGGGTCCGTCTGCAGTGGGAAGCGTGTCCCATGCCTACGCCCAGGTCAACATACCGGATACGGGTCCGGGCTAGTCGCCCAAGGTGGAGCGCCCACGTGGTGGTGCTAACTCCTTATTTAATTTTGGCATTTCGCCTTCAGATTTAATTAATGTTTATTTTTAAGTGTCCAAGGCCCAATGGGCCAGCTTCATCAGCACAATGGGCTGGTCTTCATGCTATGTCGGCCCGGTTGGCCCAATCTTGTGCTTCATGGGTCCTGGCGGCCTGCTTTGAACTTCATGACCCAATGGGCCTGCTTTGAACATCCATGGCCCGGTTGGCCTGATTTGCCCTCCATTTTTGCACCTTGACATCTTGCTGTAGCAGCGGGCTAGGTGAGCCTCAGAGGGGCTGGAATGGGTTGGCTAAGGTGCTGTTTAGGTGAGCTTTGGTAGGACTACACAAGGGGTAGGTTTAGGTATGAGCTAGGACTGATTTTAGGAATGCACAAAGGGCATGGGAATTGAAGGCCCGCCTGAGTAGTCTCGGTCCGTCCGGCGGATTCCGAGAGTCTCAAAGCGTCGACCCTCCTTCCACACATCAAAGAGGATGTTAGGTTTGTTTGGGGGTGCTGTAGAAGCTGTATTGGGTGTGTTGCACATAGGGCAAACTAGGTGACCATCAAAGGGGCCTGACATGGGTGCTCACAAGGGGGCAGAACTTAGGCCAGCAAGGGGGCCTGTTTTGCATGCCATTCGGGGCCTGATTGGGAAAGGCAGGAGGTGCATGTCCAAGTGACCATCAGTGGGGTCAAACCAAGCATGATAGTAGAAGGTTTAGAGGCCAACATGGAGGGCCAAAAGGGTGCACAAAGGGGCTGGTTCAGAGGCCTGTTTTAAGGGGCAGCAAGGGGCTGTTTTTGTGATGGCCAAATAGAGGGTACACTTGGGGCTTTCTGTAGACAAACATGAAGGGCACTCAAAGGGGCTGAATGGGCATTACTCAGAGGGTATGACACCATGGAGAGGGGTAGAGAAGAGAAGGGGAAGAGTTGAATTAAAAGGCTACATTGGAACACACTTTTTCAACTCACCGGTTTTTTCTTCTCTCTTGCACTGCAGGTGGTGTTGAAGATGATGGGCTGAAGGTGCCACCAAACCCTTATTCTCTTGCTGTTGGATGAGAAAAGGGGGTCTTCTCCTTGCTGATGTTGATGGATGGAGCAAAGGAATGAAGAGAGCTTGCTGCACTTGCTGAAGTTGGCACACCAATCAGGTGGGCTGGTTGCACCTGCTGCTGGCGCGCCTGCTGGAGAGAGGCCTTTTCTCCTTCTTCTTCTTCACTTGGAACACCACAAGGGGGCTGGAGAGGTTGCTGACTTTCTGATGAAGACGTCCAAGCAAGGAGAAGTTCTCTTGGTGCAGGGTAGAGGGAGGAGAGGCAGGGCTTCCGCAGGGTGATCAGCTTGTTCTGCACAAGGCCAGCTGAGGGGGCTTTTATAGGGGCTGAGGGGCGCCATCTCCAGGAGGAGATAAGGCTGGTTCGACCAAGGCTTGGATGAGGATAAGCTTGGTTAGTTGTAGGATTAGTTAGGATGAAGATAAACCAAGGGAGAGATAAGGATAAGCCATGGGAGGTGGTTGAGGGAAGTGGTTGAGTGGGACCCACTAGCCAAAGAAGGAGGAGGTGGGTGCGCCTCCCTCCCCTATTTTCTAGGGCTTCTTTCGCACATATCAGATGAGGGAGGATGGAATTCGACCATGACAGGTTGGGTTAGCCCATCTTGGGTTAGTTTTAACCCTGGTTTAATCAAAGTGCTCCCGATCCAACGGCTAGCATTAACTCCGACCAAAACCAATTAAATAAATATCAAATTGACTTTAAGAAATTCAAGATCATGCCCTGATGGCCATTGATAATATGCTCCATCCTGATGTGGGGTTGATATCACTTGAATTGCAACAGGTCTCCTGATTTAGCTGGTTTCTCTGATGGGTGCGATGGCGGCCGTAGGTAATGCCAGAAACTGTAATTGAATGCAATGGCCTTCTCCCATTGGCCGAATGTATTTTTCATGCATCAATATTCATGAGATCAAAGTTTTGGGTCATGAAGATTGGAAATTTCAGCCCATGGGTCGATCCGAGCTAATTGGACCATTATGCCCCCGGTGCGAGAACATACGGCTTTCCGTCCGGATTTGCTCTTTCTTGCATATCTCTTCACCTGGGGGTCGGATTTTCGATCCGTTTCGAGCGTTGCCTAGCTCTATCCAATATTGACAATGTGGTAAAGTTGGAATTCCATGTTAGAGTCCCAATTTGTCTCAAAGTGTCAGGGGCAAAATGGTCATTTCGGCCTTCCGGTGTCCGTTTTTCATGTTTTGGGCACCGTTGCGAAGCTCTTGACCGGGGCTATGTAATGAGCATATTATCTTGGCCATTTGTAGCATGTAAGGCCATGCCAAGGCATTTCCAAAGCCTGTTTACATCATCTATTCATGAATTTTCCGAATCTGGGTCAGATTTTCTGCACCGGCTTCGGCATTGCTGAAACTTCTATCAAGCAAGCTAAGCGGAAAATTTTGATGCCAACAGTAAGGTCATAAATTGGTCAAATATGTGTAAGCACCCGAAACGGGATCCGTAGATCTCCCTTTTCTGGCCCCTACGCTTGCTTTGGGGACATGGTGGATGGGATGTTAGTGGGTGTGGTCGCTAGGAGCCAAAGGCTCCAAAATATAATAGAAATAAATAAAAATGAAGAATAAAAATGACCGTCGTACCTTTAGAAGTGGGGAGATTGTTGGGTTCCAACTTCTCCTTTCTCGGCCGGTCGAAAGAAGATAGCTTAGTGAGTCCTTCATCTTTGATCCGGTTGAAGCTCCGCCTCGGCCGCATTTACCTAAAAAGGTCCATAAGAAAACATAGAAACAAATGAAAAGATCATTAGTTGTAGTGAAAGTGTAGAATCATGCTCAAATTCGAATGTAAACATGAAAGAGGGAAGGAACTGACTGGATTAGGACTAAATCCCAACCCCTATTTAGAAGGTTTAAATATGCATGAAAATGCAAATGAGTGGCTTAATATATGCTAAATGACATATTATTGAAAGTTAAAATGAAAGGGGGGAGTAAAGAATCAAACGGGAGGATAAAAGAAACTCAAAAAATAAAAAACGGGGTCTGCCCCTGCTAGTGCCCCATATATGGGGCGCTAGCTGCAGGTGCCCCCTTTATGGGGCGCGTTGACTAAGGTCAAAGCTTCCTATTTATGGGGCACAAGGTCTGGCACAGGCAGATCTTCTTCTTCTCTTCGCGATGTCACCCCGGAGTGTAGGAAGACCTCCAAGACGAAAGAAGGACTTCTTCAAGCAGCCAATACTCAAGTGAAGCTAATGAAAGAGTGTTTTGGCACTAGATGTAAGTAAAATGGAGTGTAGAGACCCTCAAAATTGGAGAAAAATCATATTTCTGAAGAAGGAAACTGTGGAATTTTGGGTTTTCGGAGAAAGATTTCAAGATGGTTTAAGGGCTTGGGGAGAGGTTGTGAGGCTTTGGAAATGTAATGGTGGATAAGAAGGAGTGAGAGGATGGGCTTGGAACCTTATAAACCTCTATATGGGGGTATTTCTATAGCCTAAAAGATGGTAACTTCATTCTACTAGACTATCCCTTCAAGAAGCAACTATGGTTTTTTTGGGTTTTCGGAGAGGGTTTTGGAATGGTTTGAGAGCTTGGAGAGGAGTTGAAAGGCCTTGGGAGTGTTGTGGTGGATGAGAGGGTTTGGGGGGCACCCTTGGTGTGTCCTAAACCCTTCAAATGAGGGTCCTTTTATAGACAAGAAGAGGGCAACTTTATCTGCAGAACTATCCCATCAATTTGTCCAATTAGTCAGACCAGGTGCAGATGCCCCACCAGTGGGGCGCCTGGTGCCCTGTTTATAGGGCACCTGGTGCCCTGTAAATAGGGCGCCCAGTGCCTTGTTTACAGGGCACTTTGACTTGGTCAAAGTGCCCTATTAAGGGGGCACTAGGCCCAATTTGGCCGAAACGCGCAGGGAAGTTCCAATTTTCCAAAAAACTTGGTTTCCTTTAAAGAATACTCAGATATACTTCATGAAAACAAGAATTTAAGCTTTCCAACTAGACCAAAATTGCGTGTCTACAATATGTGCCCAATGGGCTGGGCTTGCATGCAATTGGGCTTGATCGGTGCTGCGCGTGGACAGAACTACACGTCTGACTTCTAAAAGGTGTTGCATGGTAAATCAGAATTGAATGCCATTTGTTGCATTAAAAATAGGACTCATAGAGGAAGATTATTGATGTTGAAGACTTCTTCATTTTACGTTTATAGAATCCTATGAAAAATTTTAAAGTAGAGGATATGCTGGGAAAGTACAATTTGGCACATAACCAAGCAGCGCGACCTTGGTGCAAAGACCACCAAGAGCAACATGGAAGTTAGAATGGGCTCTCATTTGAGAAAAATGAATTTTATTAGAGATCAACAACTCTTCCTTAGATTTCTAGTGAACTCCTTGGCTCATCCAAAAGGATCGTTCAACTTGATTTTGATGGTCTAAAAGAGATGTTGCCAATGGAATAAGAGTTTAAGCCACAAATAAGGCCAAATTGGCGTGTCTACACTTCCACCCAAATTTTTTCTGATAAGGTAGCTAAAAGATCTCTGGTTACTCCAAGTATAGATAGGCCCCTCTTATCGAATATCAAGGAGCTTGTTTTCCTAGATAAAATTCTTAAAGTGTTCGAAATAATTCTGTTTTGGTCTCCCCCCCATTTCTTAGAAGCATATTTAATATGGTTCCAGTCTCCCAAAAGACATATCGAGAGCTTATGCTATTTAATAGTGTCTGATATACTATTCCACACAACAACTCTACCCTCATCCGAAGTGGGAGCATGAATACAAATGAGTAACCATTCCTCAAACTTATCCATTCTACTGAAAATTGTAACCATCCAATATTTGTCTGCCACAACAATGTTCAACACAATTTCATCATGCCACCATAGCCAAAGTCCCCTTGCTCTATCAATAAAAGGTGCAATGTAAAAGTTTTTATTGTTTCACCGAGAAGAAATCAAGACTAGAAGGCATGCTACACTTTGTTTCAACAATGAAGAAAATGTCTGGCACAGTGAAATAGGTAAGACTTTGAATGTGTTGAACTGTTAGTCACTGAACTTTGTAGAGTAGGTAGGCATTTCAATTGCTAGGTTAGTTTGAGTGTTAAAACCTAGAGGATCATAATTTGCATGGCCTTGATCCTCTGTACCAACTGGTCTTCTCCAATCTATAGGGCGATGACCTACACTAGCTGATCTTCCTGTCAGAGTGATCTAGTCTCCATATCTACAGTAGAGCTTCTCTTCATTTTTTTTTGAATATCTAATGGTAACTGAGGATCAATCATGACTTTTAGCTTTTACAAAAACACACATTTCTCAACTTTGTGTCCCAATTTCCTGTAGAAGTGGCATTATAAGGAATCATCCTATAAAATTTGGTGCATTATGTTGACTCCAAAAATGGGCTTCTCATTATTCAGATCGCCACCTCAAGAGGGGATGAGAAAGATAAGAAGAAAAACGTGAAAAACTCTCACCTCAGTGTAGACATGCAATTTTGTCCCAGTTGGAAAGTTTAAATTCTTGTTTTCATGGAGAATATTCAAAGCAGATCGTGTTTTCCGGACGGATCAAGTTTCTGGCACATTCCGGAGGGGATCGATAGAGCAATCGGCCGGACCAAATACCCTGTATGTAGGGCACCTGGCGCCCTATATATAGGGCCCCAGGCGTCCTATATATAGGGCCCCAGGCGCCCTACATAGAGGGCACCTGGCGCCCAATATACAGGGCACCAGGCGCCCTATATACAGGGCGCCTGGCACCAAATTAAATCGACTCGACCAGCTGATTTGACCCCCCGCAGTGACTCGTCTTGTCGACCTGACAGACCTCATGATGCTGGCGCCCCATATACAGGGCGCTATGCCGCGTGGCACTGCTTTTCGAAAATGGCCAAAGTGCCCTCTTTTGAGCTATAAATAGACCTCCATTTGGAGCTTGGAGAAGGTTCCAATTTCGTGCCACCCTAGAGCTCATCCAACATCACATTTCTAAGCCATCTACATCTCCCATAAGCCTTCAAACCGATCCAGAACCCTCTCCCAAAAACCCCAAAAACCTGCAGTTTCCTTCTTCAGAAATATGATTTTTCTCCGACTTTGAGGGCCTCTACACTCCATTTCTCTTACATCTAGTGCCAAGACACTCATCCATTAGCTTCACTTGGGTATTGGCTGCTTGAAGAAGTCCTTTTTCCGTCTTGGAGGTCTTCCTACACTCCGGGGCGACGCCGCGAAGAAAAGAAGAAAATCTGCTGAAGCCAGTCCCTGGTGCCCCATAAATAGGGCGCTTTGACTTTGGTCAACGCGCCCCATCAAGGGGACACCTGCAGCAGGCGCCCCATATATGGGGCACTAGCAGGGCCAGACCCCATTTTGCATTTTTTTGAGTTTATTTACCTTTCCGGTCGATCCTTTACTCCCCCCCTTTCATTTTAACTCTCATTAACATGTCATTTAGCATATATTGAGCCACTCATTTGCATTTTCATGTATATCTAAACCTTCTAAATAGGGGTTGGGATTTAGTCCCAATCCGGTTAGTCTTTTTCTTTTTGCATGTTTGAATTCAAATTTGAGCACGATACTATGCTTTCATTAGAACTAATGAACATTTCACTTGTTTCTATGTTTTCTTAAGGACATTTTTAGGTAAATCTGATTGAGGTGGAGCTTCAACCGGATCGAAGACGAAGGGCTCACTAAGCTCTCTTCTTTCGGTCGGCCGAGAGAGGAGAAGTCGGAACTCAACAATCTCCCATTCCCAAAGGTACGACGGTCATTTCTCCATTTCATTTATTTTCATTCTACTATATTTTTGAGCCATTGGCTCCTGGCGACCACACCCACTAACTTTCCATCCATCAAGTCCCCAAAGAAAGCATAGGGGCCGGAAGACGGAGATCTATGGATATCCTCGTTCCTGGTGCTTACACCTTTTGGCGACCACGGTGGGACCGACTTTGCTTTAGTGAGTTCTTCTCTTCTTTCCTAAGAATGTCCACTTGAAAACATGCTTATTTTCACTTTAGTTCTCATTTAAGCCATTTCCATTTCCTTGCATTGCTATTTACTTGCTTACATGCTTGTTTGTTTCCTTGAAGTATCATCTTGTTTCTTCCAAGTTTACTTGCTCTCTATTTATCTTTTTAAAAGCATACCGATCTGATTTCCAACTTTGTTAATCAACTTATTTCACCTTAGTATTTTAGATATCATCTTCTTTCATCCCTTGTTAAGTATACTTGCCTATTTCTTTCTAAGTCTAGTTCTCCATTAGCAAATCTTTCAAAGCATGCTTAGTTAAATTAGTGCTTTCTTCCATCCTAGTTTAATTTCATATCATTGTCTTGTTCACTTGCTTCCTACAACATCTCATTAATCATTGTATGCTTTTATTTTCTTCTTGCTTGCTTCTTATTCCTTGACATTTCACTTGAATTTAGTTTGCATTGGAGTTTCGGGTTCGCTCGTCTCTTTAGGACATCCGAGAAGGGAGGCTCTCTCCTCCCAAAGCCCCACACATCCAAACACCCCTCTTGGTGGTTGCCAACTCCTCCTCCGGGAATTCCCTCTCGGAAGGACTGGGTAGCTTCCATCAAGGCCTCCGTAAGTCCCCAGACGTGAAGGATTCCCTCTTCACTGATCGGGCTGGTTGTACCATTTTATCCCAAAGCCCGGAGTACCTATTACCTATCGTTGTGAAAAGAGTGACAACCTTAGATTGCTCGGCGTTGTGAGAGCATAGGGTCCTACCCATTTATTTGAGTGGACGATATTTCTCTTAACAAGCCATTAATTTGAGGTTGAAACAAAAAAATTTGCGTTAATCATTCCAAGTCTTTGCTATTACTTGTTTGCAAACAAAAACTAAAAATTAAACAAAAATCCCAAAATCACCTAAAAAGAACCAAAACAAAAAAATTTGCTTGAGGTTAATTTGCTTGACAACTTGCTTGTCCGACAAAAGAAAATCAAAACAAAAAAGGGGTAACAAATCAAAACTAATAAAAAATCCTTAAGCTTTTATTTGTCAACCTTCTTTTTCTATTGTGTTTATGAATTTAAGGTCAGGTCGAGTTATCGGAATGGCGGATCAAAGATACGAGCAACTACAGTTGGAGTATGAACAATCTTATTTCTACCCTGATGCCGTATGTGCCGTCATTGAACCCGAAGTTCTCCCCGAATCTTGTCAAACTTCTTCTTAACCCAATCCAAATTCACTTTTTGGAGGCATTTTCTCATGCTGACCCTACCCAAATTCAGGCTATCAAAGCCATCCTCAAGGGCAAGTCGCCCGCCGACCACATTCCTCCCGAAGGTGGTCTTCACATCTCTACCCGTCGGTCGGTAGCACATCAACCCAATGTGCCCACTTATGGCCATTCTTATACCGGGCTCGTAGCCCCAATTTCTCCTCATCCGGTAACTAATCTAGATCATCCCAATCCGAATGTCGTTGCTCCTTCTAGGCCACTAGTTCATTCCTCTAATCATCTCAACCCTACTCGCCCTTTAGTGCATCCCCCAATGTACCCTTCCTATCTGGCCACTTCGGCCCATCCAATCCCAATTCCGATGCACCAAGCACTTACTCCTCCTCCTCTTAGGGAACCTTCTATCGATCTGGCCATGATTAACAAGATCAATCGCATAGATGAGCAGTATAGAGAGCTTAAACGTTTGATCGACACAAAGGCAGCCCCTGAAATTTCTCTTCCTTCCTTCCCTACTTTTCATCTACCTCCCTCTGAGATGCCGGTATATCGTCGCTACAATGGAACTGGTAATCCATTCATTCACATCAAGGACTTTCTTTATGAGTCGGTAATGTGGAAAAATGATCCAAGGGCCCTTGCTTTTCTTTTCAGAAGATCATTAGAGGGATCAACTTTAGAGTGGTTCTACTCACTTGACTCTTTGGAGGCAAGTAACTTTGAAATTGTCAAAGCTAAATTTTTGCAGAGATATCAAGACAGGGTCGGACCAACATATTCTATCACTGACCTCATGGCCGAAAGAATGAGAAATTATGAAGATTTTACCAGATATGCTGATAGGTGGAGGCCCATGGCAGAAAAGCTTACTGATTCCATTTCAGAACCAGAGCAAGTGAAGATGATCATCACTAATGCCACTTCGGCCTTAAAGAATATGTTGGCTTTGCATCACCCCACCTCCATGAGTGAACTTTATGAAAGGGCACGGTACATTCAGACACAGCTTAGGGACTCACCTATCATGAACTTGTTTGATCCTAGACCCCGAGTTATCAAGAAAACCACTTTTACCACAACTGGTCCAGTGACTGAGGGTGTAGTGACAAACGAGAACCTCAATGTCGTAGGGAACCCATCTATAAATTATCAACACCAGTTCAAGAACCCTCAACAAAATCAACCATTTAGAAACCCTCGTCAACCTCAACATCAACCTCAGTTCCAGCCTCGTCAACAACAAGCCCCAATTCCTCAGCGACCGCAAGCCCCAGTTCCCCAACCACCGCGGCAACAACTGGCCAACTACAACCAAGCACCCCCTCCCATGGCCTACGAACCCCGAAATGTTGGACCCAAGAGGAACCATTACCCGCCTTTGCCGTACTCTCTCGTGGACATCTTTAATGCACTCATTGCGGCAGGAAAAATTGCATTGCCAAGGGAGAAGTTGGAGTGGCCTCAAAATGCCAACACAGAGCGATACTTCCTGTTTCACAGATATCCTGGGCACACCATGGAAAATTGTTTTCAGTTCAAAGACTACATCCACGACCTTAATGAGCAAGGCAGTATTGACTGGGACTAGATGGGGGAATACATTAGAACAATGAAAGATAAACCTCAACGGCAGCACGCACCAGCTCAGCAGCAACAACAACAAAACCCCGGCCTGGGGATTATCCAAAACTCTCTACCTTCACATGCACCCGCACCTGGTAATCAACATGTTAATCCCATCTTGATCTCTTCCGAGGAGTATCATGATCGGGGCCAGAATTGGCAAGTTGAGGGAGTCACCTCCGCCATGCATGTCAACCGAACCGTCCATTCTATACCCCAAGCTACATCAGCCAACCCCATTACTCTCAACCGGACACCCATCATCCGAGCACCATCACGACCCATCATAACACCACCAGCCACACAACTCCAATCGGGATGGACCCTAATCCACCCGGTTAATCTACCATAAACATCACCACCACTAGGACCCATCATCATCCCGTCCCGAGCAACTGTACCTTCACAACCTACCTACCCTACTATGCCTCAAACCACCATCATTACACCCATCGCAAGAGCTCCCATCATTCGACCTAACCCACCACCCACCACTACCACCCCAACTATAGCTCCTCAACTTGCCACAGTACTCAGGAGTGGGCGCATGTTCCAAAGGGTCTTTCCCCAGGCCGGTTAGTCAGGATTAGTACCAGAAGCAGAAGAAGAACAGATCGAAGAACCATTGCCCGAGACATCCAATGACTTGCTGAAACATCTTGATAAAACCCTGGCACGGATCTCTATCTTAGAGTTGATTAAAAAATCCAGAGTCCATCAAGAGGTTCTCCAACAGTACTTACAGCGAGTAATGGTAAATGAGAGCCTCCCCCGGAAGAAATCTCATCAGTTTTAGTCCCAATAAGTGAGTACCCGGCCCTTACATTTACAAAGGAAGAGTTGGCCGACCCGGAAATAAGGAAATGTGCCTTATGCATCACAGTCCACATCAATGGAGTAGGCATTAAGTCATGTTTGGTCGATACTGGAGCATCCATTAATGTTCTGCCACCAGAAACATTACATCTTTGTGGAATCTCCGAGGAGGACGTCCGGCCATCTCAAATAACAGTGACCGCATATGATAATTCAAAGAAGCCCGCTGACGGCATGATTACATTGGGTGTCAAACTCGGACCTCAGACAGTCATTGTCAATTTTTACATACTAGAGATGGATCTGACATACAAAGTTATTCTAGGACGACCCTATTTGGAAGCATTAGAGGCAGTCACCTCCACCAATCACCAGTGTCTTAAATTCCTTTTACAAGGGACAAGTGATTAAGGTAACTAGCATGCCCCTAGATCATCCATCTCCTCCATCACCACCCCTCGGATTGCCAAATGAACCGATTTTGACAATCTTGGATCTTCCAGAAATAAGTAGGCAGCCAAGGCAAGTGTGGAGAAGGAAAAGAGAGAAAAATGAAACTATTGGGTGGCATATAATGAAAATTTTGGGATACCAAGAAGGCCAAGGACTAGGCAAAGAATTGCAAGGCATAGTTGAGCCAATCAATCTAATGAGGTTACAACCAAAAAGCGGGGTTGGGTATGATGGAACAATTGCCAATGGTCAGAATCTCAAAAGCAGATACTTTTCTGGATGCTTATAAAAGTTTTTCATTAAGAAAGAGACCATTCAACTGGCTGAGAATAAGGAAGAACAAGAGATGGACTAAGACAAGAGAAGAAGAACCAACGACCCTAAAGATAACTTATATCCAGAAATATCTCTTCTGTTTTCCACCAATGAAGAATGGTCAAGCAATGAACCACTCCAGGCTGAACCACCTGTTGACACACCCGAGGGTCATATTGCCAAACCGACTCGAGAAGAAATTCAACCAACTCCACGAGGGCCTTCGCTCATTATGTCATTTTTTGGGGCCGTCGCCCCAACTCACTGTGATGCTCTCCCCGCGCTTCTTGGCCCGATCCCTATTCCTAGGCCCTCAGGCCCAACTTATGGGTCCGCGTACCCACTTGTTGCTCTTGGGCCATCGAGCCCCTCTACTAAATCCGGGCCTTTGTGCCCATTTTCTCTAATTCTCGGGCCCTCGAGCCCATCTCCTAAACCCGGGCCCTTGAGCCCACATCCTCCTCTTATTGGGTCCATAAACCTACGTTCTTCTATGATCATCCGGCCTATTGGCCCATCACCTCTTTCTATCAACATTGGGCCCGAAAGCCCCCTCTATCAAACATTGCTCGAAGTCTTCCCGTCTTTATCAATATCTCCGCCTACTTTGGCTCCCGTAGTTGATCTCAACCCAAATCGGGCACCTGAAGCCCAATCTGTCTTTATGTTTAGCACTCCTCATAAAACAACGTCCTCCTCGAAACTCAAATTTCGATCGAGGAAACATCTCAACTTGCCTCGGAAGGGCATTCGACTCAAGGAGCCACCAGATCCTTGATTGACCTCCTTTGCCTTCCATTCTCTCCAATAAAATTCTTCCTTCCCTTATTTACCTTCTTCTTCTTTAGGTTTAGTTTCTAATAAAAATAGGACAAAAATTAGAGGTAGGAGAGTTCCAGAAAGATACCTGCATCGGTTAACTCAGAAAAGCTTAGAATGTGCCAAGCTATCGGAGTATCTAGAAAATTTGATCAAGTTGGGTGAAATTCGATATGAGGAGAAAGATAACATTGATCAAACTTTGGGGGTTTCTTCCTCTCTCAGTTCAACAACACCTACACGCAACAGAAGGCAATCAAGGGCTATGCAATTGTTGAACACCTTGCCCATCATCCTATCCCAATCTTTGACCCTATTCAATCAAAATTTCCCGATGAGGAATTGATGTCCATTCGATCTTCCAATCTGTGGACTTTATATTTTGATGGGGCATTAAACTCCTAGGGTAGAGGGATAGGGATTGTTCTTCTGTCACCCGAAGGTGTCAACATTCCACAGGCTTTTCAGCTTCATTTTCCAGTAACAAACAATATAGCTGAGTATGAAGCCTTGTTGGCCAGACTGGAGGCCGCTCACTTCTATGGTGTCACTAAGCTAAGGGTGATCGGTGATAGTCAGTTGATTCTCCGCCAAGTGCTTGCCAAATACCGCACATCTCATCCCGAGCTCAGACCATACCAAGAACTCACTGCCTGTTACATCAAGCTATTCTCTAAACTCAAATTCATTCATGTTCCTCGTGCTCAAAATATTCTTGCCGATGCTCTCGCTTCCCTGGCATCTTCACTATCTGTCCCACTAGGCAGGCAGGTTATGACGATCTATGTCCACCGACGAACCATTCCGGCAGTAGAAGATGCACGATTCTTGAAAGTTAAAGAAGAGTTTGAAAGGAAAGAGTACATTGAACAAAAGGAAGAAGTATCTTTGGTTGAGTTGGAAGAATTAGAAGAGGGTGAGAAACCATGGTATCATGAGATTGCAAATTACTGTCAGGATCAGATATATCCACCAGGATCAACTGCCGAAGAGAAGAAAGCCGTAAGAAGGGTCTCCCAGAGATACACCATCTTAGGTGGAGTACTTTATAAAATGAGCTTGGCCGGTGTTCTATTAAGATGCGTAGATGAAGAAGAGGCTGAATTGGTGCTTAAAGAAGAGCACTCTGGAGTATGTGGAGGCCATGTAAATGCTCAAGCCCTCGCTAAGAAGATCATCAGGCAAGGGTATTATTGGCCTACTCTAGAAGAAGATTGCTCGATCTTTGTCCGGCACTGTCATCAATGTCAACTTCACGCTGACAAGATTCACTCTCCCGCATCTTCCTTCACCCGATTCATGCCCCATGGCCTTTCGTTATGTGGGCTTTTGATGTCATCGGACCCCTTGGTGACCCAAACTCCACAAACAAAACCAAATCTTTCATCCTAACGGCAACGGAGTACTTCACCAAGTGGGCAAAAGCGGAAGCATACGTGGAAATCAAGGCATCAACAGTCTGCACCTTCATCAAGCGCAACATCATTGCCAGGTTCGGGATCCCAGGCGACATCATCACCGACAACGGACCACAGTTCATCTCCCAGGAGCTGCGCGACCTTTACAACAGGTATTGCATCAGATTGCATCATTCATCTCCATATTATCCTCAAGGCAATGGTCAAGCAGAAGCCACCAATAAAAATCATTAAGAAGACTTGTAAGTCTAGCAAGTTCACAGACTGGCCAGATAAGTTAGTTGATGCTCTATGGGCCAACCGCACTTCTATTCGAACCCCAACGGGTCAGACCCCCTATGCCTCGGCATTTGAGATGGAGGCGGTAGTTCCATACGAACTAATATTTCCTTCCCTCCGAGTCCAGATCGATCGAGATATCCCGATGGATGAATGCCGAGATTCTCTTTTCGCGCAACTCGAACTCTTGGACGAAAGGAGACTAGCCGCTGCCGAACATGCTAGATCTTACCAAAATAGACTTAAAAAATTTTATCAGAAGAGGGTGGTGGAGAGAAAATTTGAAATCGGTGAGGTTGTGCTTAAAAGAATATTCGTTAAGCCGGGCGGTCCCCGCTCCAAACTTCAACCTAATTGGGAGGGTCAATATGTTATTTCGGCTGTTTATCCCGGTAATTCATATAAGCTGACTAATGCAGAAGGAGAAGAGCTAGCTCATCCCTGGAATGGTGTATACCTCAAAAAATATTTCCCTTAGAACAAAAATCACAAAAATCTATAAAATCCAAAAGTGTGAAGAATAATGACAACATCTAACATTTGCTTGCTCGGTGCACCAACTTGTCACTTAGGGAAATAAGGATTGGCATCATACTGCACACACTACACGCCTAGTTTGAGATCCGATGATCGGAAGTCAGAGAGAAAGCTAGGCAACGCTTGGCAAAAGAAGGTCAACCTAATCCCGTTCTCTTCTTGTTTCGGTCCAGAATAGATGAAAGGGGTTAGACTGAGGAGTATCGAAAGTGCCCATTGCCTTAGTTGGAAAATGCCTCTGAAGGTCTGACTTCTTAAAAAGAAGAAAAAGGTGCCAAAAGATGGGCAATGACCCCTCAGGTCGGCAAAAGAATAGACATGTCTGAATGTGTACCAACAAAAGCCAAAAAGAAGAGAAAATGGCTCCAAAAGATGGGCAATGAACCCCTCAGGTCAAAATCAAGCAAAAGAAAAAAGACCTGTTTGAATGTGGGCCATCAAAGAAAAGGGCTAGAAGGAAGGACCCAAGGATGTCAAATCCCAAACGGGCAACACGGGCACTAGTTGAGAAACAAATTCGACACCCCCGAATCCTATTAAGGACTTACCACCAATCCTCTTCTCTCTTTAACCTTGCGGGTAAGGTTGACCGACTGGATCCAAGAAGAGCCATAGCCTATCAAAGGCGAAAGGTCAGAAGATCTTGAACTAGGCACTTTCTTACACGTGATACCTACTCTTAACCCTTAGGTAACAATGAGAGGCACCTATGGCAAGCAAGGCAAAGGATGAGATGGTCGTTTCTTTCACACCAAACCAAAAAAATTAAAAACTTCAAAAACACAAAAAAATCTATAAAGTCAAAACTCTTAAAAATTAAATATTCAAAACACCAAAAAAATCATAAAAAGTTCCAAAACATCAAAAACATTATAAAACCATCAAAACCCAAACAAATTAAAAATTTCAAAACACCTAAAAGTTTGCTTTCTAGACTGATTAGTTGTCTTTGCATTCATGTTTAATTTCAGTCTTGCATATTTTCTTTTATGCATACTTATGTTTTTCTGTTATCTTTACCTTGATAAGGTCTATGTCCCTTGACAAAAAGATCAAAGAAACTTTGCCCTCTCCTTGCAAGGGACTAAGCCAAAATAAAGTTCTAATATCTTCTCTCAAGTGGATGCAGGAATAGGAGAAGGCATGCCAGCTTCATATCCCCAGAAACTTAGAGGAAGCAAAAACAACAAAAAAATCAAAAATTGAAAAACAAAAGTGGACTACCCCGACCCCTATTAGGACTTGCATTTAGTATTGCATCTATCAAAATAAATAATATTTGAGATGTTGAAGACCTCAAGTCTAGAGGGGGCTAAGCCTGAGAACCCCTTCAACAAAATCAGTGAGGGCTCAGTCATTCCCTAGGCTTGCGGATAGGCCAAAGTTGAATATGTGGGGACGACGGTTTCTTCATAGATGTCCTGACCCGTTATGTTCAACCTATATCTTCAACTATTTTCTTATACTTATTTGTATTTCTTTAAACCCAGCATGCATCATTTCATACACCAACATGCATCATGCCACCATGACCATTCCCCGCTTCCTAATCCTGCCATAACATCCTTCTATTTCCATTATGAACATTTTAAAAATGGTCTTTTATAGCTCCAGAGAAGGTCTTGATTTTTCAGAGAATCGGTTTCCAACGGGTTTTAACAATGATTTCATCAAAACAAGAAGTTTTACCATGTTGAACTGAATCGATATTGTTGAGTAAAACCTTATGAATTTCAAGAACCCAACCTTGGTTGATTGACTGTCTCCTCTTTACTTTTCGCAATTTTCTGCATTTCTACCGAGTCCAGCACACCATGCAGTTCGGGTCCTGGCCGGTAACAATTCTCCCCCACGTGGAATTTTAGTTATTTACTTTCAGTACTGTTCTTCTTTTTAACCAATCAACCAGAGGGAAGGTTTCGATAAGACAAAGGGTAATCTCGGAGTCCGGTAAAGTTTTATTCCACTTAACTAGGCCAATGAGGGCGTGTCTAAATCTACACCTTGGCATCACCTTTTCAGTCCATTACCACTTCATTCCACTACGCCTCATTACGCTTCGCTACATTCGCCTACGTTATATTCGTGTCACTCCCCTACAAAGCCGACGCCAAGGCGAGGCAAGCTGTAGACATGCATATTTGGCCCAGTTGGAGAGTTTAAATTCTTGTTTTCATGGAGATTATTTAAAGCAGATCATGTTTTCCGGACGGATCAAGTTTCTGGCACATTCCGGAGGGGATCGATAGAGCAATCGGCCGGACCAAATACCCTGTATGTAGGGCACCTGGCACCCTACATACAGGGCACCTGGCACCCTATTTATAGGGCCCCAGGCGCCCTACATACAAGGCACCAGGTGCCCTATATACAGGGCACCTGGCACCAAATCAAATCGACTCGACCGGCTGATTTGACCCCCCGCAGTGACTCATCTTGTCGACCTGACAGACCTCATGATGCTGGCGCCCCATATACAGGGCGCTATGCCGCGTGGCACTGCTTTTCGGAAATGGCCAAAGTGCCCTCTTTTGAGCTATAAATAGACCTCCATTTGGAGCTTCGAGAAGGGTCCAACTTCATGCCACCCTAGAGCTCATCCAACATCACATTTCTAAGCCATCTACACCTCCCATAAGCCTTCAAACTGATCTAAAACCCTCTCCCAAAAACCCCAAAAAACCTGCAGTTTCCTTCTTCAGAAATATGATTTTTCTCAAACTTTGAGGGCCTCTACACTCCATTTCCCTTATATCTAGTGCCAAGACACTCTTCCATTAGCTTCACTTGGGTATTGGCTGCTTGAAGAAGTCCTTTTTCTGTCTTGTAGGTCTTCCTACACTTCGGGGCGACGCCGCGAAGAAGGGAAGAAAATCTGCTGAAGCCAGTCCCTGGTGCCCCATAAATAGGGCGCTTTGACTTTGGTCGATGCGCCCCATCAAGGGGACACCTGCAGCAGGCACCCCATATATGGGGCACTAGCAGGGGAAGACCCCATTTTTCATTTTTTTTTGAGTTTATTTACCTTTCCGGTCGATCCTTTACTCCCCCCTTTCATTTTAACTCTCATTAACATGTCATTTAGCATATATTGAGCCACTCATTTGCATTTTCATGTATATCTAAACCTTCTAAATAGGGGTTGGGATTTAGTCCCAATCTGGTTAGTCTCTTTCCTTTTGCATGTTTGAATTCAAATTTGAGCACGATACTATGCTTTCATTAGAACTAATGAACCTTTCACTTGTTTCTATGTTTTCTTATGGACATTTTTAGGTAAATCCGATTGAGGTGGAGCTTCAACCGGATCGAAGACGAAGGGCTCACTAAGCTCTCTTCTTTCGGCCGGCCGAGAGAGGAGAAGTCGGAACTCAACAATCTCCCATTCCCAAAGGTATGACGGTCATTTCTCCATTTCATTTCTTTTCATTCTACTATATTTTGGAGCCATTGGCTCCTGGCAACCACACCCACTAACTTCCCATCCACCAAGTCCCCAAAGAAAGCGTAGGGGCCGGAAGAGGGAGATCTACGGATATCCTCATTCCGGGTGCTTACACTCAGTCCCACACTCACATTGATCCCCAAACTTTCATCTCTCAGTGTCACTTGAGCATCGATCAGATGGTTCGGGTCCTGTGGGAAGAGAATGAGGATGAAATTGAAAGAATTTAATGCATAAAAAAGATGAAGAATGTGATCGTCAGGAACCACGGGGTTTCGCTTTATGTAATTGAAATAAGATGAAATAAGAGAGAGAATTAACCGTGTGTACCTAAGTGCGGGAAAAGAGTGTTCGAGTTCAATCTTTTCCTTCTTCAGCCGGATGATGAAGAAGAGTCTCCAACCACTACTAGCTTGATAAACCTGTGCAATTAGAATAATAAACCAAGTGAAGAAAATTTATTAGAACTAGGTGAAGTGTAGAAACTGTGTGAAGAAAGATAAGAAAAATAGCAATTGGATTTGAACTCACAGGAATGGGGTGAGCTCTCACCCTTTTTTTGTATTTTTGGATGATGAAAAGAATGCAAAACTGAATTAAAATGACCTAAAAATGTTCTAAAAGAAATATAAAGGACTTAAAGAGTAGGATATCTTGGATCATAGTCGGAACGAGCAAAAGAAGCCGGCTCGGGTGGCCTACTCTCGGGTGAGTGCAGTGTCCTACCGGTGCGACTTTGGTGCATAAGCTGCCACTATCGATCTTGATGTCTGAATCAAGTGCCATTTTATTCTACAGACAGGGAAATTATAGTGGAAGAGATCTTATGTTTATGACTTATCCATAATATGCTTGTACAGACCTGTATAATTTATGGAAGTGAACAGATGTAAAAACAGAAATAGATTCCACGCGCTCAATGCAGAAATCACCACAAACAAACAACATGTTAGAATTGAGTGCCGTTATTTTCAAATGAAAGAGGACGTAGAGATAAAGCTTTATTCTTTTTACAACTTTTGCAACATGCATCAAGAGAATTCTGTAGAGGCCAATGAAGAACGTCGATGTTGAGAGCATGAATCGGGTCTCCTTTCTCACGTCGGGGTCGATCTCTCACCAATGGATCTGAGTAGGATGTGAAAAAGAGCTTGGGTAAGAGCTTGGCAACCTCTGGATGTGCTAGAGCATGCATTTTAACCCCCAGTCATTGATAATGACCCTCAATTTATAGGAGAAGCAGACCCAGTGCAAAGTATAGAAAGAAACTGACTACGCCCCTAGGTTGGGGGCGCGCAGGGCACGTCCTCAGGTTGAGGGCGCGGTGAGCACACCCTCACTTTGAGGGTGCATTCGATGCGTTATTGCTAAAAATACTCATAAAATTTCAAAAAATTGCAAAAAATTGGGTTGACAAAATAAACGTGCCGCCGACTCGGGGGTGTAGTCAAAATAAAAGTTTTAAAAGGAGAAAACATCCCAAAAATCAGTTTGTAACGTCCAAACTGAGGTAAATGTCTGGTTTCTAGAACCAACTGCACCCTCACCTTGAGGGCGCACTGACCGCACCCCCGGTTCGGGGGCACATTCAATTCTCCCTCTTGCGCGCCCTACATTTGTGAGCTGTAACTTGCAAATGGAATGTCCATTTCGACTCCTGTTTGTTGCATATAAAATAGGACTCACAAACGTATCTCCCCAAATTGGTAAACTAGTTGGCACACATCCCAAAACTTTTGTACAGGATTTTAACTTCTGGTTTACAATTTTGAGGATGCCGAAAGCCCAAAGTGTTTATTCGGAAAGACACAGTTTCGATCAAGGAGCGTAGGTTTAGTTTGGGATAACTTAAAACAATGACCAAACAAGTTTGATATGATAGGAAAACTCAGAATCATTGAAAAAGTCAAGAGTAACCCGATGAAACAAACCTCGAAAAAGCCAGGAATAACCAAGAAACCCTAAAATCGACCGAAACGACTGTATGACACTAGTTGGTGACAATAAATGGCTAGGGTTGACCTGAAAACACCCGGTGATGATTGAAAAGACATAACATGTGGTCTAGGATAGCCGTGACAGTACAGATCGAAAAGCGACGATAAAAGTCGATATAGGCACAGAACTGCCGAAATGACTTGTTGGAAACCCAAATGTTGCAGAATTCAAGCGGGACTTCCAAGACCTTTAATTATGGATCTTTAAGTGTTGGTCATTGAGTAGGCTTAGTGTTTCCACGATTAACATGCAGCTCTCACTTGAAGGTTACAACATTGCTCCGGAAATCTTTGGTCCATTCTCAACTCACGCGGCTCTCCACTGACATCCTTGGCTCATCTCCACAAGGTGATTTGAATTAGATAATGGTTAGATAAAGAGTATTACTAATGAAATAAGGGTTTAAGCCCCAAATAAGGCCAAATTGGCGTGTCTACACATCAAAAGTGACAATTCCTATGGGTTTATTTAGAATCTATCTCAATCAAAATTGAACAATGAAAACTGAAAACAATCAAAATGGGTTAGAATATACCTTTAATCCCATGGGGAGAAAGAAGATGAGCATCTGAAGCTCTAAAAACTATTCAAGTGTCCGGTCTCTAGTGGTGTCCACATGAACTTCATCCACAACAAGTTTTCCCTTCGCACTAGCCTTAAGAACTCTTCATGAGCAAAGCTCCATCGCCCATGGACACCTTCTAGAGAGATAGAGAGATAAGGAGGAGGCTGAGGTTGTGGTCTTCACTATTGGCTTGATAGGGTTTGGCTGAAACTAGTAGTATTTATATAGAATTTGATATTTTTCATAAAACCCAAATCTCTATAAAATATGTCCTTGCCCCTGTACTTATGGATAAGTCCTTATATGTGTGACCCACTAGGCTCAATAGCCTATTTTTTTGAGACCTAATTAAAATATAACAATTCAATTTAATTAAATTAAATATGTTATCTGATAACAGATTAATCGACCTACCGATCATGAAGGGTACAAGTCACATTCCATGATCCCAAATAGTTATGAAGATAATATTATCTCCATTGAGTATTTCTATCATCAGTTACCATATGGATAAAACCATCGTCCATTTAATGTCCCAATCGGGAAGGAGTACGGCATCAATTGTCAACTCTTTAGTATATCGATTCTTTAGGATCCTGTACTTGAAATTGGATCAATTGGAAAACTCATTTTTCCAATCATCTCGTCTACCCTAGCCAGAGATTTTGAGTACTATCTCATAGGACATTCACTCTCCCTTACCAAGTGTGGATGATCCCTTGTTGTTTGCTCAATTGCCTCCATTAAGATTTCCGTGTACCCAATCCATCGCTATATTGGACCATCCAAACGATGATCCATAACTCAATGGTCAAAGCATAATAAGGCATATTTGGTGATTCAAGTCAAAAGTCCAACCATGCAACTATGATGATAGAAAACTTTGATTGACGGTTTGGTAAGATACCATTCAGGATTTTAATTTGGTAAATTCAATGAATTCATTTAACTAATGAGCATCTGCATGTGTTTCTCAATGTGTCTACACTAATGACCAATGAGATTGTAAGCACCCGAAATGGGATATCCGTAGATCTCTCTCTTCCGGCCCCTACGCTTGCTTTGGGGACTTGGTGGATGAGATGTTAGTGGTTGTTGTCGCCAGGAGCCAAAGGCTCCAAAATATAGTAGAATGAAAAGAAATGAAACGGAGAAATGACCGTCGTACCTTTGGAAGCGGGGAGATTGTTGGGTTCTGACTTCTCCTCTCTCGGCCGGCCGAAAGAAGAGAGCTTAGTGAGTCCTTCATCTTCGATTCGGTTGAAGCTCCGCCTCAATCGGATTTACCTAAAAATGTCCATAAGAAAACATAGAAACAAGTGAATGGTTCATTAGTTCTAATGAAAACATAGTATCGTGCTCAAATTTGAATTCAAACATGCAAAAGGAAAGAGACTAACCGGATTGGGACTAAATCCCAACCCCTATTTAGAAGGGGTTTAGATATGCATGAAAATGCAAATGAGTGGCTCAATATATGCTAAATGACATGTTAATGAGAGTTAAAATGAAAGGGGGGAATAAAGGATCGACCGGAAAGGTAAATAAACTCAAAAAAAATGTAAAATGGGGTCTGCCCCAGCTAGTGCCCCATATATGGGGCGCCTGCTACAGGTGTCTCCTTGATGGGGTGCGTTGACCAAAGTCAAAGCGCCCTATTTATGAGGCACCAGAGACTGGCTTCAGCATATTTTCTTCCCTTCTTCGCGGCGTCGCCCCGGAGTGTAGGAAGACCTCCAAGACAGAAAAAGGACTTCTTCAAGCAGCCAATACCCAAGTGAAGCTAATGGAAGAGTTTTTGGGTTTTTGGAGAAGGATTTTGGAATAACCTAAGGGCTTGAGAGGGTGCTATGAAGGCTTAGATTCGTAGTGGTGGATGCGATGAGGTGGGAGACGGACTTGGGGTGTCCAAAAACCTCCATATGGGGGTCTTTCTACAACAGAAAAGAGGGTAACTTCATTCTGCTGGAATATCCCTTCAAGAAGCAACTATGATTTTTTTGGGTTTTTGGAGATGGTTTTGGGACGGTTTGAGAACTTGGAGAGGGGTTGCAAGGCTTGGGATGTGTAGAGGTGGATGAGAGGAGGTGAGGGACGCCCTTAGTGTGTGCTAAACCTTCCAAGTGGGGGTCCTTTTATAGGCAAGAAGAGGGCAACTTTATCTGCAGAACTGTCCCATCAATCTGTCCAGTCAGTCAGACCAGGTGCAGGAGCCCCACCAGTGGGGCACCTGGCGCCCTGTTTATAGGGCGCCTGGTGCCCTATTTATAGGGCGTTTTGACTTGGTCAAAGTGCCCCATTAAGGGGGCACTAGGCACAGTTTGGCCGAAAGGCGCAGGGAAGTTCCGATTTTCCGAAAAACTTGGTTTCATTGAAAGAATACTCATAAAAACAAGAATTTAAGCTCTCCAACTGGACCAAAATTGCGTGTCTACAGCTTGCCTCACCTTGGTGTCGGCTTTGTAGGGGAGTGACACGAATGAAACGTAGGTGAATATAGCGAAGCGTATCCGAGATTACCCTTTGTCTTATCGAAACCTTCCCTCTGGTTGATTGGTTAAAGAGAAGAACAGTACTGAAAGTAAATAACTAAAATCCCACGTGGGGGAGAATTGTTACCGGTCAGGACCCGAACTGCATGGTGTGTTGGACTCAGTAGAAATGTAGTAAATTGCGAAAAGTAAAGAGGAGACAGCCAATCAACCAAGGTTGGGTTCTTCAAATTCATAAGGTTTTACTCAACAATACCGGTTCAGTTTGACATGGAAAAACTTCTTGTTTTGATGAAATCATTGTTAAAACCCGTTGGAAACCGATTCTCTGAAAAATCAAGACTTTCTCTGGAGATATAAAGACCAATTTTAAAATTTTCATAATGGGACTGGAAGGAGGTTATGGCAGGATTAGAAAGCGGGGAATGGTCATGGTGGGATGATGAATGTTGGTGTATAAAATGATGCATGCTGGGTTTAAAGAAATACAAATAAGTATAAGAAAATAGTTGAAGATATAAGTTGAACATAACGGGTCAGGACATCTATGAAGAAACCGTCGTCCCCGCATATTCAACTTTGGCCTATCCGCAAGCCTAGGGAATGACTGAGCCCTCACTGATTTTGTTGAAGGGGTTATCAGGCTCAGGCCCCTCTAGACTTGAGGTCTTCAACATCTCAAATATTATTTATTTTGATAGATGCAATACTAAATGCAAGTCCTAATAGGGGATGGGGTAGTCCACTTTTATTTTTCAATTTTTGATTTTTTTGTTGTTTTTGTTTCCTCTAAGTTTCTGGGGATATGAAGCTGGCATGCCTTCTCCTATTCCTACATCCACTTGAGAGAAGATATTAGAACTTTATTTTGGCTTAGTCCCTTGCAAGGAGAGGTTAAAGTTGCCTTGATCTTTTGTCAAGGGATATAGACCTTATCAAGGTAAAGATAACAGAAAAACATAAGTATGCATAAAAGAAAATATGCAAGACTGAAATTAAACATGAATACAAAGACAACTAATCAGTCTAGAAAGCTAACTTTTAGGTGTTTTGAAATTTTTGATTTGTTTGGGTTTTGATGGTTTTATAATGTTTTTGATATTTTGGAACTTTTATGATTTTTTGGTGTTTTGAATATTTAATTTTTAAGAGTTTTGACTTTATAGATTCTTTTGTGTTTTTGAAGTTTTTAATTTTTTTTGGTTTGGTGTGAAAGAAACGACCATCTCATCCTTTGCCTTGCTTGCCATAGGTGCCTCTCATTGTTACCTAAGGGTTAAGAGTAGGCATCACGTGTAAGAAAGTGCTTAGTCCGAGATCTTCTGACCTTCCGCCTTTGATAGGCTATGGCTCTTCTTGGATCCAGTCGGTCAACCTTACCCGCAAGGTTAAAGAGGGAAGAGGATTGGTGGTAAGTCCTTAATAGGATTCGGGGGTGTCGAATTTGTTTCTCTACTAGTGCCCGCATTGCCCGTTTGGGATTTGACATCCTTGGGTCCTTCCTTCTAGCCCTTTTCTTTGATGGCCCACATTCAGATAGGTCTTTTTTCTTTTGCTTGATTTTGACCTGAGGGGTTCATTGCCCATCTTTTGGAGCCTTTTTCTTTTTTTTTGGGCTTTTGTTGGTACACATTCAGACATGTCTATTCTTTTGCCGACCTGAGGGGTCATTGCCCATCTTTTGGCACCTTTTATTTTAAGAAGTCAGACCTCCAGAGGAATCCTCCTACTAAGGCAATGAGTACTTTCGATACTTCTCATTCTAACCCCTTCCATCTATTCTGGACCAAAATAAGAAGAGAATGGGACAGGGTTGACCTTTTTTTGCCAAGTGTTGCCTAGCTTTCTCTCTGACTTCCAGTCATCGGACTTCGAAACCTAGGCGTATAGTGTGTGCAGCATGATGCCTATCCTTATTTTCCTAAGTGACAAGTTGGTGCACCGAACAAGCAAGAGTTAGATGTTATCCTCATTCTTCACACTTTTGGATTTTATAAGTTTTTTTGTTTTTTTGTTTTAAGGAAAGTATTTTTTGAGGTATACACCATTCCAGGGATGAGATAGTTCTTCTCCTTCTGCATTAGTCAGCTTGTATGAATTACCGGGATAAACAGCCGAAATCACATACGGACCCTCCCAATTAGGTTGAACTTGAGAGCGGGGACTGCCCGGCTTAATGAATATTCTTTTAAGCACAACTTCACCAATTTCAAATTTTCTCTCCACCACCCTCTTCTGATAAAATCTTTTAAGTCTATTCTGGTAAGATCTAGCATGTTCGGCAGCGGCCAGCCTCCTTTCATCCAAGAGATCGAGTTGCACGAGAAGGAAATCTCAGCGTTCATCTATCGAGATGTCTCGATCGATCTGGACTCGGAGGGGAAGAATGGTTACTTCGTATGGGACTACCGCCTCCATCCCAAATGCCAAGGTGTAGGGAGTTTGACCCGTTGGGGTTCGAATAGAAGTGCGGTGGGCCCATAGAGCATCAACTTACTTATCTGGCCATTCCGCGAACTTGCTAGACTTACACGTTTTCTTAATGATTTTTATCAGGGTTTTATTGGTGGCTTCTACTTGACCGTTGCCTTGAGGATAATATGGAGATGAATGATGCAATCTGATGCAATACCTGTTGCAAAGGTCACGCGGCTCATGGGAGATGAATTGCGGTCTCTTGTCGGTGATGATGTCGCCTGGGATCCCGAACCTGGCAATGATGTTGCGTTTGATGAAGGTGCAGACTGTTGATGCCTTGATTTCCACGTATGCTTCCGCTTCTGCCCACTTGGTGAAGTACTCCGTTGCAGTTAGGAGGATTTGGTTTTGTTTGTGGAGTTTGGGTCACCGAGGGGTCCGATAACATCAAAAGCACACATAGCGAAGGGCCATGAGGCGTGAATCGGGTGAAGGGAAGATGCGGGAGAGTGAATCTTGTCGGCGTGAAGTTGACATTGATGACAGTGCCGGACAAAGATCGAGCAATCTTCTTCAAGGGTAGGCCAGTAATACCCTTGCCTGATGATCTTCTTGGCGAGGGCTTGAGCATTTACATGGCCTCCACACACTCCGGAGTGTGCTTCTTTAAGCACCAATTCAGCCTCTTCTTCATCTACGCATCTTAATAGAACATCGGCCAAGCTCCTTTTATAAAGTACTCCACCTAATATGGTGTATCTCTGGGAGACTCTTCTTATGGCTCTTTTCTTTTCGGCAGTTGGTCCCGGTGGATATGTCTGATCCTGACAGTAATTCGCAATCTTATGATACCATGGTTTCTCACCCTCTTCTAGTTCCTCCAACTCGACCAAAGATACTTCCTCCTTTTGCTCAATGTACTCTTTCCTTTCAAACTTTTCTTTAACCTTCAAGAATCGTGCATCTTCTACTGCCGGAATGGTATGTCGGCGGACATAGATCGTCCTAACCTGTCTGCCTAGAGGGACAGATAGTGAAGATGCCAGGGAAGCGAGAGCATCGGCAAGAATATTTTGAGCACGAGGAACATGAATGAATTCGAGTTTGGAGAATAGCTTGGTGTAACAGGTGGTGAGTTCTTGGTATGGCCTGAGCCCGGGATGAGATGTGCGGTATTCGGTAAGCACTTGGCAGAGAATCAACTAGCTATCATCGATCACCCTTAGTTTAGTGACACCATAGAAGTGAGCGGCCTCCAGTCCGGCCAATAAGGCTTCATACTCAGCTATATTGTTTGTTGCTAGAAAATGGAGCTGAAAAGCCTATGGAATGGTGACACCTTCGGGTGATAGAAGAACAATCCCTATCCCTCTACCCTGGGAGTTTAATGCCCCGTCAAAATATAAAGTCCATAGATTAGAATATCGAATGGACATTAATCCTTCATCGGGAAATTTTGATTGAATAGGGTCAAAGATTGGGATAGGATGATGGGCAAGGTGTTCAGCAATTGCATAGCCCTTGATTGCCTTCTATTGGATGTAGGTGATGCTGAACTGAGAGAGAAAGAAACCCCCAAAGCTTGATCAATGTTATCTTTCTCCTCATATCGGATTTCATCCAGCTGAATTAGATACTCCGGTAGCTTGGCACATCTTATGCTTTTCTGAGCTAACTGTTGCAGATATCTTTCTGGAACTCTCCTACCTCTGATTTTTGTTCTATTTTTATTGAAAACTAAACCTAAAGAAGAAGAAGGTAAATAAGAGGAGGAAGAGGAGGTGAATGGAGTAGATTTTATTGAAGAGGATGGAAGGCAAAGAAGGTCAATCAAGGATCTGGTGGCTCCTTGGGTCAAATGCCCTTCCGAGGTGAGTTGAGATGTTTCCTCGATTGAATTTTCAATTTCGAGGAGGACGTTGTTTTTTGGGGAGTGCTAAACATAAAGACAGAATGGGCTTCAGGTGCCCGATTTGGGTTGAGATCAACTACGAGAGCCAAAGTAGGCAAAGATATTAATAAAGAGGAGAAGACTTCGAGCAATGTTTGACAAAGGGGGTTTTCGGGCCCAATGTTGACAGAAAGAGATGATGGGCCAGTAGGCCGGTTGATCATGGAAGAAGGTGGGTTCATGGACCCAATAAGAGAAGGATGTGGGCTCGAGGGCCTGGGTTTAGGAGATGGGCTTGAGGGCCCGAAAAATGGGCGTAGAGGCCCGGATTCAGTAGAGGGACTCGATGGCCCAAGAGCAATAAGTGGGTACGCGGACCCATAAGTTGGGCCTGAGGGCTTAGAAATAGGGATCGGGCCAAGAAGTCCGCGGAGAGCATCACAGTGCGTTGGGGCGTCGGCCCCAAAAGATGACACAATGAGGGAAGGCCCTCATGGAGTTGGTTGGACTTTTTCTCGAGTCGGTTTGGCAATATGACCCTCAGGTGTGTCAACAGGTGGTTCAACCTGGAGTGGTTCATTGCTTGACCCTTCTTCATCGGTGGAAAACAAAAGGGATATTTCAGGAAACAAGTCATCTTCATGTCGTCAGTTCTTCTTCTCTTGTCTTGCTCCATCTCTTGTTCTTCCTTGTTCTTAGCCAGTTGAATGGTTTTTTTCTTGATGAAAAACTTTTGTAACCATCCAGAAAAGTATCTGCTTTTGAGATTCTGACCATTGGCAGACGTTCCATCATACCCAACCCCGCTTTTTGGTTGTAACCTCATTAGATTGATTGGCTCAGCTATGCCTTGTAGTTCTTTGCCTAGTCCTTGGCCTTCTTGGTATCCCAAACTTTTCATTATATGCCACCCAATAGTTTCATTTCTCTCTCTTTTCTTTCTCCACACTTGCCTTGGCTCCCTACTTATTTCTGGAAGATCCAAGATTGTCAAAATCGGCTCATTTGGCAACCCAAGGGGTGGTGGAGGAGAAGGTGGATGATCTAGGGGCATGCTAGTCACCTTATTCACTTGTCCCTTGTAAGGGAATTTGAGACACTGGTGATTGGTGGAGGCGACTGCCTCTAGTTCTTCCAAATAGGGACGTCCCAGAATAGCTTTGTATGTCGGGTCCATCTCAAGTATGTGAAAGTCAACAGTGACTGTTCGGGGTCCGAGTTTGACACCCAATGTAATCATGCCGTCAGCGGGCTTCTTTGAATTATCATATGCGGTCACTGTTATTTGAGATGGCCGGACGTCCTCCTCGGAGATTCCACAAAGATGTAATGTTTCTGGTGGCAGAACATTAATGGATGCTCCAGTATCGACCAAACATGACTTAATGCCTACTCCATTGATGTGGACTGTGATGCATAAGGCACATTTCCTTATTTCCGGGTCAGTCAACTCTTCCTTTGTGAATGTAAGGGCCGGGTACTCACTTCTTGGGACCAAAACGGATGAGATCTTTTCTGGGGGGAGGCTCTCATTTACCATTACTTGCTGTAAGTACTGTTGGAGAACCTCTTGATGGACTCTGGATCTTTTGATCAACTCTAAGATAGAGATCCGTGTTGGGGTTTTATCAAGATGTTTCAGCAAGTCATAGGATGTCCCGGGAATGGTTCTTTGATGTGTTCTTCTTCTGCTTCTGTTACTAATCCTGACTGACCGGCCTGGGGAAAAACCCTTTGGAACATGCGCCCACTCCTGAGTACTGTGGCAAGTTGAGGAGTTATAGTTGGGGTGGTAGTGGTGGGTGGTGGGTTAGGTCGAATGATGGGAGCTCTTGCGATGGATGTAATGATGGTGGTTTGAGGCATAGTAGGGTAGGTAGGTTGTGAAGATACAATTACTCGGGGCGGGATGATGATGAGTCCTAGTGGTGGTGATGTTTGTGGTGGATTAACCGGGCGGATTAGGGTCCGTCCTGATTGGAGTTGTGTGGCTGGTGGTGTTATGATGGGTCGTGATGATGCTTGGATGATGGGTGGCCGGTTGAGAGTAATGGGGTTGGCTGATGTAGCTTGGGGTATAGAATGGACGGTTCGGTTGACATGCATGGCGGAGGTGGCTCCCTCAACTTGCCAATTCTGGCCCCGATGATGATACTCCTCTGAAGAGATCAAGATGGGATTAACGTGTTGATTCCCCGGTGCGGGTGCATGTGGAGGTAGACGGTTTTGGATAATCCCCAGGCCGGGGTTTTGTTGTTGTTGCTATTTAGCTGGTGCTTGCTTCCGTTGAGGTTGATCTTTCACTGTTTTAATGTATTCCCCCATCTGGTCCCAATCAATACTACCTTGCTCATTAAGGTCATGGATGTAGTCTTTGAATTGAAAACAATTTTCCACAGTGTGCCCAGGATATCTGTGAAACAGGCAGTATCGCTCCATGTTGGCATTTTGAGACCACTCCAACTTCTCCCTTGGCAATGCAATTTGCCCTGCCGCCATGAGTCCATTAAAGATATCCATGAGAGAGTACAGCAATGGCAGGTAATGGTTCCTCTTGGGTCCAACCTTTCGGGGTTCGTAGGCCATGGGAGGGGGTGCTTGATTGTAGTTGGCCAGTTGTTTCCGCGGTGGTTGGGGAACTGGGGCTTGCGGTCGCTGAGGGATTGGGGCTTGTTGTTGACGAGGCTGGAACTGAGGTTGATGTTGAGGTTGACGAGGGTTTCTAAATGGTTGATTTTTTTGAGGGTTCCTGAACTGGTGTTGATAATTTATAGGTGGGCTCCCTACAACATTGAGGTTCTCGTTTGTCACTACACCCTCAGTCACTAGACTGGTTGTGGTAAAAGTGGTTTTCTTGACAGCTCGGGGTCTAGGATCAAACAAGTTCATGATAGGTGAGTCCCTAAGCTGTGTCTGAATGTACCGTGCCTTCTCATAGAGTTCACTCATGGAGGTGGGGTGATGCAAAGCCAACATATTCTTTAAAACTGGAGTGGCGTTGGTGCTGATCATCTTCACTTGCTCCGGCTCTGAAATGGAATCAGTAAGCTTTTCTGCCATTGACCTCCACCTATCAGCATATCTGGTAAAATCTTCATCATTTCTCATTCTTTCGGCCATGAGGTCGGTGATGGAATATGTTGGTCCGACCCTATCTTGATATCTTTGCAAAAATTTATCTTTGACAATTTCAAAGTTACTCGCCTCCAAAGAGTCAAGCGAGTAGAACCACTCTAAAGTTGAACCCTCTAATGATCTTCTATAAAGAAAAGCAAGGGCCCTTGGATCATTTTGCCACATCACCGACTCATAAAGAAAGTCCTTGATATGAATGAATGGATTACCGGTGCCGTTGTAGCAACGGTATACCAGCATCTCAGAGGGAGGTAGATGAAAAGTAGGGAGAGAAGGAAGAGAAATTTCGGGGACTACTTTGGTGTCGATTAAACGTCTAAGCTCTCTATACTGCTCATCCATGCGATTGATTTTATTAATCATAGAAAGATCGACAGAAGGTTCCCCAAGAGGAGGAGGAGGAGTGGGTGCTTGGTGCACCGGGATTGGGATTTGATGGGCTGAAGTGGCCGGATAAGAAGGGTACATTGGGGGATGCACCAAAGGGTGAGTAGGCTTGACATGATTAGAAGAATAAACTGGTGGTTTAGAAGGAACAACAACATTCAGATCAGGGTGATCTAAATTAGCTACCGGATGAGGAGAGATTGGGGCTATGAGCCCAGTATAAGAATGGCTATGAGTGGGCACATTGGGTTGATGTGCTACCGTCCGAGGGGTAGAGATGTGAAGACCACCTTCGGGAGGAATCTGGTCAGTGGGCGACTTGCCCTTGAGGATGGCTTCGATAGCCTGAATTTGGGTAGGGTCAGCATGAGAGAATGCCTCCCAAAGTGAATTTGGATTGGGTTGAGGAGAAGTTTGACTAGGTTCGGGTAGAACTTCAGGTTCATTGACAGCACATACGACATCAGGATAGAAATAAGATTGGTCATACTCCAATTGTAGTTGCTCGTATCTTTGATCCGCCATTCCGATAACTCGACCTGACCTTAAATTAATAAACACAATAGAAAAAGAAGGTTGACAAATAAAAGCCTAAGATTTTTTTTTTATTTTTGATTTTTGACCTTTTTTTGTTTTGATTTTCTTTTGTTGGACAAGCAAGTTATCAAGCAAATTCACCTCAAGCAAAATTTTTGTTTTGGTTCTTTTTTAGGTGATTTTGAGATTTTTGTTTAAATTTCAGTTTTTGTTTGCAAACAAGTAATAGCAAAGACTTGGAATGATTAACGTAAAATTTTTTGTTGTTTCAACCTCAAATTAATGACTTGTTAAGAGAAATATTGTCCACTCAAATAAATGGGTAGGACCCTATGCTCTCACAACGCCGAGCAATCTAAGGTTGTCACTCTTTTCACAACGATAGGTAATAGGTACTCCGGGTTTTTGGATAAAATGGTACAACCAGCCCGATCAGTGAAGAGGGAATCCTTCACGTCTGGGGACTTACGGAGGTCTTGATGAAAGCTACCCAGTCCTTCCTGTAGACACGCCAAATTGGCCTGATTCGGAGCCCCAGACTCTTATTTCATAGGCGATATCTTTTATTTGACCTTTATCTAATCCGGACTACCTCGTGGAGATGAGCTAAGGACATTGGTGGAGCCCCCCTTGTTAGCTGAGAATGGACCAATGATTTCCGGAATATTGCCGTAACCTTCAAGCGAGAGCCGCATGTGAACTGTAAAAACACGAAGCCTGCTCGATGACCGACCTTGAATGGTCCATAATTGAAGGTCTCGGGAGTCCCGCATGTGTTCCATAACATTCAGGGTTTCCGAGAAGTCATTTTGGTAGGCGTCGGTCAATGACGGCTTTCGTTACGGCTTTTTCGATCTGTGCTGACATGGCTATCCCGGACCACATGTTAGGCCTTTCCGGTCATCACCGGATCTTTTCAGGTCATCCAGGTCGATTCTAGCCGTATATTTTATCAACCGGGGCTATAAGGCCGGTTCGGTCAATTTTAGGGTTTCGCGGCTTTTACGGCTTTCGATTCACGTTTACCGGGTTAATCTCAGATTTTTCGATGACTTCAGATTGTCCGATCGTACCGGACTTGTTCGGTCATCATTTCAAGTCATCCCGAGTTGACCCGAGATTTCTCGACCGGAACCGTGCTCTTTCGGATCTTCGCCCCGGGTTTCGGCTTTTCGCGAGAGGGTAAACTGGTAGAAAGCCCCGTACAAACATCTCGGGAGTCATGCGGCTGGTTTATTGACTTGAGGAGGTGCGGTTGAAGGCCCTCTTTCTAACGTGACAAACGGGAGCCGAATCGGACATCCGGTTTGCAAAATACGGCTTGCGGAACACGCGCGCAGGAGAGAGAGTGTACCGCGCCCCCGCTCCGATTGAAAGTGGAGGGCGCGCCCTGCGCGCCCTCATCCTGGGGGCGCGCCCTGCGCGCCCTCAACCTGGGGGCGCGCCCTGCGTGCCCCCGGTCCCTTTGAAAGGCGGGGGCGCGGTCAGTTTTCGAAAATCGGAAATTGCCCCGATTAGCACCTTCTAAACCGGGTTTTTGGAAGGTTTCCGGGGAGGATTTTCACTTATTTGTACCGCGCCCCCGGTTCGGGGGCGCGTTACGTATGTCAAGTCGATTTTTAGCAATTTCTGGAAGTTTCCGTCGATTTTTAGCAGTGAGACGCCAAACGCGCCCCTGCTTCCTTTGAAATAGGGGGGCGCGCAGACCGCGCCCCCGAACTGGGGGCACGCCCTGCGCGCCCCTGGGTTGAGGGCGCGCCCTTCGCGCCCTCCTCCTCTTTGAAACACGGGGGCGCGGTCTGCCCAGTTTCTAAATTTTGCACCGTCTCCCTTCCCCTATAAATTGAGGGCCATTCTCAACGACCCAAGGTTGACCCCCGGTGCCTAGCTCGTCCCAAGGTCGTCCAAGCTCTTCTCCAAAGCCGTCCCGACGTCCAAAGGCGATCCGAAGTCAAGAAATCGATCCCGAGGTGAAGGAGAAGGCTCGATCCGGGTGTTCTTCATCAACCATCTTCATCGACTTCTGGAGAAAATCCGAGGCTTCTGCTGCAAAAGTCTTCAACATACGAATTGTTTCTCTCTTCGTCCTCTTTTGTCTCCAACTGACGGTACTCCATTCCGACTTGCCGTTTGTTCATGGCAGTTGCTACACTGAGGGCGCGTACCCAGGTTCTGTTTTTGATATCCGCCCACTTTCAGAATTTTTACTGACTTATACAGGAAGATTTCGGAGAAGTCATCAACATAGGAACTCTTTTTCTCTGAGTTCTCCGTCTACTCCAACAAACTGAACTCGATTCTGACATCGGGGTCGTCCGTAACATCCTCTACACCGAAGTCGCGCCAGAAGGGTGCAAAGCTACCCGAACCGGCCTTTTCTCAACCAACTCGGCTTCAACTCAAGCCGATCTATTCCATAAGCTTTCTCAACTCATTTAACTCAGTTCATTTACTATTTTAAAGCATATTTCAGTTTATTTGCATCAATTTTACATAATCAGAAATACAAAAAAGGGGTTAAGGCTCACCCCAATCCGGTGAGTTCGATTCCAATTGCTTCTTTCTCATATTCTCTCTACAGTTACTATACTTCCCATAGTTCTAATCATTTTCTTTCACTTGGTTTATTGTTCTAGTTGCACAGGTTTATCAAGCTAGCATCGGTTGGGAGACTCTTCTTCATCGTCCGGCCGAAGAAGAAGAAGGTTGAACCCATATCCCGATCTCCCGCGCTAAGGTACACGGTCAAAACAACTCAATCTTGTTGTTATTCTATAAAGCGGAGCCCGCGGCTCCTGGTGACCACTTCTTCTATTATTCATGCTTTAATTTCATCTCCTCCTCACTCTCCTCCCACATGACCCGAACCATCTCCGGTGCTCGAGCGACGCCGTGAGATGAAAGTTCGTGGATCAATATGAGTGTGGGACCGAGGTGAGGAGTCTTTACCGTTTTCCGAGTGTTTTCCGATCCACTCCCTTTTTCTCCTATTCCATATTTCACCTTCTTTTATTGAGGTGCCGATCCGGAACCTGTTTCTGGAGTCGACAGCTTTTTGGCGACCACGGTGGGACAACCAATGTCTTCAACCGTGCTAGCTTGATTGATCCGTGCAACTAGTTGTTTTCCGACTTGGTTCCCGCGTGAACCGGCTTGTCCTTTACCCTTTTCCATGTCAATTTACCTTTAAAAACTTGCTGATTACTCTTCCTTTAAGATTGTCCCCCATGTGGACTTGATTTCTTGTCTTTAATTTCAGCCCGGTTCCCGCGTGAACCACTTTTCTTCTTATAAACCGGTTCCCGCGTGAACCACCTTTCTTTTCCAGCTCGGTTCCCGCGTGAACCAACTTACTTTTAGATCGGTCCCCGCGTGGACCACCCATTTGCAGCACCTTTATATTGGCCCCACGTGTCTCTCTTTTCATTTTGTCAACTCTTACACCGGTTCCCGCGTGAACCACCCTTTTCTCCACAAAATCCGGTTCCCGCGTGAACCACTCCTTTTCCTTCAAAAACCGGTTCCCGCGTGAACCACCTTTCTTTTCCAACTTGGTTCCCGCGTGAACCAACTTACCTTCAGATCGGTCCCCGTCTGGACCACCCCTTTGCACCAATTAGATTGGCCCCACGTGGCCCCCCTCTTTCCTTTTTCAATCAAACAAACCGGTTCCCGCGTGAACTACCCCTTTTCCTTCAAAAACCGGTTCCCACGTGAACCACCTACCTTTTCAAAACTCGGCTCCCGCGTGAGCCACTTTATTTTCAAATCGGTCCCCGCGTGGACCATCCTTTTACCTTTACTTCAGATTTATCCCCACTTGAACACTCCAACACAAGCCGGTTCCCGCGCGAACCACCTTTTAGTTGTTAGTTGCTAGTTACTTGTTTACTTTATCATTGCTTGTCTTGCTTGCATTCACTTGTTTGATTTATTTAATAGCTTTCATTCATGTTTGCATATTGATTGCTTCTTCTCCTTCTACCCTCCATTTTTTATTTTTTGCATTAGCTTTGCATCGGGTACCGGACTTGTTCCGATCCGTAGGGCATTCGAGGCGGGGGCTCTCTCTCCCAACACACCCTCACCCTCCAAACACCTTCTTGGTGGATTCTTACCTCTCTTCTGGGATATTCCTTCCTAGTTGATTTGGTGGTTTCCATCAAGACCTCCGTAAGTCCCCATCCGTGGAGTATTCCTCTCCGCACGATTGGGCCGGTTGTACCACTTTCCCAAAACCCGAAGAACCCAAGTACCTACTCGTGGTGAATGAGTGATAACCTTAGGTCTTGAAGATTGAAGCAATAGGAACCATACCCAATTTGAGTGAACAATTGCTAACAATATATCTAATCTAAGGTTTCAACCCAATAATTGTCGAGTAGTCATTTTAAAACCTTGTTTGCATAACTTGCTTGCTCACAACAATTGAAAAGAAAAAAATTCTCTTTCAAAACACCTAAAAAAATCCCTTTAATTTTTATGTTCAACTTGCTTGCCAAACAACCAAATTGAAAACAAATCAAATCAAACAAACAACCATAACCAAACAAAAACTCTCTTTGCATTTACACCCTTCATTTGCTTTCTTTCAACCATTTTGTAAGAAAATTTGAAAGGATGCCCACTCTAAGGTCCGGAAGACACGTCAGGATGTCGGACTACTACGGCCAAGAAGAGGAGTACAAGACGGGTCACTACGAGCTTCAGCAACCCATGGTCCAACCAGATGGCCATGTTAATGCCGTGATGGAACCTGAGGTCCAAGATCCCGCTCACCGATCCACTTCACATATTATAGAACAAGCTCTCAAGGATCTATCTCTTCACCTTGATCCCGAGGCCTTTGCAATTATCCAATCTGCCACTAAGGGCAAGATGCCCACCAATCAAGCTCCGATTGAGGGAAATCAAGCCCCCTCACCACCCCAACCGGCAGTCAGGCCCTTGATCATCTCTTCTCCTGGGCAACCTTGCCGTGTCTCTACTCACCCCGTTGTGGGGCATTCACACAATTTTGCACCAGTTCCTGTTTCCAACCCACCTCTTCCAACCCAATCAAGTAAACACTTTGCTCCCGTGGCTCAGGAATCCAGCCTCACCCAGGTGTTAATGAACAAAATCAACCAGATGGATGAGCGCTTCGAAGAGATGAGGCACCGCCTCGATTCTAAAGCCATCCCTGAAATCTCTCGTCCCATCCTTCCCGAGTTCTACACCTTCCTCCTTCGCAGATACCGCCTTCCAACGTTACAACGGGACTGGTAATCCTTTCAACCATCTAAAGAGCTTTCTCTATGACTCCTCATTCTGGAAAAATGACCGCAAAGCCCTTGCCTTCCTATTTTGTCGGTCATTGGAGGGATCCGCTCTGGACTGGTTCTATTCTCTTGATTCCATTGAGGCGGCAGATTTCGACATCGTCAAGGCAAAGTTTCTACAGAGGTACAAGTATCGGGTAGGGCCAGCCTACTCGATAACTGATTTGATTGCCGAAAAGATGAGGCCGGATGAAGACTTTGCCAGATTTGCTGATCGGTGGAGGGGAATGGCTGAGAGGCTAGTAGATACCATCTCAGAGGGGGAGCAGCTGAGGATGCTCATAGGGAACACCACGCCCAACCTTCGCAACCTCCTGATCATGCACCACCCAACAACCATGAGTGAGTTGTGTGATAGTGCTCGCTACCTCCAAGCCCACTTTAAGGATGCATCCATGATCAACCCGTTCGACACCAAGCCCCGTAACACTAGAAAGCCTACACCTGTAGGACCCACCACCGAAGGGGTAGTAAATAATGAGAGCATCAATGTCATGGGTAACCAGGGTGGGTACCGTCAAAGCCAATACCGTAATCCACCACCCAATCAACAATACCGCCCAGCCCCTCAACCAGCTCCTCGACCACAAGAACAACTTGCATACGGCCGAGCACCACCACGGCAACCCACCTACAACCGAGCCCCCCGCCAAGCAAATGCCTACAACCGAGCGCCTCAACAACAACATGTCTACAACCGACCACCACCACCACAACAAGCCTACAACCAAGTGCCACCACCAGCCAACCGACCTAGGAGGGGGGGACCCAAGAGAGAATACTACCCTCAACTGCCATTCCCCCTCATCGATATCTTCAACGCATTGATGGCCGAACAAAGCAGCCTAGAGCTTCCAAAGGAGAGAGAAGGATGGACTCCCAGCAAATGTTGACATGACAAAATACTGCGCTTACCATCGGTATCCTGGGCACACGGTGGATGTCTGTTTCCAGTTTAAAGATTACATTCATGACCTCAACGATCAGGGGAACATTGACTGGGCACAGATGGGAGAGTCTATTCAAGCAATGAAGGCACGTCAGAATCAACCGCGGCGACAACAAGTACAACAGCAGCCCGGCCTGGGCATAGTTCAAGATCCACTCCCGGTACATGCACCCATACAAGCACCGACACCAGCACCACCAAACCAACGACTCGGCCTCGTCCACTCCGCCATCGAGGAATCAACCCACCATTCCCAGGGTTGGCAGGTCGAGGATCAAATCACCTCCATGCCCGCCATACCAACCCCACCAACAAACCGCACCATACTCTCCATACCAAGAGCTGCCCCCAGCCCACAAACTATCCAAACACCACTACCCACACCAACCATTAACCCTCCACGACGCTTAATCATTAGACCGCCACTGTAGACACGCAATTTTGGCCTAGTTGGAGAGCTCAAATTCTTGTTTTCATGAAGAATATTTGAGTAACCTTTCAAGGGAACCGAGTTTTCCGGAAAAATTAAGGTCTTTGGCGCATTTCGAAGAGGGCAAAACCCTGTGTGAAAGGGCACCTGGCGCCCTACTTATAGGGCACCAGGCGCCCTATAAATAGGGCACCAGGCGCCCTGTTTATAGGGCACCAGGCGCCCTATAAACAGGGCACCAGGCGCCCTGTATACAGGGCACCAGGCGCCCTATATACAGGGCGCCTGGATCCAAATTAAATTGATTTGACAGGTTGATTTGACCCCCCGCAGTGACTTGTCTTGTCGATTTGACATATCTCATGATGCTAGCGCCCCATATATAGGGCGCTATGCCACATGGCACTGCTTTTCGGAAATGGCCAAAGTACCCTCTTTTGGGCTATAAATAGACCCCCATTTGGAACTTAGAAGAGGTTCCAACTTCGTGTCACCCTAGAGCTCATCCAACACCACGATTCTAACCCATTTCCACCCCTCATAAGCCTTCAAACCGAGTCAAAACTCTCTCCCAAAAACTCCAAAAACCTGCAGTTTCCTTCTTCACAAAGATGATTTTTCTCCAACTTTGAGAGCCTCTACCCTCCATTTCCCTTACATCTAGTTCCAAAACACTCTTCCATTAGCTTCACTTGACTATTGTCTGCTTGAAGAAGTCTTCTTTCCGTCTTGGAGGTCTCCCTACACTCCGGGCGACGCCGCGAAGAAGGGAAGAAAATCTGCCGAAGCCGAGTTCTGGTGCCCCGTATATAGGGCGCTTTGACTTTGGTCAACGCGCCCCATCAAGGGGGCACTGCAGCGAGCGCCCCATATATGGGACACTAGCGAGGGCCGACCCCGTTTTGCATTTTTTTGAGTTTATTTACCTTTCCGGTCGATCTTTTACTCCCCCCTTTCATTTTAACCCTCATTAACATGTTATTTAGCATGCATTAAGCCACTCATTTGCATTTTTATGCATATTTAAACCTTTCAAATAGGGGTTGGGATTTAGTCCCAATCCGGTCGCTCCTTCCCTCTTTCATGTTTACATTTGATTTCGAGCATGATTCTACACTATCACGAGAACTAATGATCTTTTCACTTGTTTCTATGTTTTCATATGGACATTTTTAGGTAAATCCGATTGGAGTGGAGCTTCAACCGGAACGAAGACGAAGGACTCACTAAGCTCTCTTCTTTCGGCCGGCCGAGAGAGGAGAAGTCGGAACCCAACAATCTCCCCGCTTCCAAAGGTACGACGGTCACTTTCATCTTTCTATTTCATTTCCTTTCATTCTACTATATTTTGGAGCCTTTGGCTCCTGGCGACCACACCTACATAACATCCCATCCACCAAGTCACTAAAGCAAGAGTAGGGTTCCGGGGGGGAGATCCGCGGATGTCCAATTCCGGGTGCTTACACCTTTTGGCGACCACGGTGGGACCGACTTTGCTTTAGTGAGTTCTTCTCTTCTTTCCTAAGAATGTCCACTTGAAAACATGCTTATTTTCACTTTAGTTCTCATTTAAGCCATTTCCATTTCTTTGCATTTCTATTTGCTTGCTTACATGCTTGTTTATTTCCTTGAAGCATTATCTTGTTCCTTCCGATTTACTTGCCTTCCGTTGGTCCTTTTAAAAAAAAAACATACAATCTGATTTCTAGCTTGGTTTATCAACTTATTTTACCTTAGCATTTTAGATATCATCTTGTTTCATCTCTTGTTAAGTATACTTGTCTATTTCCTTCTTGGCCTAGTTTTCCTTTAGCAAATCTTTCAAAGCATGCTTAGTTAAATTAATGCTTTCTTCCATCTTAGTTTAATTTCATATCATTGTCTTGTTTACTTGCTTCCTACAACATCTCATTAATCATTGTATGCTTTTATTTTCTTCTTGGTTGCTTCTTATTCCTTGACATTTCACTTGCATTTAGTTTGCATTGGAGTTTCGGGTTCGCCCGTCTCCTTAGGACATCCGAGAAGGGAGGCTCTCTCCTCCCAAAGCCCCACACATCCAAACACCCCTCTTGGTGGTTGCCAACTCCTCCTCCGGGGATTCCCTCTCGGAAGGACCGGGTAGCTTCCATCAAGGCCTCCATAAGTCCCCAGACGTGAAGGATTCCCTCTTCACTGATCGGGCTGGTTGTACCACTTTATCCCAAAACCCGGAATACCTATTACCCATCGTTGTGAAAAGAGTGACAACCTTAGATTGCTCGGTGTTGTGAGAGCATAGGGTCCTACCCATTTATTTGAGTGGACAATATTTCTCTTAACAAGCCATTAATTTGAGATTGAAACAAAAAAATTGCGTTAATCATTCCAAGTCTTTGCTATTACTTGTTTGCAAACAAAAACTGAAAACTAAACAAAAATCCCAAAATCACCTGAAAAGAACCAAAACAAAAAATTTTACTTGAGGTTAATTTGCTTGACAACTTGCTTGTCCAAACAAAAGAAAATCAAAACAAAAGAGGTCAAAAATCAAAACCAAAAAATTCTTGAACTTTTATTTGTCAACCTTCTTTCTCTATTGTGTTTATGAATTTAAGGTCAGGTCGAGTTATCGGAATGGCGGATCAAGGATACGAGCAACTACAGTTGGAGTATGACCAATCTTATTTCTATCCTGATGCCGTGTGTGCCGTCAATGAACCCGAAGTTCTCCCCGAACCTAGTCAAAATTCTCCTCAACCCAATCCAAATTCACTTTGGGAGGCATTTTCTCATGCTGACCCTACCCAAATTCAGGCTATCAAAGCCATCCTCAAGGGCAAGTCGCCCGCTGACCACATCCCTCCCGAAGGTGGTCTTCACATCTCTACCCCTCGGTCAGGGGCACATCAACCCAATGTGCCCACTCATGGCCATTCTCATATCGGGCTCATAGCCCCAATTTCTCCTCATCCGGTGGCTAATCTAGATCACCCCAATACGAATGTTGTCATCCCTTCTAGACCACCAGTTTATTCCTCTAATCATCTCAACCTTACTCACCCTTTGGTACATCCCCCAATGTACCCTTCTTATCCGGCCACTTCGGCCCATCAAGTCCCAATTCCGGTGCACCAAGCACCCACTTCTCCTCCTCCTCTTAGGGAACCTTCGTCGATCGTGCCATGATTAACAAGATCAATCGCATGGATGAGCAAGATAGAGAGCTCGGACGTTTAATCGACCCCAAGGCGGTCCCCGAAATTTCTCCTCCTTCCCTCCCTACTTTTCATCTACCTCCCTCTGAGATGCCGGTATACCATCGCTACAACGGAACCGGTAATCCCTTCATTCATGTCAAACACTTTCTCTATGAGTCGGTAATGTGGCAAAATGATCCAAGGGCCCTTGCTTTTCTTTTCGAAGATCATTAGAGGGTTCGGCTTTAGAGTGGTTCTACTCGCTTGACTCTTTGGAGGCGAGTAACTTTGAAATCGTCAAAGCTAAATTTTTGCAGAGATATCAAGATAGGGTCGGACCAACATATTCCATCACCGACCTCATGGCTGAAAAAATGAGAAATGATGAAGATTTTACCAGATATGCTGATAGGTGGAGGTCCATGGCAGAAAAGCTTATTGATTCCATTTCAGAACCGGAGCAAGTGAAAATGATCATCACCAATGCCACTCCGGCCTTAAAGAATATGCTGGCTTTGCATCACCCCACCTCCATGAGTGAACTTTATGAGAGGGCACAGTATATTCAGACACAGCTTAGGGACTCACCTATCATGAACTTGTTTGATCCTAGACCCCGAGCTGTCAAGAAAACCACTTTTACCACAACCGGCCCAAAGGATCGAGGGCGTAGTGACAAACGAAAACCTTAACGTTGTAGGGAACCCACCTATAAATTATCAACACCAGTTCAGGAACCCTCAACATAATCAACCATTTAGAAACCCTCGTCAACCTCAACCTCAACGACAGCACGTACCAGCTCAGCAGCAACAACAACAAAACCCCGGCCTGGGGATTATCCAAAACCCTCTACCTCTACATGCACCCGCACCTGGGAATCAACATGTTAATCCCATCTTGATCTCTTCCGAGGAGTATCATCATCGGGGCCGAATTGGCAAGTTGAGGGAGCCACCTCCGCCATGCATGTCAACCGAACCGTCCATTCTATACCCCAAGCTACATCACCAACCCCATTACTCCCAACCGGCCACCCATCATCCGAGCACCATCACGACCCATCATAACACCACCAACCACACAACTCCAATCGGGACGGACCCTAATCCGCCCGTTTAATCCACCACAAACATCACCACCACTAGGACCTATCATCATCCCACCCCGAGCAACTGTACCTTCACAACCTACCTACCCTACTATGCCTCAAACCACCATCATTACGCCCGTCCCAAGAGCTCCCATCATCCGACCTATCCCACCACCCACCACTACCAACCCAGCCATAGCTCCTCAACTTGCCACAGTACTCAGAAGTGGGCGCATGTTCCAAAGGGTATTTCCCCAGGCCGGCCAATCAAGGTTGGTACCAGAAACAGAAGAAGAACACATTGAAGAGCCGTTGCACAGGACATCCTATGACTTATTGAAGCATCTTGATAAAACCCCGGCACGAATCTCTATCTTAGAGTTGATCAAAAGATCCAAAGTCCATCAAGAGGTTCTCCAACAAGATTTACAACGAGTAATGGTAAACGAGAGCCTCCCCCGTAAAAATCTCATCGCTCTGGTCCCGAGAAGTGAGTATCCGGCCCTTATATTCACAAAGGAAGAGTTGGCCAACCCGGAAATAAGGAAATGTGCCTTGTGCATCACAGTCCACATCAATGGTGTAGGCATTAAGTCATGTTTGGTCGATACCGGAGCATCCATTAATGTTCTGCCACCAGAAACATTACATCTTTGTGGAATCTCCGAGGAGGACCTCCGGCCATCTCAAATAACAGTGACCGCATATGATAATTCAAAGAAGCCCGCTGACGGCATGATTACATTGAATGTCAAACTCGGACCTCAGATAGTCACTGTCAACTTTCACATACTAGAGATGGATCCGACATACAAAGCTATTCTGGGACGGCCCTATTTGGAAGCACTAGAGGCAGTCGCCTCCACCAATCACCAGTGTCTTAAATTCCCTTACAATGGACAGTGATTAAGGTGACTAGCATGCCCTTAGACCATCCATCTTCTCCACCACCACCTCTTGGGTTGCCAAACGAGCCAATTTTGACAATCTTGGATCTTCCGTAAATGAGTAGGCAACCCAAGCAAATGTGGAGAAGGAAAAGAGAAGAAAATGAAACTATAGGGTGGCATATAATGAAAAGTTTGGGATACCAGAAGGGCCAAGGACTAGGCAAAGAACTGCAAGGCATAGCTGAGCCAATCAATCCAGTAAGGTTACAACCAAAGAGCGGGGTTGGATATGATGGAACGATAGCAAATGGTCAGAATCTCAAAAGCAAATACTTTTCAGGATGTTTACAAAAGTTTTTCATCAAGAAAGAAACCATTCAACTGGCTGAGAACAAGGAAGAACAAGAGCTGGAGCAAGACAAAAGAAGAAGAACTGACGACCCTGAAGATGACGTGTATCCTGAAATATCTCTTTTATTTTCCACCGATGAAGAAGGGTCAAGCAATGAACCACTCCAGGCTGAACCACCTGTCGACCCACCCAAGGGTCATATTGCCAAACCGACTCGAGAAAAAGTCCAACCAACTCCACAAGGGCCTTCCCTCATTACGTCATCTTTTGGGGCCGACGCCCCAACGCACTGTGATGCTCTCCCCGGGCTTCTTGGCCCGATCCCTATTTCTAGGCCCTCAGGCCCAACTTATGGGTCCACGAATTCACTTGTTGCTTTTAGGCCACCGAGCCCCTCTACTAAATCTGGGCCTTTGTGCCCATTTCCTCCAAATTTTGGGCCATCGAGCTCCTCTACTAAATCTGGGCCTTTGTGCCCATTTCTTCCAACTCTTGGGCCACCGAGCCCCTCTATTGAATCTGGGCCTTTGTGCCCATTTTCTCCAACTCTTGGGCCACCGAGCCCCTCTACTAAATCTGGGCCTTTGTGCCCATTTCCTCCAATTCTCGGGCCACCGAGCCCCTCTACTAAATCTGGGCCTTTGTGCCCATTTTCTCCAACTCTTGGGCCATCGAGTCCCTCTATTGAATCCGGGCCTTTGTGCCCATTTCTTCCAACTCTTGGGCCATCGAGCCCCTCTACTAAATCCGGGCCTTTGTGCCCATTTTCTCCAATTCTCGGGCCCTCAAGCCCATCTCCTAAAGCCGGGCCCTTGAGCCCGCATCCTCTTCTTATTGGGTCCATAAACCCACCTTCCTCTATGATCATCCGGCCTACTGGCCCATCACCTCTTCGTCAACATTGGGCCCGAAAGCCCCCTCGATCAAACATTGCTCGAAGTCTTCCCCTCTTTATCAATATCCTCGCCTACTATGGCTCCCGTGGTTGATCTCAACCCAAATCGGGCACCTGAAGCCCATTCTATCTTTATGTTTACTTCCCAAAAAGCAACGTCCTCCTCGAAACTCAAATTTCGATCGAGGAAACATCTCAACTTGCCTCGGAAGGGCATTCGACCCAAGGAGCCACCACATCCTTAATTGACCTTCTTTGCCCTCCATCCTCTCCAATAAATTCCACTCCATCCACCCCCCTCTTCCTCTTCTTATTTACTTCCTTCTTCTTTAGTCTTAGTTTCCAATAAAAATGGGACACAAAAATCGAAGGTAGGAGAGTTCCGTAAAGATACCGCATCGCTAGCTCAAAAGCTTAGAACACCATCTTAGGTGGAGTACTTTACAAAAAGAGCTTGGCCGGTGTTCTATTAAGATGTGTAGACGAAGAAGAGGCTGAATTGGTGCTTAAAGAAGCACACTCCGGAGTATGTGGAGGCCATGTAAATGCTCAAGCCCTCGCCAAGAAGATCATCAGACAAGGGTACTATTGGCCTACTCTGGAAGAAGATTGCTCGATCTTTGTCCGGCACTGCCATCAATGTCAACTTCACGCCGACAAGATTCATTCTCCCGCATCTTCCCTTCACCCGATTCACGCCCCATGGCCCTTCGCTATGTGGGCTTTTGATGTTATCGGACCCCTCGGTGACCCAAACTCCACAAACAAAACCAAATCCTTCATCCTAACTGCAACGGAGTACTTCACCAAGTGGGCGGAAGCGGAAGCATACGTGAAGATCAAGGCATCAACGATGCCGCACCTTCATCAAGCGCAACATCGTTGCCGGTTTCGAGATCCCGAGCGACATCATCACCGACAATGGACCGCAATTCATCTCTCAGGAGCTACGTGACCTTTGCAACAGGTATTGCATCAAATTGCATCATTCATCTCCATATTATCCTCAAGGCAACGGTCAAGCTGAAGCCACCAATAAAACCCTGATAAAGTTCATTAAGAAGACTTGTAAGTCAAGCAAGTTCGCAGACTGGCCAGATAAGTTAGTTGATGCTCTATGGGCCTACCGCACTTCTATTTGAACCCCAACGGGTCAGACCCCCTATGCCTTGGCATTCGGGATGGAGGCGGTAGTTCCATACGAAGTAATCATTCCTTCTCTCCGAGTCCAGATCGATCGAGATATCCCAATGGATGAACGTCGAGATTCTCTTCTCACGCAACTCGAACTCTTGGATGAAAGGAGGCTGGCCGCTGCCGAACATGCTAGATCTTACCAAAATAGACTTAAAAGATTTTATCAGAAGAGGGTGGTGGAGAGAAAATTTGAAGTCGGTGAAGTTGTGCTTAAAAGAATATTTGTTAAGCCGGGCGGTCCCCGCTCCAAACTTCAACCAAATTGGGAGGGTCCTTATGTTATTTCGGTCATTTATCCCGGTAATTCATATAAGCTGACTAATGCAGAAGGAGAAGAGCTAGCTCATCCCTGGAATGGTGTATACCTCAAAAAAAAATATTTCCCTTATCACAAAAAAATCTATAAAATCCAAAGGTGTGAAGTATAATGATAGCATCCAACGCTTACTTGCCCGGAGCATCAACTTGTCGCTTAGGGAAATAAGGATAGGCATCATACTGCACACACTACACACCTAGTTTTGAGATCCGATGATCGCAAGTCAGAGAGAAAGCTAGGCAACGCTTGGCAAAGGAAGGTCAACCTAATCCCATTCTCTTCTTGTTTCGGTCCGGAATAGATAAAAGGGGTTAGAATGAGGAGTATCGAAAATGTCCATTGCCTTAGTTGGAAAATGCCTCTGAAGGTATGACTTTTTTTTATTATTAAAAGAAAAGGTACCAAAAGATGGGCAATGACCCCTCAGGTCGGCAAAAGAATAGACCTGTCTGAATGTGTACCAACAAAAGTCCAAAAGAAAAGGCTCCAAAAGATGGGCAATGACCTCTCAGGTCAAAACCAAGCAAAAAAGAAGAAAGACCTGTCTGAATGTGGGCCATCAAAGAAAATGGGCTAGAAGGAAGGACCCGAAGAGGTCAAAACCCAAATGGGCAATCTAGGTATTAGTAGAGAAACGAGTTCGACATCCCTGAATTCTACTAAGGACTTACCACCAATCATCTTCCTTCTTTAACCTCAAAGGATAGGGTTGACCGACTAGGTCCAAGAAGAGCCATAGCCTATCAAAGGCGGAAGGTCGAAGATCTCGGACTAGGCACTCTCTTACACGTGATGCCTACCCTTAACCCTTAGGTAACAATGAGAGGCACCTACGGCAAGCAAGGCAAAGGATGAGATGGTTGTGCCCTTCACACCGAACACAAAAAAATCAAATACTTCAAAAACACCAAACAAAATCTATAAGGTCAAAAATCTTAAAAATAGAATATCCAAAACACCAAAAAAATCATAAAATACCAAAATACCAAAAACATTATAAAACCATCAAAACCCAAACAAATCGAAATCCCAAAACACCTAAAAATTTGCTTCTTAAATTTGCTAGCTGCCTTTGCATTCATGTTTAAATTCAGTCTTGCATACTTTCTTTTGTGCATACTTATGTTTTTCTGTTATCTTTACCTTGATAAGGCCGATGTCCCTTGACAAAAGGTCAAGGCAACTTTGCCCTCTCCTCGCAAGGGACTAAGCCAAAATAAAGTTCTAACATCTTTTCTCAAGTGGATGCGAGGAACGGGAGAAGGCATGCCAACTTCATATTCCCAGACATTTGGAAGAAGCAAAAACACAAAAAAATCAAAAATTGAAAAACAAAAGTGGACTACCCCGACCCCTATTAGGACTTGCATTTAGTATTGCATCTATCAAAATAAATAATATTTGAGATGTTGAAGACCTCAAGTCTAGAGGGGGCTAAGCCTGAGAACCCCTTCAACAAAATCAGTGAGGGCTCAGTCATTCCCTAGGCTTGCGGATAGGCCAAAGTTGAATATGCGGGGACGACGGTTTCTTCATGGATGTCCTGACCCGTTATGTTCAACCTATATCTTCAACTATTTTCTTATACTTATTTGTATTTCTTTAAACCAAGCATGCATCATTTCATACATGCATCATCCCACCACAACCATTTCCTGCTTCCTTCCAGTCCCATCATGAACCTTTTTAAAGATGGTCTTTTACAGTCCCTAGAGGAGGTCTTGATTTTCCGAAAAAATCGGCTTTCAATATGTTTCAACGATGTTTTCATCAAAACAAGAAGTTTTCCCACGTTGAACTAAACCGGTATTGTTGAGTAAAACCTTATGAATTTGAAGAACCCAACCTTGGTTGATTGGTCGTCTCCTCTTTACTTTTCACAATTTACCGCATTTCGCCGAGTCCAAGACACCATGCGGTTCGGGTCCCGGCCGGTAACAATTCTCCCCACGTGGGATTTTAGTTATTTACTTTCAAGATCGTTCTTCTCTTTAATCAATCAACCGCAGGGAAGGTTTCGATAAGACAAAGGGTAATCTCGGAGTCCGGTAAAGTTTTATTCCACTCAACTAGGCCAATGAGGGCGTGTCTAAATCTACACCTTGGCGTCACTTTTCGGTCCATTACCACTTCATTCCGCTACGCCTCATTACGCTTCGCTACATTCGCCTACGCTTCATTCATGTCACTCCCCTACAAAGCCCACGCCAAGGCGAGGCAAGCTGTAGACACGCAATTTTGGCCTAGTTGGAGAGCTCAAATTCTTGTTTTCATGAAGAATATTTGAGTAACCTTTCAAGGGAACCGAGTTTTCCGGAAAAATTAAGGTCTTTGGCGCATTTCGAAGAGGGCAAAACCCTGTGTGAAAGGGCACCTGGCGCCCTACTTATAGGGCACCAGGCGCCCTATAAATAGGGCACCAGGCGCCCTGTTTATAGGGCACCAGGCGCCCTATAAACAGGGCACCTGGCGCCCTGTATATAGGGCACCTGGCGCCCTGTATATAGGGCACCTGGCGCCCTGTATACAGGGCACCAGGCGCCCTATATACAGGGCGCCTGGATCCAAATTAAATTGATTTGACAGGTTGATTTGACCCCCGCGGTGACTTGTCTTGTCGATTTGACATATCTCATGATGCTAGCGCCCCATATATAGGGCGCTATGCCACATGGCACCGCTTTTCGGAAATGGCCAAAGTACCCTCTTTTGGGCTATAAATAGACCCCCATTTGGAACTTAGAAGAGGTTCCAACTTCGTGTCACCCTAGAGCTCATCCAACACCACGATTCTAACCCATTTCCACCCCTCATAAGCCTTCAAACCGAGTCAAAACTCTCTCCCAAAAACTCCAAAAACCTGCAGTTTCCTTCTTCAGAAATATGATTTTTCTCCAACTTTGAGAGCCTCTACCCTCCATTTCCCTTACATCTAGTTCCAAAACACTCTTCCATTAGCTTCACTTGACTATTGTCTGCTTGAATAAGTCTTCTTTCCGTCTTGGAGGTCTCCCTACACTCCGGGGCGACGCCGCGAAGAAGGGAAGAAAATCTGCCGAAGCCGATTCCTGGTGCCCCGTATATAGGGCGCTTTGACTTTGGTCAACGCGCCCCATCAAGGGGGCACTGCAGCAGGCGCCCCATATATGGGACACTAGCAGGGGCGGACCCCGTTTTGCATTTTTTGAGTTTATTTACCTTTCCGGTCGATCTTTTACTCCCCCCTTTCATTTTAACCCTCATTAACATGTTATTTAGCATGCATTAAGCCACTCATTTGCATTTTTATGCATATTTAAACCTTTCAAATAGGGGTTGGGATTTAGTCCCAATCCGGTCAGTTCCTTCCCTCTTTCATGTTTACATTTGATTTCGAGCATGATTCTACACTATCACGAGAACTAATGATCTTTCACTTGTTTCTATGTTTTCATATGGACATTTTTAGGTAAATCCGATTGGAGTGGAGCTTCAACCGGAACGAAGACGAAGGACTCACTAAGCTCTCTTCTTTCGGCCGGCCGAGAGAGGAGAAGTCGGAACCCAACAATCTCCCCGCTTCCAAAGGTACGACGGTCACTTTCATCTTTCTATTTCATTTCCTTTCATTCTACTATATTTTGGAGCCTTTGGCTCCTGGCGACCACACCTACATAACATCCCATCCACCAAGTCACTAAAGCAATAGTAGGGTTCCGGGGGGGAGATCCGCGGATGTCCAGTTCCGGGTGCTTACAGCCACCAGCCTCCCAACCAGCACCCCAACCTAACCCACCAACCACCATTAATCCTCCACGACGTCTAATCATTAGACCGCCACCAACACCCTAGACATCACCTAACCTACCAGTCACTGCCACCCCACGACCCCTCATCATTAGACCATCACCACCAACACCCCAACCATCACCCAACATACCGGCCTCCACCAATCCACGACCCCTCATCATCCGATCCTCACCTCCCCTACCTACCATGGGCTCCTAAACCTACCAACCAACCCTACCATCACCATCATCCCCACTTCCCCCTACCACGCTGGCGCCGGTACTTCGTAGCGGGAGGATGTTCCAAAGGGTCTTCCCCCAGGTCGGGATACAACCACAGGAATAGGCAGAAGAGGAGGTGGTAGAAGAACCGTTGCCCGGCACGGCATATGACCTATTGAAGCACTTGGACAAAATGCAGGCACGGATTTCAATTCTGGAGCTAATAAAGAGGTCAAAGAACCATCAGGACATCCTACAACAATATTTGCAGCGGGTCATGGTCAATGAGGACCTCCCGCCTGAGAAGATCATTGCTGTCCTGACCCCGAGGAGTGAACATCCGGCACTCACCTTTACACAGGAGGAGTTGGCACGGCCAGAGATAAGAAAGTACGCCTTGCGCGTCGCAGTAGTCATCCGAGGCGTGGAGATCAAGTCCTGCTTGATTGACACCGGAGCATCCATAAATGTCATGCCGCCAGAAACATTGCAACTTTGCGGCATCTCCGATGAAGAAATCGAGCCTTCTTCCGTCACGGTGACCGCATATGACAACTCCCGGAAGCCGGCACGAGGGGTGGTTACATTGAAAGTAGGGCTCGGGCCGTGTGCTGTTGCCGCCGAGTTTCACGTTCTAGAACTGGACCCTACATTCAAAGCTATCTTGGGACGCCCGTACCTTGAGGCAATAGGAGCTGTTGCCTCCACTAATCATCAGTGTCTGAAGTTCCCATACAAGGGCCAGGTGATCAAAGTAACCAACATCCCCATTCTGAATGACGTGGATGACCCTTCTTCTGCACTACCAATATCAAAATCTGTCCAGCCATTGGTTTCAACTACAGAGCTACCTGAGGTCATGGTATTGACGATGCCTCCAGATTCAGTTGCGTGGCGGATGATGAAAGGGATGGGCTATCAGCCAGGAAAGGGGATGGGAAAGGAGCTGCAGGGGGTTGTGCACTCCATTGAAGCCGTACAAAGACCAAAGAGACACGGGCTTGGCTATGAGCCCAGTTTCACTCCGCGGATGGTCTTCCGGCCAAAAAATGCCATAGGACTCCAAAAATTCTTTATCAAAGGGGAGACCATGATGATGGCCGGGGACAAAGAAGAAGAACCATTCAAGAGGAAGAAGGCACCAGAGCAAGAGGAGGAAGTGGACAACCTGAGTTCATCTTTGGCTCGGTTGTTCATAGAGGAGGAAGAACCAGTCAAGGGCAAGTCCATCTCTAAACAACTTGTCCACTCGAACCCACCTCCAAACAACATCCCGCATGAGCCGTATCCTACGGTCACGTATTTCAAAATCCTCACTCTATCCCTCTTGGATTCACTTGATGGGCTATCTAGCCCAATTCCCACTTCTGGGCCAAAATGGCCACCTGAACTGATCAAAGGACCTGAGAGCCCATTCAAATCTTCTTACTCCACTGGGCTTCTTTGCCCATTCCAATCCAACAAACTTGGGCCCGCGTGCCCACCAGTCGGGCCCACGTGCCCCTTAGATTTATTTTCTTACTTTGGGCCCGCGTGCCCACCATTCGGGCCCACGTGCCCCTTAGATCTTTTCACCAGCTTTGGGCCTATCTGCCCATTTCTTGTCATCATCAGGCCCGCGAGCCCATTTTTCTTCCATTTACTTAAGCTTTCTATTTCTGCTCGAGCCCCATCGGCTCATTCCCTTTTTGTTATTGAAAATACCCAAAATACCTAAAAAAAAAAACGTCCTCTCGCAAACTCAGTTTTCCATTGAGGAGACGTCTCTACTTGTCTCGGAGGGTGCTCCCAACCAGGGACCTCTCTTCTCCAACTCACTGATCGATCTACTCGATCCTTCACCCATTGTAAATACCGCCTTTTCAATTCCGTCTTCTTTAGGAGTAGTTAGGGTAGAAAAGAAGAAAATTCGAGGTAAACGTGTGCCGGAAAGATATCTCCAACAAATAGCTCAAAAATGCAAGGAATGTGCAAGGCTGCCAAGTTTTTTGGAAAATGCTTTCCAGCTTGATGAAATCCAATATGAGGATGAATTCAATGTAGATCATACACTGGGAGTTTACGAGGTCTTATCAGAAAAAGATCCTGATTTCGAGGATGGAATTGAGGACTTGGCTGATGCGTATGCATCCGGACTTAAAAGATTTGAAGAACCATTAGCCACCGTGGATGAACCAACAAAAGAATTGAATCTCGGAACACCGGAAGATCCCAAGACAATCCTCCTAAGCGCAAACCTCACTCCCACTGAGGAACAGAGTTTAATTAAAATTTTGGAAGAATATAAGGACACGTTCGCATGGACATACGAGGACATGTCGGGGTTAGACAACTCGTTAGTTGAACATCGTCTAACTTTGAAACCTGGAGCTACCCCGGTGAAGCAAAAATTAAGGAGATTCCACCCTGATGTTGCACTTAAGATGAAAGAAGAGGTCGATAAGTTACATCAAGCAAGATTCATTAAGGTCGTCCTTTATCTGCAATGGGTGGCAAACATAGTCCCTGTCATGAAGAAGGATGGCCGAGTTCGGATCTGTATAGACTTCAGGGACTTGAACCGAGCGTGTCCTAAAGATGACTTTCCTCTACCTCATATTGACGTACTGGTTGATAACACTGCTAGATTTGAAATGTTGTCATTCATGGATGGCTATTCTGGATATAATCAAATCCGGTTGGCCGAAGAGGACTAGGAGAAAACCTCGTTCACCACACCTTGGGGAACCTACTGCTATGTCGTCATGCCCTTTGGACTGAAGAATGCTGGTGCTACCTATCAGAGGGCAGTGATGGCTATCTTCCATGACATGATGCATACCCTTGTAGAGGTGTACGTGGACGACCTGGTCGTTAAATCCAAAAGCTGAGAAGATCACCCGGAAGTGTTAAGAAAGGTCTTGCAAAGGGCTAGGGAATATAAATTGAAGATGAACCCAAAGAAATGCACGTTTGGAGTATCCTCAGGAAAACTGTTGGGGTTCATAGTGAGCAAAGGGGGCATAGAGATCGACCCAAACAAGGTCAAGGCAATCATTGGTCTGCCTACTACGACAAATATGAAAGAACTTCGAGGATTAATCGGGAGGCTACAGTTTGTCCGCCGGTTCATCTCACAACACTCCCAAAGGAGTAAACCTTTCTATGAGTTGACCAAGGCGGGGGCCGAGTTCAAATGGGATTCGAAGTGCCAGGATGCATTCGATGGTTTGAAAAGATACTTGGCTAGTCCCCCTGTGCTTAGACCACTACCCCCTCGGCAAGCCCTTAGTTTTATATATCTCGGTTTTGGAGAATTCTCTTGGGGCAGTCCTTGCACAAGTTGATGAAGAAGGGAAAGAGAGGGCAACTTACTATTTGTCAAAAATCTTTGATCCATGTGAGCAGAAGTATACTGTAGTGGAGAAGACCTGTGCTGCACTAGTCTGGGTAGTTCAGAAGCTTAAACACTATTTCTTAGCTCATGAGGTCAACCTTATTGCCCGCATCAATCCCATCAAATTCCTTCTGGAGAAAACTGTTCTAACTGATCGGTTAGGTCGTTGGCAGAGCTTCCTTTCTCAGTTTGATATCACCTATGTCCCCCAGAAGGCGATTAAGGGCTATGCCATTGCCAAACATCTAGCCCATCACCCTATACCCCTCTTTGACCCGGTCCAATCGGAGCTCCCGGATGACGAACTAATGTTGATACGATCTTCCCACCTTTGGACATTATATTTTGACGGGGCTCTGAATTCACACGGTAAGGGAATAGGAATCGTCCTTCTATCACCCGAGGGTGTCACCATTCCACAGGCATTTCAGCTTGACTTCCCAGCAACCAACAATATAGCTGAATATGAAGCCTTGCTGGCCGGGCTGGAGGTTGCTCATTTCTATGGTGCCACGGAATTGAGGGTGATAGGTGATAGCCAACTAATTCTTCGCCAAGTCCTAACCAAATACCGAACTTCTCATCCAAACCTCAAACCTTACCAAGAACTCACCTCTTGCTACATCAAGCTCTTTTCCAAACTCACTTTTGTCCACGTTCCTCGAGCTCAGAACATCCTTGCTGATGCCCTAGCCTCCTTAGCTTCATCTCTATCAGTCCCGCTAGGTAGACAGGTGCGGACTATTCATGTCCGTAGGAGGTCGATGCCAGCGATTAAAGATGGGCGATTTCTGAAAGTCAAGGAGAGATTTGGCAGGAAGGAGTATCTAGAGCAGAAAGAGGAGTTTTCGCTAATCGAGTTAGAAGAGTTAGATGAGGGTGAGAGGTCTTGGTTTGATGAGATTGCAAGGTACTGTCAAGATCAGACATAACCACCTGGATCAAATGCAAAAGAAAAGAAGACCATCAGGAGAGTATCCCAGAGGTATACCATCCTAGGAGGGGTGCTCTACAAGAGGAGCCTGAGCGGAATTTTATTGAGATGCGTTGATGAAGAAGAGGCAGAATTGGTGCTTAAGGAAGCACATTCCGGGGTCTGTGGGGGCCATGTCAATGCTCAAGCCCTTGCTAAGAAAATCATTAGGCAGGGGTATTATTGGCCAACCCTAGAAGAGGATTGCTCCATCTTTGTCCGGCACTGTCATTCTTGCCAACTTCATGCCGACAAGATCCATTCTCCCACATCTTCCCTTCATCCGATTCATGCCCCATGGCCCTTCGCCATGTGGGCTTTCGATATCATTGGCTCTCTAAGTGATCTTAACTCTGAAATCCGTTCCAAATCGTTCATCCTGACGGCAAAAGAGTACTTCACCAAGTGGGCAGAAGCGGAAGCGTTCGTGGAGATCAAGGCATCAACACTGTGCTCCTTCATCAAACGCAACATCATCACCAGGTTCGGGATACCCAGCGACATTATCACCGACAACGGACCGCAATTTCTCTCTCAAGATCTGCGTGATCTTTGCAATAGGTACCGCGTTGCATTGCATCATTCATCTCCTTATTACCCGCAAGGCAATGGTCAAGCAGAAGCCACCAACAAAACTTTGATTAAAATCATCAAGAAAACCTGTAAGTCTAGCAAGTTTGCAGATTGGCCAGATAAGCTTGTAGATGCACTATGGGCTTATCGTACTTCTGTATGGACCCCCACTGGTCAAACCCCGTATGCTCTCGCATATGGGATGGAAGCGGTGGTCCCGTACGAAGTACTCCTTCCATCACTCCGAGTTCAACTCGATAGGGACATCCCTGTCGATGAGAGGCGAGAATCTCTCATTGCACAACTTGAACTCCTAGATGAAAGAAGGTTGGCCGCTTCCGAGCATGCCCGGACTTATCAGAACCGATTGAAAAGGTTTTATCAAAAGAAGGTGGTAGAGAGAAAGTTCGAAATTGGTGAGATGGTAGTTAAACGTATATTCGTTAAGCCGGGTGGTCCCCGCTCCAAGTTACAACCTAACTGGGAAGGGCCTTTTGTTATAACTGAAAAATATCCAGGCAATGCATATGAGCTAACCAACGCCGATGGAGAAAAATTGAACCATCCATGGAACGGCGTTTACCTCAAAAAATATTTTCCTTAGAAAAGAAAATGGAGAATTTCTGGTATGATATCAAGTCATGGATCCAAGGGTGTTAGCTAGAAGTCAAGGGTAGATATCACCTTGCACACACAACACCTCCTGATCCCAGAATCTAGATAGCCCAACACTCGAGAGAGGCAAGGCAGAACCCTGAAGGCGGAAAGGAAACCTTACCCTATTCTCTTCTATTCGGTCCAAGATAGGTGAAGGGGACTAGAGGAGGATAGTATCGAAAATGCCCGCCGCCTTAGTAGGAGGCCGTCTCATAGGGTGCAAAAGGGTGCCAAAAGATGGGCAATGAACCCCACAGGTTTAAACAAATATGGGCCTGTCTGAATGAGTACCTGAAAGAATAGAAAATGAAGAGAAGGCACCAAAAGATGGGCAATGACCCCATGGGTCAAAGACTTGTCTAAATAAGTGCCATATCTAGAAAAGACCCGAAGAGGCCGAACCCCAACGGGCAATTTGGGCATGAGTAGAGAAACCCTCCTCAATACCCCCAAATCCTATCAAAGACTTCCTTTATTATTCTTCCATCTTAAAACCCTAGGGTAGGATGAACTATCCAATCTCAGGGGGAATTCAAACCGATCAAGAGAAAAGGGAAAGAAAGATTCTGGGTAGGGAACCCTATTTTCACGTGGTGTTCATCACTTGAACCTTGATTAACACTCAAAGATCGATGAATGGTCTCAATACTGGCACATTCTCCACAGAAATCCAAAAAAATCAAATATTTTCAAAAATAAAAAAATCAAATATTTTCAAAAATAAAAAAATCAAATATTTTCAAAAATCTAAAAAAAAATTGAATATTTTCAAAAATCCAAAAAAAAAGAGAGTTGAATATTTTCTAAAATGCATCATCTAGCTTGGCATAACCTTGATTTTTGCCTTTGCTAGCATTCATGTTTATTTTTATGTCTTGCATGTTTCATTTCTGCATCGCATATTTATCTTGATTAATCACCCCATTAAGAGGGCTCCTCCCTTTGACCTGAGTCAAAGTTGGCCATAATAGGCAAAGGGATGAGTCCTTGTGAAGATCTAATCCTCTTTTATCAAGTGTTTTCAGGGACTTTAAAATAAGAGGAGAAGGTTCTCTCAGCGACAGTGTTTCAGGATGCTAAGATCAAGAAGGGTGTGACTCTCGCCATAGCAGGTAAGCTTTCTTAACCCTTATCTTATTCATTTTCAGTCATTTTGTTCATATTACCTTGTTAATAAGGCTACCCCCCTTGACACATAAGCAAGGCAAGACAACAATAGGCAAGGGGTAAGCCATAGAGCGATTTAACCCTTCTATTAAGTATTTCAGAAAAGAAACACAAGTCAAGGAGGGGTGAGAATCTCGCCAACAGGTATGTCTCTTAACCCTACATATATTATTTACTTTTATCATTTACCATCCCTTAGAAGGCTTCACCCCTTGACAAACATGCAAGGGGCTAAGCCGAAATGTGATACTAACTACCCTTTTGAGCGATGCCAAGCAGATCAAACAAACACTGAAGCAAACAGGTGAAGATCTGATTACGCCACTAAGTGCTACAACAAAGAAGAAAAGCAGCTACAACATCAGAAAAGCTAAGCCTGCTACAGAAATCAATGCCTGCTGCTACCCTCTCCAGGAGAATGACCACGTGGAGGAGGCATGGTAGCCGTGTCCGCCAAAGCTGCTGCCGCCGCCTCATTGCGGCGACGCTCTGAAGAAGTGGCTAGGAACGCAGAAGCACCGTGCTCACGGCTCTGGCTCTGGCCACTCTGCCCCTGCTGGCTCCGCCCGTGGTAACCCCGACTATGAGCAGCGCCGCCACTCCGGTGCGTACCACTCCGATGGGAGCTGCTCTGATGGGTGCAACTCTGGCTCGGCTGTGGAGGGATGCCCTGGCGGTAAACCTGCAATGTCGCCTCTGCTGCCGACAAACGAACCTGCGCCTGCAGGTGCATCTGCTCCAGAGATCGCATGGCCTGGCTATGTTGGCACTCCATCTCGCGCATGGCTCTCTCGTGCTGAAGACGGAGATCCGAGACGATCATCTGGGAACGAAGATCGGCTAGGGCAGACCGCAATGTCTCCACCTCAGACTCCAAGGACTGGATACGGGAGGACAAGCTACTCTGAAGCTCGGCAACCTGAAAGAAGAGGAAGAATATGAACTAAGAAAAATCAACAACCAGAATAGACAACAATGAAAGATACCTCTGCCTCCTTGGTCGTCAGGGCCTCTCTCGCCTCACTAAGACGCTGGCGGAGCTCAGCCACCTCTTCCCTTGACAGAGAAGGAGGTGAACCCTCAGCACGAGCCTTCCGTTGTGAACAGAAGAAAAACACATCAGAGCAAGGCAATCATTTGTTGAGGATACAAATGAAGGTCAAAGGCAGTGTCTACCTCAGTCTCTAGCATGCCACGAAGAGTGGCCACCTCCTGCCGAAGGTCAACAATCTCCAGCTGTTGGCGTAGAAATAGAGCCCGAGCCTCCTGAAATGACATGAAGGTCAGAAGAGAACAATAACACAGAATCAAAAGAAAGAAAGAAGCATTTACCTGACCCTCTGGAACAAACAAGTGGCCGTACGCCTCCGCGTATCGGCGAAGGTAGTCTCGACTATCCTCTGCCCAACCAAAAATTACCTCGCCGCCTTCATACCACAAAGTGATCGAGGCGTGGTACCTCTCCACCCAGTCCACGGGGAGGAGAAGGCGTCTAGGACGAGCACCAACTAAGGGAAGAGGAGGAGGAGGCTCCAACCGATCTGCTCCAGACCGAGGGCGCGTGCCGAGAACCGAAGCCACAGTGGCGCCAGCTCATTAACGCACAGAAGATGCAGATCGCGGCCGAAGACACGACCAGCGTGGGCAATCCATGGCTGGAGATGGTCATCGGTCACGAGATATGGCCTCCAACACACCTGTGGGAAGCAAAATCATGATTATTATTTCAACAGGGGATATTGATACACAAATTAAAGACATACCTCAGTGTGTGGGAAACGGAGAATCTGTGAACGAATCGAAGCCAGCTGGCTACGATGGCCCCCAGTAGGGCGGAGGGGCTCCCAACGAGCCATTAGGGGGAAGAGGTCGGGGTAGGACTGCTGTGCCCGACCGAGGGGGAAGTAGAGGTAGCTCCAGACCTGTAAAAGGCACAACTCGTCAGAGCAAAGCAGAGCAATACAAGTGTACAAGAAAGGAAAGCTGCTAAAAGTCACCTGGAGAAAAGGAGAGAAGCCGGCAACCGAAACAGAACCCGCCTCAGGCTGGAGGCCATAGAACAAATGGGCGAGCATCGCTGCCCCCCACGCGTACGTGCCAACCTGCTCCAGGTGAGCAAGCAAAGGGAGGAACCGCAGATGAATGCGGTCCATCTTCGAGCCCAACAGAAGGCGCCCGAAGAAGAAGAGGAGGAAACGGCGCAAGTCTACGTCCGCCTCCAAGGAGCCAGGTAATCCGGTAAATGCCGCTGCAACCTGGCCGACCATGCGGCAGAAAAAGCTGTCCTGGCTCTCGCCACAGACACGCTCGGCATCAACCAAGCCTACCATCTCACCAGCCTCTAGTCTGGCGATGGTGCGTAGGCCATCCTCCGGGTCGAACTCGGGCTCATATGCGAAGAGGGCCCGGAACTCCCGTGAATAGTCGGAAGAGGTAGCACACACCACTGGCCTACCGTAAACACGAAGACCGGTGATGTGTGCAACATCCTCTAAGGAGGGCACCATGTGCCCCCATGGGAACAGAAATACGAAGGAGTCCGGGTCCCAGGACTCACGGAGGACCTGCACCAGTGGTAGGTCCTCCCAAAAAGGAGTCACCCAGAGGATGGGCCCAAACCCCATCTCCTCTAACCGAACCTGCTGGAAGTCCGGTAGGCCTAGGTAGGCAGCATGCACCAGGTCCTATGAAATCCGGGATTTTATCCGGGCCTGCAATAAAATCATTTCATTAGTTCACTCAATTATTATTGTCAAAATGCAAAGGAGCTAATCATTAAGTGCAGGAAAAGAAAATGTACCTCTCGGACTGCCGGAAGCTCGGGCTCCTCGGAATCGGAGTCGTGGCGGCGAACATGTCTCGGCATCTGTGCCAAAGGGGAAGTTGACATTAAACATTGTTACATACTTTTTTTATTTTATTCATAAAAAAAAATCCTCAGCCTAACGCGCCCTCCTCTCCTTTGGAGAGGGAGGGCGCGCTCAGAGCGCCTTCCACTTGAGGGCGCGCTGAGCGCGCCCCTTCCCAGAGAGGAGAGAGAGGGCGCGCAGACCGCGCCCTCCTCTTGGGGGTGCGGTCTGCGCGTCCCCAAACCGGGGGCGCGGTCTGCGCGCCCCTGGTTAGAGGGCGCGGTCAACGTTTTGCGTTGACCGCACCCTCTCATCTGCTCGATCTCTGTTTTCGCGATAACTTCGTCAAATCAACTCGGAATCGCGTAAAACTTGAACCAAATCGAAGAGCATAACCTGATCTGCATTTTTTGTAACAGGGGCACTAACCTTTGACGGCATCTCGGACTCCGGATCTGAGTTGGAACTCTGGAGCTTCCGGCGCGAGGAGAGATGGTGTGCAGGTGGAAATGAGATATTCTTACCTCCACGGGGTATTTATAGAGAGAAAAAATGTGAAAATGGGAGAAATTTGAAAATATCACCCAAGATTCACAAAATCGAGCTGATCGCAATGCCACCGAAAGAATTCTGATCTGATGCACGGTTTGCTCAAAATAATTTTGTGAAGAAAAATTCTTTTTAAATTCTCATCAAAAATCTCTGTTTTCACATAACTTTGAATGTCTCAATTCCTAAATTAGTTAGACATATTAATGTTTTTTATCATCACTAGCTAACATTTTTCAGGGGTCAGGAGAAAATTCTATACATTTATTAGTCAGGAATGGCTGAAAATGTATTTTTCAGAAGCAAAATTGATAAAAATGGCGAAAATTTCAGAAAGCACCAAGCTGTTCAGAAAATCGAGCCGATCAAGGAGACACCGAAAGAAAATTCATCAGACTCACGGTTTGCTCTAAAAAATTACCTAAAGAAAAAAGGCATGTTAAAACCTTTCAAAAATATCTTGTTTCATGTTAAAAAATATTCAAGTTGTTGAAAAATAACAAGGCATATTCATCATAATTGTCAACATTTGTCTTGCATTTTTCCGAAACAAGGTAAATTTCTTTTGAATTTACACTCAAACTTGCTATAAATAATTATTTATTCAAAATAAAAAAAAACAAAATGGCTGACAAGTTAGAGCAGGAAAAGAAGACGCTCAGGCAAGTAGAACCTTCAACGCAGAGATGTATCGGCGTTTCCGAACAGGGTCCTCCTCAATCAGGAGGCCTGGGCGGCACACCCGAGTCGTCTCCCACAAGGCAATGACTGAGATCGCCTCCTCCTCGTCATCCGCGGAGCCAAGCTGTCTACCCTTGATGGGTGACAGGTGGGACAGCTTGGGCAACTCGTACCGAGGCAAGCCGATCTGGGAGTGGCAACGGTGAGCGTTGTACAACACAAAGGCTGAACCTGTAACCAGGCGGAGATCAACGCCGGGCACAAAGCACACCTGGAAGTCCTTCTGCATCAAGGAAGCAGAAGAGTGCAAGAAGCTAGAATGATTCATGGAGGCAAAGTGAGCACGCCAGTCCGGCCTTTTCTTCACTGATGCACACCTATTGGCGACTCTCTCGCCAAAGCCAAGCACATCGGCATATGAGAACAAGGGGCTACGGCGGAAGAGTTGCGACCTGGTGGCCACCTCACCGGCTGGATCAAACTTAAAGTGAAGATCGGCCCAGCAAGCAAGTAAAAGCGCACTGCCGAAGGGAGGACGGCCCACGCAAGCTGCGGACAGTCCGCAGTACAAGAAGCCCAGAACTGAAGGCCCCAAACGCGCACCGCTCCAGATGCCGCGGATGCACGAGAGTTGATCAACCTCCAGGAAACCATCCTCCGCAGGAAACAAGAACACTGCGGCAAGGCAAGCCGTGAAACCCTTTGCACCGGGCAGAATCCGGTCCTCGTCCAGACCAGGAGCCGTCAGAAGAGAGATTGTCCAAGCCACCAACTTGGGAACACTGATTCGCTTGCCGGCCAACAAGGTGCTGATCTGCCGAGCCTCGACAAAATCCCGCAAGAATTCCAAGCAAGAAAGGGGTCCCGAAGGGATGAACATACCTTCGCTTTCTCCCTTCTTAGTCCGAGGGAGGCCGAGAAGGAGCTCGCTTCTTCAAGAAGAACTGTACACTCAAAGCTGCCGAACACGAACGTGTGAGTGTCGGGGTGCCACAACTCAACAAGAGCTCCCATCAAACCGAAGTCAAGGGAGTAGCCTGAATATTGCTTGGCATGGATCAAGAGCCCGGTTAAGCCCCAATCTCGAAGAATTGCTCTAACCGACAAGCCGAGGACGTCAAGCAAGCCGGAAAGCCAGTGAGGAGAGCAATACCGGCGAGGCCCAGGGAAGTTTGGGTAATCCTACACCCAAACAGGAGGTAAAAGAAAAAAATTTTAAGGAAAAGAAGAAGAGAATGGTTGAAAGCTAAAATTGGCAGCGAACTTACCAAGTCGGCGCCGATTCTGGCCTTCAGATGACCCGGGATGCTTGAAATACCTCGAACCGAGCCAACACGCTGCTTTTTCAAAGGAGGAGCCATCCTGGGTGTTGGTAGGACGATTTGGTCGTCCTAAGAGGAGTTTATATAGGGGAAATCGGTCCCGATTTGAATTGGATTCGGATCCGATCAAAACAGGAAACTGGGATCGAACGCGCCCCCAAGGTGGGGGCGCGCAGGCCGCGCCCCCCAACCAAGGGCGCGCTGGCCGCGCCCCCGAACTGAGGGCGCGCAGGCCGCGCCCTCGGTTCGGGGGCACGTTCGGTCAAATTTTTGAAAATTTCTCAAAAAATTCAGAAAAATTAAAAAAAATACATAAAAAAATTTCAGAAAAATTTTTAAAATCAAATACATTTATGTTTGATCTTTATTAAGGTCGAGAGAACATTATTGTTCATTCGGAACTAACATTTTTATGAAAGACAGGAATTGCTCGCGGAAACGGAGGAATGGACATGGGAAACCCCCATAACTTGCCAAGTAGCATATATGTCGCTAGTCGTGTATTATTATCTTATGCATTATTTGTTGAAGACCATGAGCATAGAGAAGACTTGACCCGAGATCCCCTTTATCAAAATCTACGACGGTCGGGTCATCTCTAATGCTCACGGATAAGCCAAAGTTGTGCTGTGAGGGATGATAGTTCCCGAATGGGTATCTTGACCTCATAGACAATCTATATCTTCAACTATTTGTTATACAAGTTTTGTTTTATTTTCTTGAGCCCAACATGCATCATGTAGTATTAATTGCATTACATTTTGTTTTGTCATTGCATACATCATTTCTTAATCTTCACCTTCTCACCCTCTCGATCATTCTAAATCCCACCGTGTCATTCACCATATTCTCTAGTCCCACCAACCTCTCTAATATCCCACCGTGTCATTCACCATATTCTCTAGTCCCACCAACCTCTCTAATATCCCACCGTGTCTATTAATCCCACCGTGTTCGGTAACCACTTTGTGCCCTCAAATCTTTCAATTCTTTTCACCACAGAGGCCATTGCAACTTCTTTTGCTACTTATCCCACCGTGGCAGCTATTTCGCCCCGCCAAGGGCCTTCAATTTTGATCAGAACTTGCACCGTCATTATCTTCATGGTCTATGCTTAAACATTTGCCTTTCAGAATCTGAGATCATTCCATTCCGAATCAAATCTTGTCTCTTGGAAGACTTAAATGAATCTAAGAGCCTGAATGTGCTCGATTGGTATTCTTTTACTTTTTCAAACAAATCTCTTTTTAAATTTTAGCCCGTCACAGTACAGGAACACCGCAAAGATCGGGTTACCGGCTGATGATGAACCTACGAACCCATGTTTCGGGGACTCCCAACCGCGTTGGGGATTGGCTATTCTTCTCTCGTGCCAATGGCACATCTCTTACCAATCGAACATAGGAAGACTTGATGAAACATGGCGGTTAACCAGGGGACTTGAGAAGATTCGTCTTGCCGAATCTGGTCGTTAAGCGTGTCTATATCTACACCTTGATGCCACCTTTTCAGTCCATCGTCATTTCACTCCACTACATTCCACTACGATCCATCTCACTTCGCTACGCTTTCTCTACGTTTCACTCCGTTCCGTTACATGCCATTCCCTTGCAAAGCCGACATCAAGGCGAGGCAAGCTGTAGACACGCCAAATTGGCCTGATTCGGAGCCCCAGACTCTTATTCCATAGGCGATATCTTTTATTTGACCATTATCTAATCCGGACTACCTCGTGGAGATGAGCTAAGGACATTGGTGGAGCCCCCCTTGTTAGCTGAGAATGGACCAATGATTTCCGGAATATTGTCGTAACCTTCAAGCGAGAGCCGCATGTGAACTGTAAAAACACGAAGCCTGCTCGATGACCGACCTTGAATGGTCCATAATTGAAGGTCTCGGGAGTCCCGCATGTGTTCCGTAACATTCAGGGTTTCCGAGAAGTCATTTCGGTAGGCATCGGTCAATGACGGCTTTCGTTACGGCTTTTTCGATCTGTGCTGACACGGCTATCCCGGACCACATGTTAGGCCTTTCCGGTCATCACCGGGTCTTTTCAGGTCATCCAGGTCGATTCTAGCCGTATATTTTATCAACCGGGGCTATAAGGCGGGTTCGGTCAATTTTAGGGTTTCGCGGCTTTTACGGCTTTCGATTCACGTTTACCGGGTTAATCTCAGATTTTTCGATGACTTCAGATTGTCCGATCATACCGGTCTTGTTCGGTCATCATTTCAAGTCATCCCGAGTTGACCCGAGATTTCTCGACCGGAACCGTGCTCTTTCGGATCTTCGCCCCGGGTTTCAGCTTTTCGCGAGAGGGTAAACCGGTAGAAAGCCCCGTACGAACATCTCGGGAGTCATGCGGCTGGTTTACCGACTTGAGGAGGTGCGGTTGAAGGCCCTCTTTCCAACGCGACAAACGGGAGCCGAATCAGACATCCGGTTTGCAAAATACGGCTCGCGGAACACGCGCGCAGGAGAGAGAGTGTACCGCGCCCCCGCTCCGATTGAAAGTGGAGGGCGCGCCCTGCGCGCCCTCAACATGGGGGCGCGCCTTGCGCGCCCTCAAACTGGGGGCGCGCCCTGCGTGCCCCCGGTCCCTTTGAAAGGTGGGGGCGCGGTCAGTTTTTGAAAATCGGAAATTGCCTCGATTAGCACCTTCTAAACCAGGTTTTTGGAAGGTTTCCGGGGAGGATTTTCACTTATTTGTACCGCGCCCCCAGTTCGGGGGCGCGTTACGTATGTCAAGTCGATTTTTAGCAATTTCTGGAAGTTTCCGTCGATTTTTAGCAGTGAGACGCCGAACGCACCCCCGCTTCCTCTACACCGAAGTCGCGCCAGAAGGGTGCAAAGCTACCCGAACCGGCCTTTTCTCAACCAACTCGGCTTCAACTCAAGCCGATCCTTCCATAAGCTTTCTCAACTCATTTAACTCAGTTCATTTACTGTTTTAAAGCATATTTCAGTTTATTTGCATCATTTTTACATAATCAAAAATACAAAAAAAGGGGTTAAGGCTCACCCCAATCCGGTGAGTTCGATTCCAATTGCTTCTTTCTCATATTCTCTCTACAGTTACTATACTTCCCAAAGTTCTAATCATTTTCTTTCACTTGGTTTATTGTTCTAGTTGCACAGGTTTATCAAGCTAGCATCGGTTGGGAGACTCTTCTTCATCGGCCGGCCGAAGAAGAAGAAGGTTGAACCCATATCCCGATCTCCCGCGCTAAGGTACACGGTCAAAACAACTCAATCTTGTTGTTATTCTATAAAGCGGAGCCCGCGGCTCCTGGCGACCACTTCTTCTATTATTCATGCTTTAATTTCATCTCCTCCTCACTCTCCTCCCACATGACCCGAACCATCTCCGGTGCTCGAGCGACACCGTGAGATGAAAGTTCGGGGATCAATATGAGTGTGGGACCGAGGTGAGGAGTCTTTACCGCTTTCCGAGTGTTTTCCGATCCACTCCCTTTTTCTCCTATTCCATATTTCACCTTCTTTTATTGAGGTGCCGATCCGGAACCCGTTTCTGGAGTCGACACTTCCGAGAGGGAATCCCTGGAGGAAGAGTTGGCAACCACCAAGAGGGGTGTTTGGATGTGTGGGGCTTTGGGAGGAGAGAGCCTCCCTTCTCGGATGTCCTAAAGGGACGGGCGAACCCGGAACTCCAATGCAAACTAAATGCAAGTGAGATGTCAAGGAATAAAGAGCAAGCAAGAAGAAAATAAAAGCATACAATGATTAATGAGATATTGTAGGAAGCAAGTAAACAAGACAATGAGATAATATGAAATAAAAACAAAAATGGAAAGGAGCACTTAACCTTGACTAGAAATGCTTAGCAAATTTACTAGAACGGAATTAGACGTGGAAGGAAATAGGCAAGCATATTTGTCAAAGCATGAAAGAGGATAATCTTCAGGATACTAAGTTGAAGATGATAAACAAAGCTAAAAATCAGATTGCCATGCCTTTAAAAAGATAAAGGGAGGGCAAGTAAACTTGAAGAAAAGTAGATGATACTTCAAAGAAAGTAGTAAGCAACGTAAACAAGCAACAATGCAAGGAAATGGAAATGACTCACATGGAAACGAAAGTAAACATGCTTTTCGAATGGACATTCTTAGGAAATAAAATAGGATTTCACTAAAGCAAAGTTGGTCCCACCGTGGTCGCCAAAAGGTGTAAGCACCCGAAACGGGATATCCGTAGATCTCCCTCTTCCGGCCCCTACGCTTGCTTTGGGGACTTGGTGGATGGGATGTTAGTGGTTGTGGTCGCCAGGAGCCAAAGGCTCCAAAATATAGTAGAATGAAAAGAAATGAAATGGAGAAATGACCGCCGTACCTTTGGAAGCGTGGAGATTGTTAGGTTCCGACTTCTCCTCTCTCGGCCAGCCGAAAGAAGAGAGCTTAGTGAGTCCTTCATCTTCGATCCGGTTGAAGCTCCGCCTCAATCGGATTTACCTAAAAATGTTCATAAGAAAACATAGAAACAAGTGAAAGGTTCATTAGTTCTAATGAAAGCATAGTATCGTGCTCAAATTTTAATTCAAACATGCAAAAGGAAAGAGACTAACCGGATTGGGACTAAATCCCAACCCCTATTTAGAAGGTTTAGATATGCATGAAAATGCAAATGAGTGGCTCAATATATGCTAAATGACATGTTAATGAGAGTTAAAATGAAAGGGGGGAGTAAAGGATCGACCAGAAAGGTAAATAAACTCAAAAAAATGCAAAATGGGGTCTGCCCCTGCTAGTGCCCCATATATGGGGCGCCTGCCACACGTGTCCCCTTGATGGGGCGCATTGACTAAAGTCAAAGTGCCCTATTTATGGGGCACTAGGGACTGGCTTCAGCAGATTTTCTTCCCTTCTTCGCGGCGTCGCCCCGGAGTGTAGGAAGACCTCCAAGATAGAAAAAGGACTTTTTCAAGCAGCCAATACCCAAGTGAAGCTAATGGAAGAGTGTTTTGGCACTAGATGTAAAGGGAAATAAAGTGTAGAGGCCCTCAAAGTCAGAGAAAAATTATATTTCTGAAGAAGGAAACTGCAGGTTTTTTGGTTTTTGTAGAAGGATTTTGGGATAACCTAAGGGCTTGAGAGGGTGCTACGAAGGCTTAGATTCGTAGTGGTGGATTAGATGAGGTGGGAGACGGACTTGGGGTGTCCAAAAACCTCCATATGGGGGTCTTTCTACAACAAAAAAGAGGGTAACTTCATTCTGCTGGAATATCCCTTCAAGAAGCAACTATGATTTTTTTGGGTTTTGGGAGATGGTTTTGGGACGGTTTGAGAGCTTGGAGGGGGGTTTCAAGGCTTGGGATGTGTAGTGGTGGATGAGAGGAGGTGAGGGACGCCCTTAGTGTGTGCTAAACCTTCCAAATGGGGGTCCTTTTATAGGAAGAAGAGGGCAACTTTATCTGCAGAACTGTCCTATCAATCTGTCCAGTCAGTCAGACCAGGTGCAGGTGCCCCACCAGTGGGGCGCCTGGCGCCCTATTTATAGGGCGCCTGGTGCCCTATTTATAGGGCGCTTTGACTTGGTCAAAAAACTTGGTTTCCTGGAAGTTCCGATTTTCCGAAAACTTGGTCGAAACGCGCAGGGAAGTTCCGATTTTCCGAAAAACTTGGTTTCCTTGAAAGAATACTCATAAAAACAAGAATTTAAGCTCTCCATCTGGACCAAAATTGCGTGTCTACAGAGATCTGTCATCCTTGTCATATAAGAAGACATCACATACACTAGTATATTCAGATGCTTGATGTCCTATCTCAAGGATCCTATGATTGAAAATATTTAGATCACATACCTCTAGATGATCAATCTCATTATCATGATCTCATCATGATTCAATTATCATTTCATATGTTCAAGGACTTCATTATGATATTCGCATCTAATAAGAGCTAGTACTGAAGATTTGCCTAGTTAATTAAATAAGATATTTCTAGAAATGTTGAATCATATCATATTTGATTAGTCTGTATGGCATACATTTCTATTAGGCATAACCTTGATACCCTTTCATATGTTGTATCAAAACTTTCCATTGAACAATCTGGGAGGGTGACATATACTTCGAGTAGCAAAGGATTATTGATATATCCAGAGTAATTTTAATTATAGAAAAAATACTCCAAGAATTAACAATATCCTAATGTGGCTTGTAAGGGTGTTCAATTTGCGAAGAAATATTCATAACTATGGATTTTTCTAATAATTCCTGAGGTAGGTCATATATATGCACCCCACAAGTCTACTTTGTTCAGCACATAAGCAGTAGGGGATGTAAAAGGTCTAGCTCTCTCATTGTGGACATGATTATTATTAAAGGACCATGGGCCTCGTCGACATATCTTAGCAACGTCTTCTTCATTTCGGAGCATCACGATGAAAGCATTATTTGGCAAGTCCAGCATGGACCAAGGATTGGTAGGATTCCACATTTTTTTCACCCATTCCTTGATTCCAACCGGTCTGGTACTATGGGTGGTAAGGATTTTCAAAATAATAGACTTTTTTCATCTGTTGTTTGTGAAAAAGGTTTGGTCCTCTAGAGGTTGGTTGTGCTCACGTGGGTTGGACATGGCTATAGAAACCTGCATGGCACTCGAAGGAGAAAAAAATAAAAAGAAAGGTGGAAATGAAGATAGATGACAAGAGGACAAAATGGAAGGTTGGAGTGGACTATGAAAAGAAAGAAAAAAGAACCTAACTTACAAAAGTAGGTTGGGGGAGGACTATGAAAAGTAGATGGAAGCCCTAAATAAGAAATCTCAAATCTACGGAACCCCTATGGGAATGCAAAAAGAAAGAAGCTGACACCTACAGGGTAACCCCTAAAAGAAGACCAAAGCAAGTAGTAGCAGCTGGCCCCAGCAACTGACGACAACTTTCGTCAGCTAGAGCCACAGAGTTTTCCTCCCAAGTAGGAGCACTTTCCTTCCATGTAGGAGCCCACGAAACGAGCTCTCAATAGTTATGATAAAAACATACCTACCTACCATTCTTTCTTTATATATAGGTATGTACATACGACATAGATGTAACAAATGTCCGCTAGGGTGTCAAATGAATTGGGACAATTAGTGTGAATTGAAGGTTGTTTGGTCTAATAAGTCAATTCTACTTGATTTGAGCCGGTCCAAGTTGGTCTAACTCAATTATTTTATATTTCATAAACAAATTATCATCAAATTAAAAAAATGGTCATGGAAGTTGTCATATTCCAGATTGAACTACAGATATGCAACAAAATTTTGCCCACTAATATAATTGAAAAAATATTCTTTCAGGAAATATAAATTTAAAAATAGAAAATATAACATCGAATTAATAACCAAATATTGTGTCAAATCACAAATCTTTAATACTTGTTAATTCTACAACTAATTTTATAAAAATTCTAATTCACATGTATATGCACTTCTATGCTATATGTTAGTTTTGTAACTTATGGACATCAAGATTTTTGTTGAATCGAAAACATTTGACAATATTGAATGTCATGATTTTTTCATTGTGCATCTTAAGATATGTAGCTTATATATATATATATTTATGCAAATCTTATGAGATACTCTATTATCTATCTGAATACATGTGCGATGCATGCCTAATTCAACTTCTAATTTAAGTATGTTGCAAACTTAGTGTCGACTCCAAAAATGGGTTTGTCATATCCGGATAGACACCACAAGAGGGGATGATAAAGGAATAGAAGAAAAGCCGAAAAGCTCTCAACTCGGTCCTACACTCACATTGATTCCCGAACTTTTATCTCTCGGCTACACTCGAGCACTGAAGAGACGGTTCGGGTTGTGTGAGAGGAGAGTGAGGACGAAATAGAAAGAACTTAATGCATAATAAAAGTTGGAGGATATAGTTGCCAGGAGCCATGGACTCCACTTTATGTAATGGAAATAAAAGAAAAGTGGCTGTGTACCTTAGCGCGAGAGATCGATGTTCGGATTCAACCTTCTAATTCTTTGGCCGGCCGATGAACAAGATCCTTAACCACCGTTTGCTTGATGTACCTATGCAACTAGAAAACAAGAATACAAGAAAATAAGTGAAAGGAGGATTAGAACTTAGTGAAGTGTAGTAACTATAAAGAAAGTGGCATGAAAAATGACAATCGAAAAAAACTCACCGGTTTCAAGGTTAGCCCTAACCCTTTTTTTTGGTTTTTTATGATGTATAAAATGATGCAAAAACTAAATAAAAATGATGCTGAAATATTATATAATTTATGTGAACAAAGAGTTAACAAAAGATAATATGAATAATTAAAGGTAACACAACCCAGGCAAAGTGGTAGCCGGGTTGGATATATTCAACATAGGTTGGCATGACTTTGATGCAGAGTTCACAACGAACAACACCAATGTTAGAATTGAGTGACGTCCACTTGTGTGTACAAAGAACTTGAAAAGGAAGAGTTTCTCTGTTTGACACCTCTCCAGAATATGTTCGTAAAAACCAATATAAATTTTATAAGTGGGAAAAAACTGGAAGTAAAACCAGATTGTGCGACTTTGGGGAAACAACCACCACAAACAGTCCAGAAGTCAAAATGAACTACCATTTCATTCAAAATAAAGAAGACTCATATAGGGTGGTTTATGATTAAGGCACGTTTTCTTGGATATTGTTATAATAGGTACGAATTTTTCTGATATTTATGCTTTTGGAAGTTGAAGATCCGGGAACCACTGGTGCAGTGTCGATGCAGGACATGCCACGGGTAACACAGATGTCTGAATTGAATGATTCTTGTTTTGAATAGAATATAACTCATCGGGGTTAAATTTTTATGAAGATAGTATACACTGAATCTACCCGGAATTGTATTAAAATTAACTGATAAAACGATAGTAGAGAAATGGGTACATTTTGTATGTCTACATAACGTCGGTGTAAAAGCTGCAACAAGCTGAGGAAACGTCAAAATTGATATCCATTTGTTGAAGATAAAATATAACTCAACTAGTAACACTTATTCTGAAGGAATGCTGGACGTAAAATGCTCATGGAAATCTGTAGAAGCCAATGATCAGAAAGACAACACGTTGGAGCATAGATCAACTTCTCTTTCACTTCGGGATGATTTCTGGGCATTGGGACGAAGCGAGGACGATTTGAGGAGGTTGGGAAGAGCCTAGGGTGGCTGGAGAATGAAAAGAGGAAGCTGGGGGAGTAGGATTCTCTTCTTAGGTTAATCAAATGGGTTTCCCTTTATAGGGGATGAGAAACAAGTCAAAAAATTAGAAGTTTTGATATATCCGACGATTGGTTGGATTTCCTCCATTTAAGTTGCTAATTTTCATAATGAGGCTTCTAGAAACATACACAACTAATATAGAAGGATTGAAAATCATGGATCACATTCCTCATGTTCAAAATATGTCTCCACTTGAAGAAGAAACAAATCTAGTCTAAAAATAGCATGTTTTGATGTATAAGACAACAAGTTAGATTACGATCATTTGATGGTGCTAATTTTCATCATGAAGCTTATAGAAACTTATTAAAATGATATGTAAGTGGAAAAAGGAAAGGGAGGTCATGAATTGTGTCAGGGATGTGGCCAAATGGTAGGGCATGCACTCCCTTGGTCTAGATCGGGGCTGCGTGCGGACAGAATTGCGCGTCTGACTTCCAAGGGGCGTTGCGGACAAATGGGATATCGAAATTGAATGTTGTTTGTTGAAAATAAAATATGATGAGCTGAATAATTTTCTCTTTTAATTATATCATTCTTAAATTTTTTGTATTTTATGCATGGATGATGAAATTTGACAGATGGCAGTGATAGGAAAGATTCAGTGGCAACTGGAAAGATGCGACATGACCCAAGATGCAATTATTGTTATCAAAAGTTTATCATAACCATAAATGATTGATCCTCACGAAATGGTTATTGGGATGGATATGATCTTCACTCAGTGGATATGGCATTGCTCAGAAATCTATAACTCATCCTCAAATTTCTCAATAGGCTCCTCGGCTCATCCAAAAGGGTAGTTCAATTTGATGTTTAATTGTCCATTAAATAATGTTGCCAATAGAATAAGAGTTCTAAGCTAAAAATAAGGCCAATTTGGCATGTCTATGGCTTACCTCACCTTGATGTTAGCTTTGCAAGGGAATGGTATGTAGCGCAGCAAAGTGAAACATAAAGAAATGTAGTGAAGCGAAGTGGATTGTAGTGGAATCTAATGGAGTGAAATAACGATGGGCTGAAAAAGTTGCATCAAGGTGTTGATATAAACATGCTCATTGACCAAATTCGGTAAAGTGAATCTCATCACGTCCTTGGCTTACTGTCACATTTTGTCAAGCCTTCTTACATCCGATTGGTAAAAGATGTACCATGGGCACGAGAAGAGAATAGCCAACCCCCAACATGGCGGGGAGTCCCCGAATCGTGGGTTCATAGGTTCATCATCAGCTAGCAATCCGATCTTTGCGGTGTTCCTGTACTGTGATGGGCTAAGGTTTTTAAAGAGATTCATTTTGCGAAATAAAAGAATACTAATCAAGCATATTCAGGCGCTCAGATTTGTTTAAGTTTTCCAAAAAACATGATTTAATTTGGAATGGAATGATCTCAAATTTTAAACAGCAAATGTTTAAGCTCAATCAATAGACCATGAAGATAGATGGCGGTGCAAGGGTTATGAAGAAAATGGAAGCCCTCGGTGGGATAAGTGACTACCACAGTGGGATGAATAGCAAGAACATGTTGCAATGGCCATGGTGGAATAGAGAAGAAACATGTTGAGGGACACAAGGTGATTATGATAGATGATGGACATGGTGTGACTAAAGAACACAGTGGTATATTGAAAATATTAGAATGATGAGAGAATGTACCTAGTGGGATTCAGAGATCATGGTGAAAGGTGATGATCATGATGGGATGCAATGATAATAAAAAATGCAATGAAATTAATGCTATATGATGCATGTTGGGCTTAAAAAATAAAACAAGACTTGCTTAACAATTAGTTGAAGATATAGATTGTTTGTGATGTCAAGATACCCAATCAGGAACCATCGTCCCTCATTGCACAATTTTGGCTTATCTGTGAACACGAAAAATGACCTCGACCATCATAGATTTTGATGAAGGGGATCTCGGGTTTGGTCTTCTTCGCTCCCACGGTCTTCAACATCAATGCATTAATAGATAGTAATGCACATAATATATGCTATGAAAGGAAATGATAACACTGAGTCTGCAATTTCATGACATGCATTCTCACAAAAGAGTTCATGTACCCTGATGAAGACACAAAATTATGTTGAAGAAAGTTTCTCGGCAAAGTTGAGGCCAAGGCAATGATGACACCTCCTCTTGAGAGTCCTCAAGGGAGGGAAGTGGCGAGCATCGCCTTGTTGAAATCTTGTAAAAGGTTCCTTGGCAAAGTTGAGGTTGAGGTTATGGTGGCACCTCCTCCTAAGAATCCTTAGGGGGGGAAGTGGCGAACATCGCCTTGTTGTGCAGAGTTCTCCATGTTTGTTCTTCGTGCCTAAAACACTAAGAAAAGGATATTAGAATGACAATATGGCTTATCCCCCTTCCAAGTTACAGTCTGCCTTGACCTTTGTCAAGGGGTGGGATTCTCCATGTTTGTTTTTCATGACTGAAACACTTAGAAAAGGATATTAGAATTGCAATGTGGCTTATCTCCCTTGCAAGTTACAGTTTGTCTTGACCTTTGTGAAGGGGTGTAGCCTTCTTAAGGGTGCAAAAATAAAGCATGAATATGTAATGAAGGAAATGTGACATGAGAGACTAAAAGTAAATATGAATGTAAAGACGCATTTTTTTAAAACTTTTAAATTTTTTTTGGAGTTTCAAAAAAAGGTTTTTTTAAAATATTCAATTTTTTAGAGTTTTTAAAATATTTAGTTTTTTGGTTTTTAAAAATGTTCAAAAAATTTTGAATTTTTCGAAATACTCATTTTTTTGATTTATTTGAAAATAGTTATATTTTGAAAATTTGAAAATATTCAAATTTTTTTTTGGAGAGAAGATTCAGTATTGACAAAAGTCCTCAACTCTTAGTTGTTACTTTAAGTTTGGTGGTAGATACCACGTGTAAAAGGGGGTTCCTTATCCAGAATATTTCTGACCTTCAACTTTTGATTGGCCTGATTTTGAATCAGATTTAGTTGGCCCACCTATACCTTGGGAGTTAACAAGGAAGATTTGATAAGGAAGTCCTTGATAGGCTCTGGAGATGTCGAGAGGGATTTCTCTACTCGCACTTAATTGCCTATTGGAGTTCAGCCTCTTCGGGTCTTTTCTTCTTTATTGACAAACCTATTTTTGTGGTACACATTCAGATAGGTGCTTTGACCTGTGGGGTCATTGCCTATCTTTTGGCACCTTTTTTTATTTTTTACATTTTGGGTACTCATTCAGACATGCCCATATTTGTTTAAACTTGTGGGGTTTATTACCCATCTTTTGACACCTTTTTTTTTCATTTATTTTAAGAAGTTGGACCTTCTGAGATGGGGTCCTACTAGGGTGGCAAATGCTTTTAATACTCTCCCCCTCTAGTCTCATTTGCCTATCTTGGACCAAATAGAAGAGAATATGGTGAGAGTCTTCCTTCCACCTTTTAGCCTTGCCTAGCTTCTCTCGAGTGTTGGGCCATCTAGATTATGGGATTGGGATGTATTGTGTGTGAGATGGTATCTACCCTCGAATCCTAGAGAACAACCTAAGACATGTGGACTTAAGACATACTAGCAGTTCTCTCCATTTTTTGAGGTAGATTACATTCTATGGGTGAATAAATTGTTAACATGCCTTGCAATGTAAAGAATTCACTTTGATAAAATCAAGGTAATTATAAATACTATCAATCATGAATTTCTCTCGGTTAACATTGTCATGCAAATGTGAAACTCAAAATTATTTCAAAAAAACATTGCCATGTGAATGACATAACGATGATGAATCAATTTCATGTAATACCTGAGAGAAGAAGGAGTTCATTGTTGTGATGATGTTGCTTGTGCTTACCTTGCCTTGCCTTACTTGTCTTGCCTTGCCTTGCCTATTTGCTACTTTTAATATGCTCCATTTTTTATCAGATTGAAGAGTTCGAGTCATATGGTGAAGTAGAAGATGTGGAAAGTTTGATTTGGTAGGGTAGAGTCAGAATTGATGATGTAGAAGGCAAATATTATGGTATCACCCACGAAATTTCTCTACCCTTGATTTTTATATTAGAAATAAAATTAAGAAAAAGAAAGAGAATTGAAAAAGGGAAAGAACACATGCATGAAAATAAAAGTGATTTAGAATGGGTTTTGGCCCTAGGAGTTGAGAGTGGGCTTGAAGGCCCAGGAATGGTTGAAATTAAGGGGCATGTGGGCCCAAGAGTTGAATATGGCTAGAGGGCCTAATTGATGTTGATGGGTATGAGGGCCCAACTGAAGGTGATGGGTAAGGGAGCTCAATTGTTGGCAGTGGGCATGAGTGCCTGATTGGTGATGATGGGCTCGAGGGCCTGATTAAAGGTTGAGCCCGAGGGACCCAATGAAAAGAGTGGGCATGTGGATCCAATTTAGGTGATTGGGAGCATGGTTGTGATTTTGAATATTGATAGCCTCGCGAACACCATTGAAGGGTATGGGTGTGCAAACCCGCAGTTGAAGAAGTGGCGGCACAGGGGCCTGATTTCAAAGAAGTCTGGGCGCTCTGGCCTGATTGTGAAGGAATAAGGGCACATGGGTCAAAAGTTAAAGGAGTGTGGGCATGTGTACCCGAGGATGATGGAAGGTCAGCACGTAGGCACGATTTAGAATGAATTTGGGCACATGGGTCCGGTTGTAGAAAACGTGGGCATGTGAGCCCAATTGAGGTGAATTGTGGGCATGCGGACCCGTTTGAGGTGAATTGTGGGTACGTGTGCCCGATTGAAGGAAAGGGGCACGTGGGCCCGATTGAGGAAAGTTGTGGGCACATGGGCCTAGTTAGATTAAAGGGGCACATGGGCCCAGTGAGAGAAGTTGTGGGCACACGGGCCTGGTTGAGGAAAAGGGGTGCTTGGGCCCGGTGGAGGAAAATAGGCGCATGGGCCCAACTGGATAAAAGGGGCACATGGGCCCAGTTGAATGAAATGTAAGAGACCGGTTGAGGAAAAAGGGCACATGGGCCCAATTGCTGAAAAGGGGCATATAGGCCTGGCTAATGGAAAGGGGCACATGAGCTTAGTTGATGGAAAGGGGCATAAGAGCCCGAAAAAGGGGTATAAGGGCCTGATTGAATGGGAAGAAGCGTGCGTCGTGGCCCTAAGATTGAAAGATTCTTGGCCCATGGGCCCGATAGATGATTACAAGAAGGATAAAGAAAGGGTTGTGGCCCTACGATTGAGAAATTATGGGCCCATGGGCCCGATCGTTGATTGGGAGGAGGATAAAGAAAGGGTCATGGCCCTAAGATGGACGGATGGTTGGCCCTTGGGCCTAATTGAAGCTTATGAGGAGAATGGGGTAAGGATCGCAGCCCTAAGATTGATTTTGAGAGATTTTCTTGCCTTGCTAGAGGAGGTCCCAATATACCTTTGCCGAGGTCTACGTCCTTATGGAGGTTTGTAGATTCATTTCCTATTTCATTGTCCAATTCCATCTACCCAACTTTAGCGATCGATTCCAATGATGGCAACAATTGATCGATGCTTAGCGAATCCTTGCCTAGTCCATCATTGGAATGACAGTCAACAAAATTTATGATTTCTTCATCTATGCTCCCTATAGTAGGCTTCTCCTCAGGTTGTTCTAGGGAAGAGAGCATGCTAGTCTGGAATGATAGAAGAGTTTGGTTTGACCTCACCTATTGGTTGAGTTTGATCCTAAGATATAGCAATGACATAATGAGAAGCTTATTCCTCTGCCAAGGTAGGAGCACAAATGGTTGGAGCAATTGAATCATATGCCAGGGCAAGAGCACGAAGGGTCAAAGTGACTAAGTCGTCTACCATGGCAGGAGCATGGATGATCAGAGTGACTGGTTCCTCTACCAAGGCAGGAGCATGAATGGTGGGAGAGCTTCGTTCCTTTGCTAGGCCAGGAGCATGAAGGGTCAAAGTTACTAAATCTTCTGCTATAGTAGGAGCAAGAATAGTAGATGTGATTGATTCTTCTGTTGGGGCAAGAGCAATAGAAGAAATGGCCGGTTGTTATGCAACCAACTGAGGAGGAGCCCTATGCAGTGGGATTGATTAAGGAGCAGAGGTTTGTTCAATCGACTTAGGAAGAAAAGGTTGAATGGTCGGCCGAGGGGCCATTGGTGGAATAGGCTGAGAAGCAAAGGGCTGAGTGGTCAGTCGAGGGGCCATTAGTGAAATCTATGGAGAAAGAGAGGGTTGGATGCTTGGGTGAGAGGCCTTTGAGTCAAAAGCTAGGGAGCCGATTTAGGTAATGAAGTATTTACACAATTGACAAGAGGAGCTTGATTATGTATGGCCGGTTATGCCATTGATAGGGGTTGAAGACCAGCTGAGGTTGGGGCATGAGTGGCCTAATCAACTGGCATCGAGAAGTTGGCTGATGATGATGATGATGATCTGGATGGGGTTGGGGAGGACTCTCATGTTGGTGCCTAACACTCATAGCATTAATTTGCAACTTAGAGATTGAGTCTATCCACTTCCTAGCTATGGTCCTCAATTCATCAAGAAATTGTTTGAATTTCATCTCCACCTTTTCTTCATCGATTATTATATAGCCCAACCCATACCTTCATAAGAATTTTTTCTTGACAATTTGGAAATCCCATATTTCTACTTCTCTAGTGTAAGAAACCATTCTAGCACTGCACCATCTAAAGATTGCCTAAAAAGAAAAGCAAGAGCTCTTCAGTCATTTAGCCATTGAGATGATTTGCTTAAGAAATCGTCGACATGGGTGAAGGGATCACCTAAGCCATTGTAGTGATGGTAGGTTTGCTTTTGTGATGGAGGGATATAGACCCTAGGGATGAGAAATTCAAGGGTTTCCTGATCCTAGGCAATGGGTGGAGAGGAATTCACCAGGGGGTGTGCACGTGGCACCTGTAAGGAATCGGTCTAATCAGATTGACACAGCAGAAAATATTCGATTCCTCGTATATTATTGTCTTTGTCTTGATCAGAACCGATCGACGTTGCCAAAATCGATATTCGAAATGGTTTCGAACACGTACCTTTACGGGATTCAAATAATCCTTAAAGACCGGAGAAGATCGAGCATTCTCATGCTCATTTAGTCACTCAAGTGTGCGGCCTCTAGTCGTATCCACACAAGCTGCCTCCATAGTCTGGTTCTCCTTCGCGTCGGATCTTTCGACTCGCCTCAGATGAAGTCTCATCGACTCTTGACAGTCTCCAGTATCGAAAAATGTGAAGGAGAGAGGTAGGGATGAATTTTATAGCCTTGGCTTGTGGGGCTCATGCTCAATTTGCTATTATATAGAGAATTTGGAGTTTTTCATAAAAATTCTTTCTTTCTCTATATTTACACTCTTGCCCCCAAACTTATGGATTAGTCCTTATGTGTGTGACCTACTAGGCCTAATAGCTCATTTGGTTGAGGCATAATTAAAAGAACAACTTCCTTTAAGTAAATATATTATTTCATAATAGATTTAATGGCCTACCGATCATAAAGGGTACAAGCCACATCCTATGATCCCGCATGGCTATAAAACTTTGTCCATCTAATGTTCTAGTCGGATAGAAGTACGGCATTGACTGTCAACTCCTAAATATACCAACACTATGAAATATTGTACCCGTAATTGGATCAATTGAAAAACATTTTTCCAATTATCCTATCTACCTTGGCCAAGGATTTGGAGTACTATCCATAGGACATTCTCTCTTTCTTACTGAGAGTGAACGATCTCCTATTGTCGGCTCAATTGCCTCCACCGAGTTTCCCATATACCCAATCTATTAATTATACAAGACCACAATACTAAGTGATCCTAAGTCAATACTGAAAGTACATGGTACGCATGGTAAGCATGGTTGTAGACACGCCAATTTGGCCTTATTTAGAGCTTAAACCATTATTCCATTGGCAACATCTCTTTTAGACCATCAAAATCATGATGCACCACCCTTTCAAATGAGCCAAGGTGCTTATTGGAAATATGAGTATGATTTTTTAATTTCTAATCAAATCCGTGTTTGCCGAACAAGAGACTCTTGGTGGTGTGACAGATTATGCTTTTCCCAGCATATCCTCTATTTGAAATTTTTTCACAGGATTATGTGGACATCAAATGAAGAAGTATTAAACATCAATAATCTTCCTCTCTGAGTCCTCTTTTCAATGTAACAAACGGTATTCAATTCTGATCTACCATTTGTCCGCAGCGCCTTTTAGAAGTCAGATGCACAGTTCTGTCCGCACGCAGCACCAATCAAGCCCAATTGCATGCAAGCCCAGCCCATTGTGCACATATTTGTCCAATTCACGACCGTACCTTCCTTTTTCCTCCTCCATATCACTTTTTATAGCATCTGGAAGCTTCATGGTCGAAATTAGCATCATCAAATGATGGCAATCCAACTTGTTGTCTTGTATATCAAGACTTGCCATTTTTAGACTAGATTTGTTTCCTCTTCAAGTGGAGACATATTTTGAACATGGGAAAGGTGATCCACGGTTTACAATCTCTCTACATCATTCAGGTAAGTTTCTAGATGCCTCAGTATGAAAATCAGCAACATTATATGGAGGAAATCCAACCTATGGTCGGATGTATCAAAACTTGCTATTTTTTGACCTGGTTCTCATCCCCTATAAAGGGAAACTCATATGAACAACCTAAGAAGGGCATCCCCATCCTCCAGAACTTCTCTCTTCGTCCTCCAGCCACCCTAGGCTCTTCCCAATCTCCCCAAATAGTTCTATCTTCGTCCCGGTGCCCGGAGATCATCCCAAAGTGAAGAAAAAGCCGGTCTATGCTCCAACGTGCTGCACTGCTGATCATCGGATTCTACAGATATTTCTAGTCATTTTATGGCCTGTATTTCTTCATACGAAGTGTGGTTCATCAAGATATCTTTCTTCTCCAACAAACAGAGATCAATTCTGACATTTCCTCTGCTTGTTATGGCTTCAACACCGGCGCTGCACAGACTGATCCGAAGTCTTCTCTTCTAAGTCATCATCTTATCAGTCAATTTAAGTACATTTAATGGTAGATTCAACCTATGCATCCTTCATAGAAATTGTTACCCGGTGAGGTATCTTTTATCTCCAACAAGAATCATTCAATTTGGATATCTGTGGTGCCCATATCATGTCCTACATCGACATTGTGCTGGGAGTTTCCAGAACTTCACTGCCCAAGATCCGGCTTATCAGTTGCACAAATACATCAAGCTAGCATTGGTTGGACTCTCCCTCATCGGCCGGCCGAAGAGGAAGAAGGTTGAACTCACATCCCTTTCTCCCACGCTAAGGTACACACGGTCAACTTCTTTCTATTTCCATTACATAAAGCGGAGCCCGCGGCTCCTGGCGACCACACTTTCTTTTTATTCATGTTCTAAATTCATATCCTCCTCACTCTCCTCCCACATGACCCGAACCATCTCCGGTGCTCGAGCGACGCCGTGAGATGAAAGTTCGGGGATCAATGTGAGTGTGGGACCGAGGTGAGGATCTTTTACAGCTTTCCGAGTGTTTTTATGATTCACTCCCCTTTCCCCAATTCCATCTTTCATCACCTTATCTTGAGGTGCCGATCCGGAACCCGTTTTCGGAGTCGACAGCTTTTTGGCGACCACGGTGGGACAACCAATGTCTTCAACCGTGCTAGCTTGATTGATCCGTGCAACTAGTTGTTTTCCGACTCGGCTCCCGCGTGAGCCACTTTATTTTCAAATCGGTCTCCGCGTGGACCATTCTTTTACTTTTACTTCAGATTTGTCCCCACTTGAACACTCCAACACAAGCCGGTTCCCGCGCGAACCACCTTTTAGTTGTTAGTTGCTAGTTACTTGTTTACTCTATCATTGCTTGTCTTGCTTGAATTCACTTGTTTGATTTATTTAATAGCTTTCATTCATGTTTTCATATTGATTACTTCTTCTCCTTCTACCCTCCATTTTTCATTTTTGCATTAGCTTTGCATCGGGTACCGGACTTGTTCCGATCCGTAGGGCATTCGAGGCGGGGGCTCTCTCTCCCAACACACCCTCACCCTCCAAACACCTTCTTGGTGGATTCTTACCTCTCTTCTGGGATATTCCTTCCTAGTTGATTTGGTGGTTTCCATCAAGACCTCCGTAAGTCCCCATCCGTGGAGTATTCCTCTCCGCACGATTGGGCTGGTTGTACCCTTTCCCAAAACCCGAAGAACCCAAGTACCTACTCGTGGTGATTGAGTGATAACCTTAGGTTTTGAAGATTGAAGCAATAGGAACCATACCCATTTGAGTGAACAATTGCTAACAATCTATCTAATCTAAGGTTTTAACCCAAAAATTATTGAGTAGTCATTTTAAAACTTTGTTTGCATAACTTGCTTGCTTATAACAATTGAAAACAACCAAAAAATTCTCTCCTTTCAAAACACCTAAAAAAACAAAAAAAACATTTTTTATTTGGTGTTCAACTTGTTTTCCAAACAACCAAATTGAAACAAAAAAAAATCTAACAAAACAAAACATAAAAAAAATCTTCAATTGTGTGCTTTGCTTGCTCTCTTTTTTAACCATCTTTGAAGAAAGATCGACAGGATGCCCATGATGCTAAGGTCTGGAAGCCACGTTGGGAGGTCAGACTACTACGAGCTACAACAACCCATGGTCCAACCAGAGGGCCATGTCAATGCCATCAGAGAACCTGAAGTTCAAAATCCTACTCATTCACCTACTTCACTTAGTGTGGAACAAATCCTCCAGGGTCTATCCCTCCATTTAGATCCCGAATCCTTTTCACTTGTGCAATTTTTAACAAAGGGCAAGACGCCCGCCAATCAAGAGCCGTACGAGGGAAATCAAGCCCCCTCGCCCCCCCACTCAGCAGACAGGTCCTTGATCATCTCTTCTCCTAGGCAACCTTGTCGTGTCTCTACTCACCCCGTTGTGGGGCATTCACATAATTCTGCACCAGTTCCTATTTCCAACCCGCCTCTTCCAACCCATTCACCTAAATACCTTGCACCGGTGGCTCAGGAACCCAGCCTCACTCAAGCATTCATGGACAAACTCAACCAAATGGATTAGCGCTTTGAAAAGCTAAGGCACTGTTTGGACTCAAAGGCCATCCCTAAAATATCTACTCCACCATTCCCTGTCCCACATATCCCTCCATCACAAACACCAGCCTACCATCGCTACAATGGCTCAGGTGATCCCTTCACCCATGTCAATGATTTCTTGAGCAAATCATCTCGATGGCAGAATGATAGAAAGACCCTTGCCTTTCTTTTTAGGAGATCTTTAGAGGGTGCAGCCCTAGATTGATTTTTTTCATTGAACGAAGTAGAGATATGGGATTTCGAAATTGTCAAGGCCAAATTCTTGAAACGATATGGGCCAGGCTATTCAATAATTGGGGAAGTAAAAGAAGATGTGGAATTAATGCAATATTCTGATGAATTGAGGCCCAGGCTTGAGAGGAGCATTGAGGATATGCATAAACCTAGGAGTCCTCCCCAATCCCATCCTGATCATCTTCATCGGCCGATTCCTCGATGCCAGTTGATTAGGCCACCCATGCCCCAATCTCGGCCGGACATGCAACCAGTGTCAATGGCACAATCAATTGTGCACAAGCAAGCTCCTCATGTCAATTGTGCCAACACCTCATTATCAAAATTGAATTCTCAATCTACTTCACCAACAGCTCCTCGGCCAACCGCACAAGCCTTGGCCCCTCAACCAATTTCACCAATAGCTCTTCAGCCTGAACTGACTTCTATGCCAACACCAATTAAACAACCCTTGGCTATTCAATCAACCCCTCAAAATAGGGTTCACCCTAAGTCGGTTAAGGCCCTTATTTCTTCTATTGCTCCTGCCATGGTAGAGGAACCGGTCACTACGACCTTTCATGCTCCTACCATGGTAGACGATTCAGTCCCTCTGACCCTTCGTGCTCCTGCCCTAGTAGAGGAATCAATCACTCCAACCATTTGTGCTCCTGCCATGGCAGAAGAATCAGCTTCTCATCATGTCGTTGCTATATCTCAAGATCATAGTCAGCTAGTAGGGGAGGTCGAACCAAACCCTTCTACCTTTTTGGAATCTCCTAGACTAGGCATGCCCTCTTCCATAGAACATCCTGAGGAGAAGCCTGCTATAGGGAGCTTAGATGAAGGAATCATAAACTTAGTTGATTGTCAATCCAATGATGAACTAGGCAAGGATTTGTCAGGCATTGATCAACTGTTACCATCATTGGAATTGATCAATGAAGATGGTCAGATTGAATTGACCCCTGAACTGGGAAGTAAGGAGACCGAATTGGTCCATAAAATAGAGAATGAATCGACAAGCCTCCTGAAGGATGTAGACCTTAGCAAGGGGATACTGGGACCTCCTCCAACTAGGAAGGTAAATCCTTTAGCATCAATCTTAGGGCCACGACCCTTACCCCATTCTTCTCTTAAGCAACAATTCGGCCTATGGGCCCACGATCAATCAATTTTAGGGCCACGACCCTTTATTTATTCTCCTCCAAATCAACGATCGGGCCCATGGGCCCACAATTCCTCAATCTTAGGGCCACTGCCCTTTCTTTATCCTTCTTACAACCATCAATCAGGCCCATGGGTCCAAAATCTGTCAATCTTAGGGCCACGGCCCACACTTTATCCCACTCAACTGGGCCCTCATGCCCCTCTTCTACAATTGGGCTCTTACGCCCCTTTTCATCAACTGGGCCCATGTGCCCCTTTCCATCATCCGGGCCCACGTGCCCCCTTTATCCAACCGGGCCCATGTGCCCCTTTTAATCAATCGGGCTCTTATGCCCCTTTTCTTCAACCGGGCTCACGTGCCCCTTTTAATCAATCGGGCTTGCATGCCCCTTTCCTTCCACTGGGCCCATATGCCCCTTTTCCCCAATTGGGCCTACATATCCCTTTCCTTCCATCGGGCCCATGTGCCCATAATTCTCCCCGATCGGGCCCATGTGCCCATAATTTTTTTTAAATCGGGCCCACGTGCCCACAATTCACCTAAATCGGGCCCACATGCCCGCAATTCACCTCAACCTGGCTCACATGCCCATGTTTTTCTACAACCGGGCCCATGTGCCCAAATTTCTTCTAAATCGGGCCCACGTGCCCACCTTCCAACAAACTCGGGCACACATGCCCACACTCCTTCAACTTCGGGCCTGTATGCCCCCATTTCTTCACCATCGGGCCCGCGTGCCCATACTTCTTCAAAATCGGGCCCCCGTGCCCCCACTTCTTCAACTTTGGGATTACGCACCGATACTCTTCAATGGCGCCAGCGAGCCCATCACAAATCACAATCTTGCTCCCAACCATTTAAATCGGGTCCATGTGCCCACTCTTTTCATTGGGTCCCTCGAGCTCAACCTCCAATCGGGCCCTTATGCCCATCAACATCAACCAGGCCCTCTATCCTACATTCAAATCTTGGGCTCACGTGCCACTTGATTCCAACTACTCCTAGGCCTTCAAGCCCACTTTCAACTCATGGGCCCAAGTGCCCATTTTAACTAATTTTTGTTTCCAAGTATGTTTATTTCCCTTCAAATTCTCTTTCATTCTCTAAGTTTTACTTTCAACAAAAAATCAAGGTAGAGAAATTTCCTGGGTGATACCACAATCTTTGCCTTTTACATCATTAATTTTGACTCCGCCATGCTAAATCAGATCCTCCACATCTTTCACTTCATCATGTGACTATGAATCTTCAATCCAATGCAATATGGTGCATATCAATAGTGGAAGCAGTTGGGCAAGGCATGGCAAGGCATGGCAGACAAGGCAAGGCAAGCACAAGCAAAGCCGTCATCAGCAATGAACTTCTTCTTCTCTCAGGTATTACATGAAATTGAATTCATTATCATTATGTCATCCGCAAAGCAATATTTTAAAAAAAAAAATGATTTTGAATTTCACATGACAATTTTAATTGAGAGAAATTCATGATTGATGATATTTGTAGCTACCTTGTTCTTATTAAACAAATTCTTTACATTGCAAGGCATGTTTTCAATTGATTCACCTATGGAATGTAATCTACCTCAAAAATGGAGAGAACTACCAGTATGACTTGAGTCCACATGTCCTAGGTTGTTGTCTAGGAGTCGAGGGTAGATACCATTCTACACACACAACACGTCCTGATCCCAGAATCCGGATGACCCAACACCCGAGAGAAGCTAGGCAACGCTTAGAGATGGAAGGAAAACCCTCACCATATTCTCTTCTGTTCGGTCCAAGATAGGCAAAGGGGACTAGAGGAGGAGAGTATCGAAAGCATCCACCGCCTTAGTAGGAGGCCGTCTCGAAAGGTCCAACTTCTCAAAAGAAAAAGGGTGCCAAAAGATGGGCAATGAACCCCACAGGTTTAAACAAATATGGGCCTGTCTGAATGAGTACCCAAAAATACAGAAAATGAAAAAAGGCACCAAAAGATTGGCAATGACCCCACAGGTCAAAGCACCTGTCCGAATGTGTGCCACAAAAATAGGTTTGTCGATAAAGAAGAAAAGACCCGAAGAGGCCGAACCCCAACGGGCAATTGGGTGTGAGTAGAGAAATCCCTCTCGACATCTCCAAAGGGGTTTTTTTTTCAAGTAACACAGTTTTTTTTTTAATTTTTAAAAGTAGCACGGTAAAACTTTTAATTGTAAATCTAGCACACTTTGGTCAAAATCGAGTTTTGAAAACTCGACTTTCCTATTTGATACGGGTCCCGCGTGATCCGACTGCTTAAACCGGGTTTAATTTGAAAGTCGAGTTTTTACAACTCGACTTTTAAAAGTCGAGTTGTAAAAACTCGATTTTGAAACGTGCGCAGAAAAAAAAATCAAAAAACAAGCGCAGCATTAAATGCGCTACAGTAAAGAGGGTTGAAATTTTCACGTTCCACCTAGTAAAATTGGATATTCGGATTAAAATTTCTCCGATCCACTCGGACCAATAAATTCGGAACATTCAAAACTATAAGATTGAATTTTTAAATTTATAAAAAGTGCAAGTTTTATCATTGGACGGTCCAGGATACTCCGATTTAATATTAAAAAATCTAATATTAAGTATTTCGATATTCTAAATTTATTGGACGGAACGGATCGTTCAAATTCAAACCCGATAAATTATAATTTAAGAATATAGATAAAAACGATTTAATTTTAAAAAAAATACTCTGCATGCATCTTTGTCGCGATAAAAGCGCACATTAATTTTTTTTTTAAAATTAAATTGTTTTTATCTATATTCTTAAATTATAATTTATCGGATTTGAATTTGAACGATCCGTTCCGTTCAATAAATTTAGAATATCGAAATACTTAATATTAGATTTTTTAATATTAAATCGGAGTATCCTGGACCGTCCAATGATAAAACTTGCACTTTTTATAAATTTAAAAATTCAATCTTATAGTTTTGAATGTTCCGAATTTATTGGTCCGAGTGGATCGGAGAAATTTTAATCCGAATATCCAATTTTACTAGGTGGAACGTGAAAATTTCAACCTCCGTATCGTAGCGCATTTAATGCCGCGCCTGCTTTTTGATTTTTTTTTTCTCACAAGACGTTTCAAAATCGAGTTTTTACAACTCGACTTTTAAAAGTCGAGTTGTAAAAACTCGACTTTCAAATTAAACCCGGTTTAAGCAGTCGGATCACGCGGGACCCGTATCAAATAGGAAAGTCGAGTTTTCAAAACTCGATTTTGACCAAAGTGTGCTAGATTTACAATTAAAAGTTTTACCGTGCTACTTTTAAAAATTAAAAAAAAAACTGTGTTACTTGAAAAAAAAACCCATCTCCAAAGCCTATCAAGGACTTCCTATCATTTCTTCATTCTTAACCCCCCTAGGATATGGGTGGACCAACCAAATCAAAGCTAAACTCTAGCTGATCAAAGGTTGAAGGTCGGAAAGATTCTGGGTAAGGAACCCCATTTTGCACATGGTATCTACCAGTGAACCTAGAAAAACAACCAAGTGATGAGAACTTGTGTCAATACTGAATTTTCTCTCCAAAAAATAATATTTCCAAAAAAAAAACTCAAAAAAAAGTTGAATATCTTCAAAAACTCCAAAAAAAAAAAATTTCAAAAAACTCAAAAAGAAGAAGAAGAAATAGCATTTTCAAAAATCCCAAAAATATTTAATCTTTTAAAAAAAAAATTTCTTTTTCAAATTCAAAAATTTTCAAACTTTTTAAAATATTTTATCACCATGCTTGGTTTGAATTTTCGTCTTTACATTCATATTTACTTTCAATCTCTCATGTTTCAAATTCTTCATTGCATATTTGTTACTTGATTTTTTACACTCCTAAGAAGGCTATACCCCTTGACAAAGGTCAAGGCATACTGCAACTTGCAAGGGGGATAAGCCGGATTGTTGTTCTAATCTCTTCCTTTTTCTAGTGTTTCAGGCACGAAGAACAAATGAGGAGAACTTCACAACAAGGCGAAGCTCGCCACTTCCCTCCCCAAGGATTCTTAGGAGGAGGTGCCACCATGACCTCGATCTCAACTTCGTCGAGGAGCATTTTCGCCACTTCCCTCCCCTGAGGATTCTTAGGAGGAGGTGTCACCATAACCTCGGCCTTAATTTTGCCGAGAAACCTTTTGCAGGCGATGCTCACCACTTCCCTCCCCTAAGGATTCTCAGGAGGAGGTGTCATCATTACCTCGGCGTCAACTTTGCCGAGAAGCTTTTGCTCTATGTCCTCATTAGGACACATGAACTCTTTTGTGAGAATGCATGTCATCACACCGCAAACTCACCGTTATCATTTCCTTTCTTAGCATATATTAGGTGCATTACTATTTATTTTATGCATTGATGTTGAAGACTGTGAATGCAAAGAAGACCAGGCCTGAGATCCCCTTCCTCAAAATCCACGACGCTCAGGTCATTCTTTGTGCTCACGGATAAGCCAAAATTGTGCAGTGAGGGACGATGGTTCCCAAATGGGTATCCTGACCTCATAGACAATCTATATCTTCAACTAATTGTTAGACAAGTTTTGCTTTTGTTTTCTTGAGCCCAGCATGCATCATATAGTATTAGTTGCATTGCATATTTCATGATCATTGCATACATTCTTTCAAAATCTTCACCTTCTCAACTTAGTCTCTAAATCTTTTATCCTAATTCCGATCATTCTGAATCCCATCATGTTTTCTAATCCCACTGTGTTTTCTAATCCCACCATGTTTTCTAGTCCCACCAACCTTTCTAATATCCCACCGTGTCTGTTAATCCCACCATGTTCGGTAATCACCTTGTGCCTTCAAATATTTTATTTCTATCCCCACTGTGGCCACTGCAACTCTTTTGCTATTCATCCCACCATGGCAGTCACTTCCTCCCGCCAAGGATCTTCTATTTGATCAGAACTTGCACAGTCATTATCTTCACGGTCTGTGCTTTAACATTTGCCTTTCGGAATTTGAGATCATTCCATTCCGAATTGAATCTTGTCTCTTGGAAGACTTAAATGAATCTAAGAGCCTGAATGTGCTCGATTGGTATTCTTTTACTTTTTCAAACAAATCTCTTTTTTAAACTTTAGCCCATCACAGTATAGGAACACCGCAAAGATCGGGTTACCAGCTGATGATGAACCAACGAACCCATGTTTCGGGGACTCCCCACCGCGTTGGGGGTTGGCTATTCTTCTCTCGTGCCAATGGCACATCTCTTACCAATCGAACATAGGAAGACTTGATGAAACATGGCAGTTAACCAGGAGACATGAAGAGATTCTCTTTGTCGAATTTGGTCGTTGAGCGTGTCTATATCTACACCTTGATGCCACCTTTTCAGTCCATCGCTATTTCGCTCCGCTGCATTCCATTACAACTCATTTCGCTTCTCTACATTCCTCTACATTTCACTTCCCTTCACTACATAACATTCCCTTGCAAAGCCGACATCAAGGCGAGGCAAGCTGTAGACACGCCAATTTGGCCTTATTTAGAGCTTAAACCATTATTCCATTGGCAACATCTCTTTTAGACCATCAAAATCATGATGCACCACCCTTTCAAATGAGCCAAGGTGCTTATTGGAAATATGAGGATGATTTTCTAATTTCTAATCAAATCCGTGTTTGCCGAACAAGAGACTCTTGGTGGTGTGACAGATTATGCTTTTCCCAGCATATCCTCTACTTGAAATTTTTTCACAGGATTATGTGGACATCAAATGAAGAAGTATTAAACATCAATAATCTTCCTCTCTGAGTCCTCTTTTCAATGTAACAAACGGTATTCAATTCTGATCTACCATTTGTCCGCAGCGCCTTTTAGAAGTCAGATGCACAGTTCTGTCCGCACGCAGCACCAATCAAGCCCAATTGCATGCAAGCCCAGCCCATTGTGTACATATTTGACCAATTCACGACCTTACCTTCCTTTTTCCTCCTCCATATCACTTTTTATAGCATCTGGAAGCTTCATGGTCGAAATTAGCATCATCAAATGATGGCAATCCAACTTGTTGTCTTGTATATCAAGACTTGCCATTTTTAGACTAGATTTGTTTCCTCTTCAAGTGGAGACATATTTTGAACATGGGAAAGGTGATCCACGGTTTACAATCTCTCTACATCATTCAGGTAAGTTTCTAGATGCCTCAGTATGAAAATCAGCAACATTATATGGAGGAAATCCAACCTATGGTCGGATGTATCAAAACTTGCTATTTTTTGACCTGGTTCTCATCCCCTATAAAGGGAAACTCATATGAACAACCTAAGAAGGGCATCCCCATCCTCCAGAACTTCTCTCTTCGTCCTCCAGCCACCCTAGGCTCTTCCCAATCTCCCCAAATAGTTCTATCTTCGTCCCGGTGCCCGGAGATCATCCCAAAGTGAAGAAAAAGCCGGTCTATGCTCCAACGTGCTGCACTGCTGATCATCGGATTCTACAGATATTTCTAGTCATTTTATGGCCTGTATTTCTTCATACGAAGTGTGGTTCATCAAGATATCTTTCTTCTCCAACAAACAGAGATCAATTCTGACATTTCCTCTGCTTGTTATGGCTTCAACACCGGCGCTGCACGTACCGATCCGAAGTCTTCTCTTCTAAGTCATCATCTTATCAGTCAATTTAAGTACATTTAATGGTAGATTCAACCTATGCATCCTTCATAGAAATTGTTACCCGGTGAGGTATCTTTTATCTCCAACAAGAATCATTCAATTTGGATATCTGTGGTGCCCATATCATGTCCTACATCGACATTGTGCTGGGAGTTTCCGTAACTTCACTGCCCAAGATCCGGCTTATCAGTTGCACAAATACATCAAGCTAGCATTGGTTGGACTCTCCCTCATCGGCCGGCCGAAGAGGAAGAAGGTTGAACTCACATCCCTTTCTCCCACGCTAAGGTACACACGGTCAACTTCTTTCTATTTCCATTACATAAAGCGGAGCCCGCGGCTCCTGGCGACCACACTTTCTTTTTATTCATGTTCTAAATTCATATCCTCCTCACTCTTCTCCCACATGACCCGAACCATCTCCGGTGCTCGAGCGACGCCGTGAGATGAAAGTTCGGGGATCAATGTGAGTGTGGGACCGAGGTGAGGATCTTTTACAGCTTTCCGAGTGTTTTTCTGATTCACTCCCCTTTCCCCAATTCCATCTTTCATCACCTTATCTTGAGGTGCCGATCCGGAACCCGTTTTCGGAGTCGACAATGGTAAGACATCTTTGGCAACTCAGGTCAAATATCCAACCGTGCAACCGTGATGATATAATACACTGATCAATAGTTCGGTAAGATACCATTCAGGGATTCTATATTGGTCAGTTCAGTGAACTCATTCCTCTAATGAGCACATGTACATGTATCTCAGTGTTCCCACACTGATGACCAATGAGATCGGTCATTCTCATCATATGAGAAGATATCATATACACTAGTCTTACCGGATCCTTGATGTCCTATCTCGGGGGTCCTACGACTAGGAACATTTAGAGTACATACTTCTAAATGATTGATCTCATTATCATGATCTCATCATGATTCAATCATCATTGGATGCAACCTAGGACTCCATTATGATAGATGCATCTAGATAGTGAAAGTAATGAAGATTATACCATTTATACTAAATAAGATATTACAAGAAATGCAAAATTATATCACATATAATTGGCTTGTAGGGCATATATTTCTATCAGCACCTAGATGGGAGAAAGATGTGTTGGTGTACAAGCTGATGGTTGAGGGAGATTAGGGTGACCCAAAGTAAGGCCAGGTGAACTCATCCCACAGTCGGCAAGCCATTTGTCACCCATTACAGTCCGAATGGCATGGATGACTTGATCAAGATCACATTGACGTAACTCTTGTGTGATTGATTGACGATCAAAGGAGGGATGAGCTTGATTATTACAATCTTAAGGAGGAGTATCATGTGATGCCAAAGTAGAACTTTGCTCATAGGCCCATCATTGCGTCCTCCTTTGTTGTTCTTTGGCTTCTGCGGTGTAGCAATTTACTCTGCCAAACATCTCAACTGACCTTACCATCATAGGCATAAAAAATGAACCTAGCTTTGCCTTGACTAGGTTTTGATTTCAAACAGTTCTTCTTTGCTTTCTTTTGATGGTGTGTTAGTTTGAACCATTTTTTTTTGCTTTTGGTTGTGGTGGACAAGCAAGTAATTTTCAGAAAGCAAAATTTTCTTCTTTTGTTGTGCTATTTCTTTCTTTGAGAGATTTTTCTTTTACTTTTTGTAGACAAAGAAAGTTGGACACAGATTTAAAACAAATAACTCTTTTTTTATTTTGGTGTTTTTCAATTTTTTTGTTGTTTTGAATTTTGGTTTGATAAATAAATTATGCAAAGACTCCTGAATGATTACGTAATGATTTTGTTCAAACCTTAAATTAATAGAGCTTTAAGAATTGTTCATTCAACACTTGTAGGATTGATTCCTAACACTTCAATCACCAATGACCTAAGGTTATTACAAACTCACAACAAATGGGTACTTGGGTTCTTCGGGTTTTGGGGTAAGTGGTACAACCAGCGTGATCGTGCTGAGAGAAATACTCCACGGATGGGGACTTACGGAGGCCTTGATAGAAACAAACCAAGTAAACTAGGAAGGAATGTCCCAGAAGAGAGGTTAGAATCTACCAAGAAGAGGTTTGGAAGGTGAAGGTGTGCTGGGAGAGAGAGCCCCCCACCTCGAATGCCCTATAGATCAGAACAAGTTTGGTACCCGATACAAATCTAATGCAAATGAAGAAGATAGATAGATAGATAGATAGAGAGAGAGAGAGAGAGAGAGAGAGAGAGAGAGAGAGAGAGAGAGAGAGGAAGAGGAGCAATCAATTTATGCAAAAATAAAATAACATGAATGAGATGAAAGCAATCGATGATGCAAATCAAGCATATGAATGACATATGCAAGCAAAACAAGAAATCATGTAACAAAGCAAACAACTAATAACTAGCAATAAAAGGGTGATTCGCACGGGAACTAGTTTGAAAAGGAGAGTAGTTTCGCTAGAGCATCAAGCAAGCATGATTAAAGACAATGGTTGTCCCACCGTGGTTGCCACAAAGTTGTCGACTCCAAAAAAGGGTTTGTCATATCGGGATCGGCACCTCAAGAGAGGATGAGAAAGGAATAGAAGCAAAGAGGAAAAGCTCTCAACTCGGTCACGCACTCACATTTATTCTTGAACTTTCATCTTTCGGCGTCACTCGAGCACTAGAAAGACAGTTTGGGTCATGTGGGAGGAGAGTAAGGACGGAATAGAAAAACTAAATGCATAATGAAAATTGGAGGATGTGGTCCCCAAGAACCATGGGCTCTACTTTATGTAATGGAAATAAAAGGAAAGTGACAGTGTACACGGGAGATCGATGTTCGGGTTCAACCTTCTCCTTCTTCGGCCGACCGATGAAAAGAAGTCTTTAACCACCACTTGCTTGATGTACCTATGTAACTAGAAAACAAGAAAACAAGTGAGAGAATGATTAGAATTGAGTGAAGTGTAGTAACTATAAACAAAGTGGCATGAAAAATGTTAATCAGAAAGAAACTCACCAAGTTTCGGGGTTAGCCCTAACTCACAAGTTAAAGAAAACAAATTTCTACTATGGCATTTAGTTGCATCATATTTTTATATGTTTTTGTAATATTTGATTTGTTAAAGAACCATAGTATCAAAATAAAAATGAGGTTCTTCGTAGTAAAATTTTGATTCCCCTAACATCATTATTCTCATTTCATTACCAACTCTAAATCAATTTATTATTTATAAAACTATTTTTACTAAAACCCATGAAGTTATATTACCTTAGCATTACTAAAAAAATCTGCGTTGTAAAATTTTACCTTATAAAAAAAACATTTTAGAATGTACAAAAGAAATAGTCTCTAACTATTATTTGAAACATTAATGTGTATAATTATTTAATAAAATTATATTCGTATCTTTTATAACGCTTAAAAATTTTAATTGCACATTCTCTTGAAAGAAGTTCCGAATAGGGGGGGATGTAATTACAAAATGTTCACTATTTTCGCTTAAACATTAACGTAGCACTTCGTGACGACCCATCGGCAATTAAAAGAGAGCCAGGTGGTTCATCCAGAAAGAAAAGAAAATTAACTTGCGATCGTATTAAGAAATCCATTTTAGTGGCTAGTCAGGCTCTTGAATATTCTTCGTTCACGATCCGGCGGGCATCAAAAGTTAAAACATCTATTCCGTTCGGAGACTTCCGTCTATTTCCGTTAACTTAGTTGATAACAATTAAAAATCTCAACCTTTGATAATTTTAAAATTTATATCGATAATAATTATTCAGAGGTGATTGATTAATAGTATCAATTTTTAAATTTATAGTACAAACATATAATATAATATAACTGTTAACTTATATCAGTTTTTATATTTATACCACAAAATTTTAAAATATCTAATTTTTATAACATTTTAAACAAAATAAAAACAATAAATACTTTTAATTTATATTTATAAAGTATGATTTTATTTAAAATAAGAAATATTATAGCTAAAAATATATTTATAAAATCATATTTATTATATTTATTTTTATTAAAAATATAAATGTGTTTAGAGTAAAATACTGTTATATTTATTAATATTAATATTAAAATATAACATAAATATTAAATGTTAATATATTTATAATTTTAAACATAATAATGATTTATAATTATAAATCAAATAGAGCTGTTTTAAACACAATAATATTTTATAGTTAAAAATAAATTATAATCAAATTTAAATAATAAATAAATTAACATTTAATATTTATTTTATATTTTAATATTAATATTAATAAATATAACAATATTTTATTCTAAACATATTTATATTTTTAATAAAAATAAATATAATAATTATGATTTAGTAAATATATTTTTAACTATAATAATTTTTATTGTAAATATAATAAAATAACTATAAAGTACAAATTATTATATTTTAAAATAAAATTTAATACATTTAATTTTTTGCTATATATTATTAATAATAACATATTTATTATATCATGTTAATTATATGTGCATTACGAAACATTCTTAAATTCTAAATAGGTAAGTATTATAATTATAAATTTTTATTACATCATATTTATGACTGCAAAACGTTCCTATGTTTAAAATAAAATTTATTGTATTTGATTTATATTAAAATGTAATATAATATAAATAATTTATTATTGTATATTTTATATATTTATACTGACGGAGGAACCTAATTTCATCTAATCTAATGAACACATATGACTGTTTTTAAGTAATTAATTAAATATTTTATATATTCTAATTTTAAAATTTTATTATAACCGGACAACAACATCAAACTTGAACAGAGAACAAAGCTGACGAAATTGATTCAGGAGGATAAAAGATATATCTTACCTAACTAAGATATATTTTATAAAATAAACAAATTTTCAATATTTGACCGAACTCTTTTTGTTAGAGCGGATTCGTTGCTGGAAAGAAATCACGAAAGATACGGTGACTGGTAATGGTGGGCCCAAGCGGTGATTCAGCGCCACCGTTCATGTCTCTGCATGTCTGCCAGATTACCTCACCCTTTATCTTTACGGCATATAAGGCTAACCACCTCAAGCGAACGGGAGAAGAAACGAGAGGCCAGCGCGGTAGATTTGGGGGGTGGCCGTCGCCGCCGCCACCGCTGCAGCCATGAAGGCTGGTTCGCCGGCGAAGGCGCCCGGGCCACCATACGCCGACGCACTCGATCCTCTATCCCCTCGTTCCCGTGGGGGCGACTCCAGGCATGATCCCCTGACCCAGCCGTCCGCCGCTCCTAAGCTTCGTCTGATGTGCAGCTATGGCGGCCACATCGTCCCCCGCCCCCATGACAAGGCCCTTTGCTACCTCGGCGGTGAGACGCGTATCATCGCAGTCGATCGTCATTCATCCCTCGCAGACTTGCTAGCCCGCCTCTCCCGCTTCCTCCTTGCCGGCTGCTCCTTCACCCTCAAGTACCAGCTCCCGTCGGAGGACCTCGATTCCCTCATCTCCGTCTCTTCCGATGAGGACCTGGAGAACATGCTCGAAGAATACGACCGTGCTTCATCGGCCTCCGTTACCTCTCGTTCCTCCCGCCTCCGACTCTTTCTCTTCTCCTCTTTTCCACGGCCTCCGCCCCATTCCGCCGCTTCCGTTTCTTCCAAGTCTGACACCTGGTTCGTCGATGCTCTCAACGCTGCAGGGCCCCTCGAACACTCCTCTGCCCATTACGCTGTCTCCTCCATCGACTACCTCCTCGGCCTCGATGGCGGCGCGGGGGTGGACGTCGGACATATGCCGGGGAAAAATGGTCGGCACTGTGTGCAGGACGTACAGTCGATTCCGGATTCACCTATGCTCGAGACGGCGTCATCGTTCGGGTCGGCGTCGTCGGCGCCGTCGCTAGCGAGCTTGTCACCCATCCGCGTCCAGCCGGAGGAGGAGCGGGCTGCGGGCCCGAAGGGGGCTATTGACGGCACTGAATTGCAGGAGAGATTAGCCCAAATGAACGTCTCTGGACGGCAGCGGAAGCCTTCGCCGCTGCCGGGTTCAGATGGGTTCAAGGAACACTTGAACCACTTCCTCCCCCTCCTTCCATCCAGATCTCTACGGATTCTGCCTCGATCATCTCCGAAGACACCCTCTTCCCCACCCCCAGCGAATACCCTAAACCTGTCTCGTCGATCTACTCCAGCGACGAGAAATCTCACCGAGGAATAATGTGGCCTACGCCTCCTCATCTGTCCCAGCAGCACCAACTTCATCAGAAGCAGCATGTGCAGGATAATCCTACTTCAATTGATGTGCCCACGCTAGGAGATGGCATTTCGAGGTACCAAGATTTTCGACAATGGCTAATTTTTTCTTTTATTTTTCTTCTAGGTGTATTATTTAATTCATGGCGATCTACCATTTTTGACGGTATAGATCTGGATATTCCGATGAACCGCCGTCTCTTGCATCCGATACCAACCAACAGGAGGCTCCTATGACTAATCCCAGCTACCAGGTCCGGGTCCGTGTAGCAGAGCATGGATACTCTCTGCATCAACCACCACTGCAGCCGCAGATCCAGCAGCAGCAAAGTGGCATTCCACATGTGAGCGCCCATCATCTTGCCACTGGCGTAGTGCTTCAAATTCCACCTTACTACAACCAGATTCTCATCCATCCGCGACCGCCTGCACAGGCCACCACTCATGCGGTGCCACTGTATTTCTTGCCTGTCCATCATGATTCAGCTGTTAACCCACCATTTCAACATAAATTGGAGGATACTACCGTTCTCCTTTCCCCATTGCCTTCCATAAACAAGCAAAATATCCCATTACCTAGTTCTGCGCTGCTTCCTTCACATGTTGCTCCTGCTCAAAAAAAGGTGGTGTCAACCAAGTTCTATAGGACAGGCATTGATGCTGCTCCTGCTTTGTCACAGTCACCTCACCCTACAAAGATCATGCACTTGGACCAGTCACATAAGTATTTGGATTATCACCAACTTCACCAGCCTGTGCCACAAGCAGTGACATCAACACCTGTAACGGCTGGTTTTCAGTATGAATATGTGGATGAAATCCATGGCTGCCAAATATACTCTGCTTCAGCTTCGGCTGCATTGTTGCCCACTGATACCAAATGACGGGTAGTAGTGGAGTGGTCAAGCCATCCATACCGGTACCACAGGCAGCTGATGCAAAACAAAGCAATGCTTCATAGCCTTTTCTATGTATGGTCTTGAGTGCACTATACCTTAGCCCCATAGGTATCTACAATTTCCCCTATCTATCATTATAGATTGTGCTCAGTATGAAATTGTGTGTATCCTCAAGTGGTTCTGTCACTAATTTTGTAATGGTTCTGTGTCTAGCCTGTGATCACTGAATAAAGAGAAATTAATGATTCTCTCTTCTGTGGGCTAGTATACTTATTATTGTGCTTGGGACTTTGTCCTCGTACAAACTATTGTTCTTTGTACTCTGTATTCGAATAATTGTACAGAAATATTTGTTGGAATTAGAAATTTTGCTTGCTTCTTCTTTGGTTGTAAAAATTGGGTGGATCTGATTTAACCATATTTACATAAAATAAAAAATCTCATCTATTAAAGGCTAAAACCATTTTTTATTATAGATAGGTTTGAGGGTAAATAGTTTTGATTCTTCTTCTGAGTAAAATGAGTAAAATGGGTGCTCATCTTTGTCATTATGGATAGCCATATCTAAGGACATGGAGAATATTGCATTTATGCTTTTATTCCTTACATATACAGTTTTTTAGGAGACCACGATTTGTGGTCTGGTCTCTATCTGCTTTGTATAAACAAAGCAACAACTGACATCTCTGCGTGGTTCGGAACATGTCACATTTCTACATCCAAATCTTTATGACTCAAGAGCTGGTTATTAATATAACTTCTGTGGATTGTTGTTCCCAATCATCTCACTGTAAAGGCACGAAGGCATGCCGGAAGTATCAGTCTCTCATAGAACACGGTTACCTTTTTATTTGAAAATAACTGTTAATACCTCTATTAGATGTAGATTCTGTACATCTGATAATCTTGCTACACCATTGTGGTCCATAACTGTTAAGGTTATGAAAGTTTCTGCATTCATGGTTCATAATCATGTTACATCAATCATTATCTACCACATGATCAATTCAGATGGAAGATCGATCCTCTGCTTGCATGGTAATTGCAAATGTCATGAGATATATCATTAATAGATATTGAGGCCTTCATTCATGAGGCGGTGTAAGTTAATTGTCCGTTTAAGTTCATTTTTCATACTTTCTGTTAAGTGTATGCCAACAAGCATTTTTGTGCTAATCTTCAGTTTGGCTGGTTTGATGCTTCATCCTTGGATAAGAAAACTGTAGCAAGGCATTTGATTGCTAAATGCTCATGCAGCCTCCTTTATTGAAAGGAGTGGATAACATTTTTAATCTTTTTGCAGATATTAGTTTCATAGGTGTATCAAATTTTAACCCATGTATTATTAAGAATCTTACTAATACAACATATATATCACCACAATGATCGATAAGGATCTATGAAATTCTTAATGTTGTACTTGTTACATGGTTGTTCATGTGGAGTTATAATATATTTATAGTGATGTTTGTAAAATCTTGACGTTGCATTTGGGAACTGTCTAGAAGTGCTCTTTTTTCACTTCTCCTTCAGTTAAAAGTCCTTTTTATTTTTAGTATAGTGTTTGGATACTCATTATTATTCACTTCTCCTTCTCATGGAAGGTAGAAGTAAGAATGAGTTTTTTTCTCTTTCTAACTTCAGAAAATCTCCTCCCGATACTCATTGCACGACGATTCACCTCTCTTGCCAACCCTCGACCTCCGCACTCCGCACTCCGTTGCCGTCTGCGAAATCCCCTTCGTGACTGCCCCCGCTGCCATCCGCCTCCCTCCACGAAGCCCCCCTCCGCAGTCCGCCGTCCGCGAAGCCCTCGTCCGCCTCCCACCATGACCACCCCTGCCGTCATCCTCCGTCCTCGTAGACACCCCGCCATCGTCTGCCTATCTCCGCGAACCCCCCCCCCCGCCGTCATCCCCCTCCCACCACGATCGTCCCCGCCGTCGTCCGCCATCCACGAAGACACCCTACCGTCATCCGCGAAGACACCCCGCCATCGTCCGCCTCTCTCTCGCGAAGCCCCCCCCATCATCCGCCATCCACGAAGACACCCCGCCATCCCCCCGTGTCCCCCGCTGTCATTCCCCTCCCACCACGACTGCCCCCGCCGTCGTCCGCCATCCGCGAAGACAGCCCGCCATCGTCCGCCGTCTGCTTCGCTCCCCCTCCGGCGTCTGCCGTCCACCTCCCTCTGCAAGGCCGCCCTGCTGCCATCCGCCTCCCTCCCCGACCCCCCCCGCCCCCGTCCCCCTCCCCCCTGCCGCCATCCGTGAAGCCCCCCTGCCGTCGTCCCCCTCCCTCTGCGAAGTCGTCCGTCTCCCTACGACGGCCACCACTTCGCCAACAACACCTCTGCACCCCACCGCCGTCCTCCTCTTTCCAACCGCCCCACCCCGCCATCTACCTCGCTCTCCACGATGGCCCCCACTCCGCCAACGTGCATCTGTCTCTGTTTTTTCTTACCGAAGCACTTCTATATTTTGATGAAAAAATATAACCAAACAACTTTCACTTTTATAAATGAGAATACCTTCTATTTGAAATGACTTCTAAATAGAGGTACTTCTATTGAAAGTACTTCAACTAAATTGCCAAACGGACACGTAGTCTTGAGATGCTTCGCCAAAACCTCACAGACGTAAACCTCAAAACCTATCCAGGCATAGGCCTCAATTTAAGAAAATAGTATAATATATGAACTTTTAAATAAATAATCATGCAATTCTTGAACTATAAGCCTTAAAACATATAAAGATGTTAAGCACCAATTTAAGAAAAAATATATAATCTATGAATATTTAAATAAATAATCATATGAACTATTTTAAAAATTAGCATTAAAAAATTATAATTAATTATTAATTGTTTAAACTTCTATGAAGTAACAAAGTTTAATTAATACTTCATGCGTATAAAATATGTAAAACTTTGTTTCAATAACATTTAAACCTAAATAATGCATTTATTACTTGTAACTTTTTACACTTGATATTTTTATCTATATAGATATTACAATCAAATAAATTCTACAGATTGAAAAAATGCTTATACAAAATAAAGTCAATGTGTGTCCTTAAGAAGGAAAAAAGTACTATAAATGTTTGTATGATAGAAAGATGAAATAATCTCTCTCTTTACATATAGAGATGGTTCGTAACTCTTTCTTTTTCTTATTTTTTATTTTAACACCCTTAACCTCTTTTTTAAGTGGGGCGTTGTGGTAGTGAGGCATTAACCTCATCTAGAGAAAAGCACTAGCCCCATGTTTTGCCGACAAGACATAGCCTTGTCTGGAGGCGTAAGCCTCAGCACATGAAGGCAACGTCTTTTTAAACAATGCCTTCTACTTATATAGACATACAAGGAGAGATTGTGCTATTTTTTTGAAATTATATCTTTATATTTTGTCTTGTGGATAGATAGATACACTATAGGAAAAGGTGCTATTGGCGACGGATTATTTGCGACGGCTTCAAAAAGCCGTCGCCGCAAACATTATTTGCGACGGCTACTGTTAAGTCGTCGCCAATATCACGTAAATTAGCGACGGCTTAATAAGTCGTCGCGAAAAATATTTTAAGCGACGGCTCTAGCCGTCGCTAAAGGGTTTATGGACCCTTTTTTGACCATTCAACAGTCAGGAATTATTGGGTGACGGCTTAGAGCCGTCGCCACTAATTTCAATGGTCGAAAGTTGTTGGCGACGCCAATGTAACTTAATGCACCATTGGTGATGGCTAAAAAGTCGTCGCCACTAGTTTTTTTTTATATCGCGCCCGATCCCCCTTCTCTCCCCCCGCCCTCGCTGTGCCTTTGCTAGCGCTGGCCGCCGCTGCTGCCGTTGCAGCCTACGCCGCTGAGCACAGCTGCCTCCACCGCCGAGCGCCGCCGGCGCCGCCCACCGCCGCTGCCACTGCAACCTCCGCCGCCGAGCACAGCTGCCTCCACCGCCGAGTGCCGCCGCTCCTCTTCTAGGCGCCACCCACCACCACTGTCTCCCTTGCTACCGGCGCCGCCGCAGCTGCCTCCGCCTGCCGCCGCCGGTGCCACCCGCCGGTGCTGCCACTATAGCCTCCACTGCGAGCGTCGCCGCTCATCTGCTAGCCGCCGCCGAGCGCCGCCGAGCGCTGCCGCTGCTGTAGCCCCCACCGAGCGACCTCCTTTTAGGTAACAACTAATTTCTTTAGATAAATGTAGTATTTATTTAGATAAATTGATTAGAACTAATGTGGTATTTGTTAGTTAAATGTGTTAGTTATTATTTAGGTAAACTCAAACAATCAAACCAATTTATTTTTAGGTGGTATTTTGAGGTTCTTTTTATTGGATTCAAAACTTAGAACAAATTTTGTTGGATATCTTTTTAAGATGACAAAAATAAAATAGGGCAATCATGTATCCGTTTAGGCAATTCGGCATAGTGTTGGGCAAAAATCCCCAAGTCTCAATCCGAAGCTAGATTCGCCAATCCGAAGCTCGTTCTGGGTTTGAATTGGGCAATCCGGCATCGAGTTGGGCTAAAATCCCCAAGTCCCCATTCCGAAGCCGGATTTGTCAATCGAAGTCCGTTCCGAGTTTGGATTGGGCAATCTGGCATCGGGTTGGGCAAAAATCCCCAATTTTCCAATCCAAAGCCAGATTCGTCATTCCGAGGCTCGTTCCGGGTTTGGATTGGACAATCCGGCTTCGGGTTGGGCAAAAATCCCTAAGTCTTAATCCGAAGCCGGATTTGCCAATCTGAAGCTCGTTTCGGGTTTGAATTGGGCAATCCGGCATCGGGTTGGGCTAAAATCCCCAAGTCCCCAATCCGAAGCCGGATTTGCCAATCGAAGTCCGTTCCGTGTTTGGATTGGGCAATCCGGCATCGGGTTGGGCAAAAATCCCCAATTCCCCAATTCGAAGCCGAATTCGCCATTCCGAGGCTCGTTACGGGTTTGGCTTGGACAATCTGGCTTCGGGTTGGGCAAAAATCCCCAAGTCTCAATCCGAAGTCGGATTCGCCAATAGGAAGCTCGTTCCGAGTTTGAATTAGGCAATCCGGCATCAGGTTGGGCAAAAGTTCCCAATTCCCCAATCCGAAGCTGGATTCGTCGATCCAAGTCCGTTCCGAGTTTGAAATGGGCAATCCGACATCGGGTTGGACAAAAATCCTCAAGTCTCCAATCCGAAGGGTTTCATTGCCCAATCCAAGTCTGTTCCTATGGCATAGGGTTTATTTAAAGAGAAAAGTATGTTCTTCGATTGATTATATGTCTGACAATATATATATTTGTTTTTTACCTTATTGTTAGGAAGCTTCAAAAGACTTGTATTCATTTGAAACTTGCTTCCTTCGGAGGACATCCAATTAAAGTAATAAAGTTATTACATTGTCATTTATTTTTTTTGAGATTTTTTTATTAGAAGAAATGAGTTCATTAGACAAATCTTGGATGCTAATTTATAATAGATTATATTCTATGTATGTACGAGGGGTCGAAGAATTCTTAGACTATGTTTTTGATGATTGTATGACACAATATAGACATGGACAATACAAAGATTTAATACAATGCCCTTGTAGAGTATGTTGCAATACATTTATTTTAAAAAGAAATATTGTGAAAGTACACCTAATATGTGATGGCATATGGTTAAATTATCAAACTTGGATATGTCATAGTGAATTTGAACTTAACTCTTATAATAAGGATAACACACGATTAAATGAACGGCAAGAGGATAACACAGAGGATGATTTAACGGAAATGCTCGAAGATATTCAAAACAATGAATTTTCTACCCGACATAATGAGGATGAACCAAATGAAGATAGTTTAAAATATTTTAGATTATTAAAAGATTCAGAAACACCTTTATATGATGGTGTGAAATATGTATCTAAACTAAAATTTATTTTATAGTTGATTCAACTTAAGTCGATGAATGGTCTCATTAGAAGATTCATGAATACGATCTTATCTTTATTTAAGGAAGTGTTACCTAATAGTGCATGTGTTCCCGATAATTGGTATGAACTTAAGAAAATAGTTAAGGAATTAGGATTTACTTATGAGAAAATTTATGCATGTAAAAATGATTGTATTATTTTTTGGAGAGATAATAAAGATGAAAGTGTTTGTCCAAAATGTAATACTTCTAGATATAAAGATGATCCTCAAAATAAAAATAAAAAGTAACACAAAAAGTTTTACATTATTTTCCATTACGAGATAGGTTGCGTCGTCTATTCATATCATCCAATACGGCTAAGTGGATGACATGGCATAGCCAACCATGGTCATACCAATTGGTTGGTGAAATGCGTCATCTTTCTGATTCTCCGGCTTGGAAAAGAATAGATGAACTTTATCCGGATTTTGCGTTAGAGAAACACAACGTTCGGCTTGGATTGGCTTCAGACGGCTTCAATCCATTTGGTAACATGTCTTTAAAATGTAGCGTGTGGCCTGTTATAACAATGGTATATAACTTGTCACCATGGATGTGTATGAAGGCCACGTATACAATGATATCAATGTTAATACTTGGTCAAAGAGCTCCCGGAAATGATATCGATGTATTCGTACAACCATTGGTAGAAGAGTTAAAAGATTTGTGGGAGATCGGATTGGAGACCTATGACGTAGCAAAAAAAGAAGTTTTTATGATGAGAGCCATATTTTTTAGCACGATAAATGATTTTCCAGGATATGCAAATTTATTTGGATGGAGTACTAAAGGGAAATTGGCATGTCCTATTTGCAATGAGGAAGCACACTCTCTTCGACTTGCTCATAGTCGGAAACAATGTTACTTGGGTCATCATCGGTTTTTACCAGTAGCACATCAGTGGAGAAAGAACCAATACAATCATCTTTTTGATGGTCATCGGTGTTCGAAGGAAACACCAAAGTTGCTTACAGGATATGAGATATGGAGCCAACAAAAACAAATGGATGTTATTAGATTCGGAAAACCATTTAAGAAGGATTTAGAAAATTTAAGGAAGAATTTGTTAAAAAATAAAAATTGGAAGAAAAAGAGTATATTTTTTGAGAAGCTTTCATCTCTGATCATTCGGCACCATTTGAATGTCATGCACATTGAGAAGAATGTGTGTGATAATATATTAGATATTTTTAATATATCAGGACCTAATAAGGACAACATTATCTCAAGGAAGGATTTAGAAGATTTAAACATTCGTCCAGAGTTACATCCATATGAGAGTTCATCGAGGTTTCCTGATGTAGTTTACAAGCTTAGCAATAAACAAAAGTTTAGAATACTTGATTTCATTAAGAATATTCGAGTACCAGATGGCTATTCCTCAAATTTTAGTAGATGCGTAGATGTAAGTAGCAGAACAATTAGTGGGTTAAAGAGTCATGATTGCCATGTCATGATGCAAATGGTCATTCCTCTTGCATTTCAAGGGATAATATTGAAGGATGTACTCAGTCCCATAGATTTATGCCAGTATTTTAAGATCATTTGTGCAAAAGTGTTGGATAGTAACATTTTGAGACATTGGGAATCTAAGATTGCAGTAACATTGTGCAAGTTGGAGCAAGTTTTTCCACCATCATTTTTTGATGTTATGTTCCACTTGGTTGTGCATTTGGCTTATGAGACCAGAATGTCTGGACCAGTTCAATATCGGTGGATGTATCTGATTGAAAGATATTTAAAGAAGCTAAAAGATTATGTCCGTAACAAGGCGAGAGTCGAAGGTTCGATTGCCCAAGGTTATTTGGTTGAGGAATGTACACAGTTATTTGGTTTTTTTACCCAATTGGATACCGATTTGACCCATCCAAATCGGTGTCAGATTAGGGAAAATAATATAAACACTCTTGATTCAGCTCAAATCATATCTCGTTATTATATGATAGATGAAGGGTTTCAGCAAGAGCCGTAGGACATCTCAGGGGGGTACACCATCGCAGGGTGGTGGACCACAGAGTCACTCAGGTCGATCTCATATATCTAGAGATCGATCCTAGTCTACTCCTTCCAGCTCTAGAGGTGTTGCGACACAACGACCTTTAGAGGCACCCCGTGAGCCTGTTCCTCCTCAGGCGACACCTTCGGATGGAGGTAGTCCATCTTCACATGCCTCAAGTATATGTTTAAATATTTCTAATTATATCAATTTCTTAAGAATTAGTTTGTCTCTTAACCAATTTTCTCGTTTCACATGTAAATAACTACAGCTACTCATCGTGGGAGAGGTCCAGCTAAGGCAATGACTGTGCGAACTCTAGGACCCGATGAGTCATTTAACGTCGAATTAGTAGGTCGCTCAGGTGTAGGATCCCATGGTCAGGAGTTCACATCCTATATTGGGGGTATGTAACAGAGTACACTGTAATTTATGGGAACAAAATTACATGACTCTCTCACAAGAGAAGAAAGATGCGATTTTTCGTGATCTCGAGGTAAATTTAATTTTTGTGCTCTTATTTATGATTTGTTGTCTTGATTCTCACCATTTTTTTTCATGTAGAAACACTTTACCTTCGAATGGAGTGCATCTATAGATGCACAGATTTTAAGACATATGGGCGAAATGCAAAGAAAGCGAAGGAGCCATTTAAAAAGAAGGGTATGTTTTTAATTACAAGTAATGTAAATCCTTTAATTCCTTATTAACAATATTTGTATTCAGTATTTTACAGGACAATCATTCGAGGAGGCTGTAGCAAATGTTCCTCGATAATGCAATGAGGAACAATGGCTACATATGTGCAATTTATGGGCTCGAGATAAAACAAGGGTAAAATAAATTTTTATTTAAATATTTTGGTTCATTTTAATAATATTTAAAGTTATTAACGAAGTCTTCATGTATAAATTTATAGGCATTAAGTGAAAGAAATCAAGGGAATAGGAGTAAGTTAACAATGCCATATAGAAGAGGAAGAACAAATATCCACGAGTTAGAGCGAGAGTTTGTAAGTATAAAAATTAAATATTTAATTGAATTCTTTAGTTTTCATGTAATTTTATATTTTATTTTTTTTGAACAGGTACAAAAAGAAGGACGTCGCCCTACTCGTCCTGAGGTTTTCCAGATGACTCAAACACATAAAGAGGAAGATGGAGCGGTCATCTGGGATAATGACCAGAGTCGTCAAATGATGTATACACTGATACCAATTTGATTTTTCATTTTTTTTAATTTAATACCCATATCTTTTAACTCAAATTCTCATTGTAGGAAAATATGCAACAATTGATGAATCCCCCAGCATCCGATTCTTCTGATGCTGGGGTATCTCAGCCACTCAATCCGGAGGAGGCTTTTGTATCCGTTTACGGTAAAGATAGACCGAGACGGATCAGATGTGGTGGGCGAGATGAAACTTGCAACACTTGGTATGGTGGGTCCAGTGGAGGTTCTTCTTCCTCCACGACCTAAGAGGTCTAGGAGCTTAGACAACAGGTGGAGAAGCAAGCTTAGGTCAACGTCGAATGTAGATCTGAGATGTCTTCTTTGAAGCAACAGTTGGACGATCAACAAAGGTCGTTTCAAGAAACTGTCCAACGGTTGACACAAATGTATGAAGAAACGAGTCAAAGACTCCGACCCAATGTACCATCCACATTGATGCAACTTTCAACACAATCCCATCAAGACGATGATAGAGATGAGGACGATGAAGAGTATGAGGATGATGATGAGGAAGGATCATTTGAAGATGATTGATATTTTTATTCTTTTCTAATTAGACAATTCATTTTGTACTCTTTTTATCCAAAACTTATTATGGATGTTGTGTATGTAACATATTGTGTTATGGAATGATATTTGAGATGTGTGTTTGGATGTGATGTTCAATGGAATGTGGTTTGATTGTATTCTGGATTGTTATTTGGTTTGATTGTACAAGGTTGTGATTTAGAAATTGGGGTGATAAATGTGAATGGAAGTAATGTTTGTGTTGTGAAAATGTATGAATGGGTTGATGATAATCATTTCCATAATGTATATTCATATATGGATGTAAACTTGCATGAATCCAATAGCAAATGAAGCTGTTTTTTTTTACATTACAAAAGTATTGGTGACGGCTCCGTCAGCCGTCGCCAATAATGCTTAATAGCCGTCGCCATTTTTTTTACAACACTCCGCGGGCTTCAAAAGTCTGCTTTGGCGACGGCTTCATGAAGCCGTACCAAATATAGGTATTGGCGATGGCTTCATAAAGCCGTCGCCAATTTGTTTTGTAAACACCCCATGGGCTCTCAAACTTTGCTTTGGCGACGGCTTGATAAGACGTCCCAAATATGTGTATTGGCGACGACTTAAAGCCGTCGCCAATAATTTTTTTCAAATCTGATAGAGGTATTGGTGACGTTTAAAAGCCGTCGCCAATACACATATTTGGGATGACTTATCAACGTCGCCAATAATAGTATAAGAGACAGCTTTTAAACGTCGTGAATATAATTATTATCGACGGTTTAGTAGAAGCCGTCGCCAATAATTATTGGCAACAGGCTTATTTGTGACGACTTGGTGACGGTGGTGAAGCCGTCAGCAATACGTATTGGCGATGGCTTTAGGATCATTGGCGATGGCTTACAGCCATCGCCAGTAACAATAATTCTTGTAGTGATAGTACGTCTACATCTTGGCTGCTTGGTACTTTCTGTTGAGTCATGTATAGAATATCAATATCCGTAATGTTGAGTGCTTTCTGTAGATGACACATGACCTTTGTATTGAGGGAAAGCATATTGATTCCTTCATGACTATTCAGTGGGCCTTCTGATACCTTTTTTAGGTTACTGAAATCCTAAAATGCGAATCTTCTCAACTTAGCACCTGGTACCCCGAGCTCGTAATACATTGAAGATCAATGTGGATGGGGTTACAAACCAGGACAAAGGTGCTATTGGCATGGTTATCAATGACTATTTAGGCATTTTGATCGCTTATGAGGCTCAATTGATGGAGTAGAATCACCAACAACAAGTGGAGGCCTATGCAATTCTGCATGTTGTCTGAGATGCAAGATAGGGAAGACACCAATAATTGTTGAAAGTGATGCCCAAGCCATCGATCATGCAACTCTCAGAAAAGCTCTGATCCCCTGGCAATCTGAACAGTACATCTCTAAAATGAGGGTAGCATCTAAGAGTTACCAGATCTCTACTTCCTTTATCTCCATGGTATGCAATGTGGTGGCTAACATCTTGGCTAAATTTGTCTTAAAGTTTAATTCTTACGTATCAACGATTGAGCTAGAGGCTCATCGTTTGTGCTCCAAACTACCGAATGCTTAAATGTAAAGTTATATTATTCTTGTTAAAAAAAGATCTTTGTATAGCTTCTAACGCCAGACAGTGCAGTGAATTGGGTTAAAAAAATGTGAAAATTAGATTAGAAAGTTAAAATGAAATTAAATGAACTGAAATGAAAGGAACCGGGTTTAAACTGATCTGAAAGTGGCTTGAACTAGGCCAAATCAGCCTGTTTATTTTTTGAATTGGGACGAACCAGTTTCGTTGCATGCAGGCCAGCTCAACTGGTTGCTGAACCGGAGTTAGCTCAACCTAACCCCATAGGGGGGTGGTCGCATGTGGGCATTCCCTAGGTTGTCATGAGAAGAAGATGCATCTACTGTCGTGGAGTTAGAATCACCTTAGATGCTTAAAGGAGGGAACAGTCTCAGTCTCTAATCATAAATGACTACAATCTCTAGCCACTTAAGTGATGGATTAGGGTGAGCAGGCATAAACCATTGCTAAATTGAATTTCATAACGGGTTACATTGTCGTTCATAACGGGCTACACTGTGATTTATAACTGTTAAGTCTGGTTCATAATGGGTTACACTATGGTTCGTAATGGGTTACACTGTGTTTATAACAGGTGAACCATTCCGAACTAAAGTGTAACCTGTTATGAGTTGGTTTAATCGTTATGAACGACATTGTAACCCATTACAAAATTCAATTCAATAACGGTTTATTCCAGTTCACCCTGAACCATCACTTAAGTGACTAAGAGTTATGGTCATTTCTGATTGGAGATTGAGAATGTTCTCTTCTTTGGGTGTCTGTGTAAGGAATCGTCCATAAAGATTTGGTGCAACGGAAGCGACAATTCCTATGGGTTCTTTTAGAATCTGTATCAATTGGAATCGAATGATGAAAATCGAAAACTGATCAAATTGAGTTTGAATGTACCTGATAGAGATTCATATAATCCCATGGAGAAGAAGAAGATGAGCTTCTCAAGCTCTTCAAACCGTTCAAATATCTGATCTCCAGCAGTATCCACATGAACTTCATCTATAACAGGTTCTCCCTTCACGTCGGCCTTGAGAATTGTTCCTAAACGGAGCTCTATCGACGATGGCCACCTTATAGAGAGAGAAGGAGGTAGGGAGGAGGTTGAGGACGTGGTTAACACCTTTGGTTTGATAGGGTTTGGCTGAAACTATTAGTATTTATAGAGAATTTTAGAATTTTTCATAAAAATCTAAAGTCTTCATAAATTACATCATTGTCTTTGTACTTGTGGATAAGTCCTTTTGTGTGTGACCCACTAGGCCCAATAACCTATTTGGTTGAGGCCTAAATAAAATAGAACAATTCTATTTAATTTAATTAAATCTGTTATCTAATAACAGATTAATCGACCTACCTATCATTAAAGGTACAAGCCACATCCCATGATCCCAAATAGTTATGGGGATAATCTCATTTTTATTGAGTCTTTCCATCATCTGATACCACATGAATATAAACTCGTATCCATCCAATGTGCTGATCGAAAAGGAGTACGTCATCGACTGTCAACTCCTTAGTGTACTGACTCTATAAGATCTTATACTTAGAATTGGATCAATTGGAAAACTTATTTTCCAATTATCCTGTCTACCCTGGCCAGGGATTTAGAGTACTATCCCATAGGACATTCACTCTCACTTACCGAGAGTGAACGATCTCTTGTTGTCTGCTCAATTACCTCCATCAGGTTTTTCTTGTACCCGATCTGTCGCTATATTGAACCATCTAAATGGTGATCCATAAGTCAATGGTCAAAGCACAAGTTCCGCCCAACAAGGTATCTTTGGTGACTCCGGTCAAAGGTCCAACTATGCAACCGTGATGATAGAAAACCCTGATTGACAGCTCGATAAGACATCATTCAGGGTTTCTAATTCGGTCAGTTCAGTGAACTTTTTCAACTAATGAGCACATGTATGTGTATCTTAGTGTCTCCACATTAATGACTAATGAGATCGGTCATCCTCATCACATGATAAGATATCACATACACTAGTCTATTTGGATCATTAATATCCGGTCTCAAGTATCATATGACTAGGAATATTTAGATCAAATATCTCTAGATGATCAATATCATTATCATGATATCATCATGATTTAATCATCATTATATTTGATCAAGAACTTCATTATGATATTCGCATCTAGTAAGAGCGTATAATGAAGATCCATCGGCACTTGAATCATACACATCGGCACTTGAATCATTCATCTCATTCCATTCCATTTCGGAGTACATCAAGTCGATACATGGGACTATGTCTAAAAATGGCGGTTTCCTTCCCTCAAGGTGTATTTCCATAAGATCAAAGATAAGAAATCGGCATTATGACGGCATGCCGACCCATCCTTGATCGAATGGAATTTACCACCAATATGGCTAAGTCTTTTGACTTGCCACACCGAGGGAAGGATCCATCGACAACGGGAGCCGGCCCGTGCCTACGTCCAGGATGCGACATGTTGGGTTGGGCCCGGGTTAGCCGTCCAAGGTGGAGCATCCAGTGGTGGACTAACTCCTTATTTAATTTGACATTTTGTATTTCAGATTTTGTTTAAGTTTATTTTTTATGTCCAAGGCCCATTGGGTTGCTGTCATGTCATTCATGACCCTGCTGGTCAGCTTCATGTTCTTGTGAGCCCGGCTGATCCGGCTTGCATTTTCTTGAGCATGTTTGGCATATTTTTACCTTGAACTTCACCTTGTCCTCCTTGTTTTTCAAATAGGGAATTGAGGGCCCGCCCGAGTAGTCTCGGTCCGTCCAGCGGATTCCGAGAATCTCAAAGCGTCGACCCTAAAAGGAAGGGATACAGGTCTGTTTTTTTTATGGTATGAAAACAGGTTCTATTTGGGGTCATTGGGCTGACCGAGGAGACTGCATATGGAGGATCTTCAGAGCTGTTTTAAAGACCAGTTTTTGGGTCTGACTGAGGGTTCAAATGTGGGCTGTTTGGGATGGGATTTAAGGGTCAATTAAGGGTCCGGGCGGCTTAGGCAAATGGGCCAACCGGGGGGACCGAACAAGGAATGATTCAAGCTCACTTTTGATGCCTCGGCCAGACTTGTGTAAGGGGGACTGTGGACCCTATAGGACCTGTTTTAAAGGGTCAGATAGGTGCTGGTTTTTGATGGACTGGGGCTTGAAAAGGGGACCAACATGGGGTCACATCGAGATTGATGAAGGGATGAACCTGTGGGCCATAAATGTGGGTTGAACAGGCCTAAAAGAAAAGAGATCTAAGGGAGAATGGAAGGAGAAAAGAGGGGGAATAGGAAGGAGGAAAGGTGCAACCGATGAGGCCTTTTCTTACCTTTCTTCTTTCTTTCTTTCTTGGTGCGACAGCAGGGGACAGACCTCCCCCTTCTCTTCCTTGCTTTTCCTTCTTCTCTTTGACTCCTTCTTGGGCTGCCAATGCTGGTACGCAGGAACCTGGAGGGCTGAGACAGCTTCTCTTCTTCTCCTCTTTCTCTAATCTCTCTCCTCAGAAGTTGGCAGCAGCTGGAACATGAGCTTGTGCGTACGTCCCCCTTTTTTGACCTTGAAGGGATGCTTTTATAAGGGAAGGAGGGTCATGCAGCCTCGTGGGAGGCAGTTGGGGTTAAGAGTTATCTCCCCCGAGAGATAAAATCAGGTGGAGAAGAAATAGGGGTGATTTACTATTTTCCAAGCATTTTCAGCGCGAATTTCCCTTTTTCTTAGGTGGTGGACCCCATCCTAACAGAATCCAGCGTAAAGAGATGGATGTGGGAAGCTTCTGGATATTTTCTGAGATTTTTCTGGATTATCTCCGAATTTCTGAAGTTTATCCAACAACTTTCTGGATTATTCAATAGGAAAATACCCAAAAAAAGGCAGAGAAAAATAGTTTCGAGCTCAAAAATGTGGAAATGTCAGAAATTATTCCAAGGTCTTCGGAAAAATAATATCGGGCATGAAAAATTATTTTTGACCCAATATTGGATTTTCTGGAGAGAGAAAAGTGATTTTCTGTATTTTTTTGAAGAAAATTCCAAAAAATGTGGAATTTACAGAAAATTGATTTTGGATATTTTCCGTGAATTTTTAATGAAATTTGGGTGGTGAATTGTATTTTTCTTGAAATTTTGAATATTTATCCCTATTTTCAGAATAAAAATATGATAAATATTATCACTTTGAAAAGTGAGCCCAATGGGCCAATACGTTCAAATTGGGCCAGAATTGCAGGGGAATGGAGATTTATCAAGGAAAGATCAATGAATAATTGGACGCCAAATGATTTTTTTATTTTCAATTGAGATGGAAGGAAAAATAATAATAGTAAAAATATTATTTTTTCTTGTGGAGAAATTTTGGTGTTCACAAATGCCCCCCACGGGTGGTTTCTCGGAGATGAAAGTTGATGGGGAACCGCCCGTGTAAGTTGGTGCTAAACTGCAATTTTCATATATACCCTTGGCACATGAACTTTTGTGTTTCTGAGAACCGAGAAGGGCTTGGGCCCTCACAATTTGACCAGCCATAGATAAGGTGCATCCATTACCTGTTAAGGACCCATTAAGATGGATCCATTAACATAATCGTGGATCAATCCTATGCTTTGATCAAATCCTTTTTAATCTAACCCATCGATCTTATCTCCTTTCAATGGATAAGAACAAACAGCTCTGAATCCTAATCAAATTCGGACCATGTTCCCTTTTAAATAAACCTGCCTTTCTCTTTATTTTTCCTGCCGTGACCTGCCCTCCTCTCTCTCCCTTTTCTCTTCCTTCCTGCCGCTGCAACCTGATTTTATAGAGCCGCCGGCTCATCCTGTTGCTGTCCTGGAGTCAACTTTTGGTCAAACTTGCAAGAGCCACTGCTATAGGACTCATCAAGCCCTGTTCGTACTAGCTATAGGATCTGCAGAAGCCATTGCCACGTAGGCAGCAAGCTGCTACTGTTGCTACCGTGAGGGTTTACAGCAGCAAGACTTGCTATCATTGCTGTCCAGGTCAGCACATTATTTGCTCTTCTCTTTTCTCTTTTTTTTTCTTTTTCATCGGGAACAACTTCCAATGCATCGAGTGCTGCTGTCATCAGGGCCTGCAGCTAGTGGTGCCGCTTTTGGAAAGATCTTGGGCACCTTGCTAGATCCGCTTCCTTTGGTTGAGGACTTGCGTGAGGAGCTAAAGGGGATGACTTCTCATTACCATTCAATGGGCTGTCCTATGGCATCTTGGATTACAACTGTTGAGGCACTATGGAACAACTTTTGTGCTCTTTGGCTGGAACAACTCCCGTATGTTGAGTGGGATACATGTAAGGAATCGTCCATAAAAGTTTGGAGCAGCGGAAGCGACGATTCCTATGGGTTCCTTTAGAATCCGTCTCAATCAGAACCGAACGACGAAAACCGAAAACCGATCAAATCGGGTTCGAATATACCTGATAGGGATTAATATAATCCCATGAAGAGGAAGGAGATGAGCTTCTCAAGCTCTTCAAACCGTTCAAGTGTCCGGTCTCCAGCAGTATCCAAACGAACTTCATCCACAGCAGGTTCTCCCTTTGCGCCGGCCTCGAGAACTCTTCCCGAACGGAGCTCCATCAACCATGGACACCTTCTTTAGAGAGGAGGAGGTAGGGAGGAGGCTTGGAACGTGGTTTTCATCCTTGGCTTGATTGGGTTTGGCTGAAACCATTAGTATTTATAGAGAATTATGGAAATTTTCATAAAAATCCAAAATCTCTGTAAATTACGCCCTTGCCCCTGTACTTGTGGATAAGTCCTTATGTGTGTGACCCACTAGGCCCAATAGCCTATTTGGTTGAGGCCTAAATAAAATAGAACAATTCTATTTAATTTAATTAAATCCGTTATCCGATAACAGATAAATCGGCCTACCGATCATGAAGGGTACAAGCCACATCCCATGATCCCAAATGGCTATGGGGATAATCTCATCTCCATTGAGCCTTTCCATCATCAGTTACCACATGGATATAAACCCTCATCCATCCAATGTCCCGGTCGGAAAGGAGTACGGCATCGACTGTCAACTCCTTAGTGTACCGACTCTATAGGATCCTGTACTCGGAATTGGATCAATTGGAAAACTCCTTTTCCAATTATCCTATCTACCATGGCCAGGGATTTAGAGTACTATCCCATAGGACATTCACTCTCACTTACCGAGAGTGGACGATCCCTTGTTGTCCGCTCAATTGCCTCCATCGGATTTTCCTTGTATCCGATCCATCGCTATATAGGACCATCTAAATTGTGATCCATAAGTCAATGGTCAAAGCACAAGTTCCACCCAACAAGGCATCTTTGGCGACTCAGGTCAAAGGTCCAACCATGCAACCGTGATGATAGAAGACCCTGATAGACGATTCGGTAAGATACCATTCACGTTTCTAATTCGGTCGGTTCGGTGAACTCATTCAACTAATGAGCACCTGTATGTGTATCTCAGTGTCTCCACACTAATGACCAATGAGATCGGTCGTCCTCATCACATGAGAAGACATCACATACACTAGTCTATCCGGATCCTTGATGTCCCGTCTCAAGTATCCTATGACTTGGAACATTTAGATCAAATACCTCCATATGATCAATCTCATTATCATGATCTCATCATGATTTAATCATCATTGTATTTGATCAAGGACTTCATTATGATATTCGCTTATAATAAGAGCTTATAGTGAAGATTTGCCTAATTATTTGAATGAGATATTTCTAGAAATGTCAAATCATATCATATATGATTGGCTTGTAGGGCATACATTTCTATCAATACAGTGCATCTACCACAGGTTAAGGCGGAGCTAGCACATCTCGAGATTGCTATGAAAAATCATGAACGAGTTGAGTCACTCTTTCAGCAGCTTCAGGGTGACATGTCTGATGCTCAGGCACTTGTGGCTCGCCTACAAGCTGAGCTGGCGTCAGTGACTCTACGTAGTGATTGCTTGGCCGAACAGACGGTGCTTCTGGAGAAGGAATGCTTTTCTCATCAACAAGTAGAACTCGAAGTTCATGCCTGATTGATAGCTTTAGATAGGAAATGACCTGCTGGTTGTCCTTGCCCTTTTCCTTAGTTGTTAATGTCCTGTCGCCTTTTCTTTTCATTAAATGGGACTCCCAAGGCCTGTCTTGGAAAGTTTCCCTCCCTACATGTAATGATTTCAGTGATTAATAAATTCAATTTGCTTTCTTGTCCTCCCTGCGACCATGTATGTCATTGTTGTATCTCTTTTTTTTTCTTTTCTTTCTTTTCTCTTTTTTTCCTTTCTTCTTTTTTTTCCTAGGGAATTGAGGCTTCCCTGAAGCCATATAAAGAAATGGTAGTGACCTACTCTAAGAGCATTAAGGTCTTGAGGCTCGGTGTAGAAATTCGAAGGATCTGTGACAGTCTCAGGAACAAATCCAGAGGAGCTGTAGTGGCCCTAGGGATAAGTTTTGAGTTCAAAGGAGCTGTAGTGGCCCAAATGATCTGAAGGAGCTGTGGTGGCCCTAAAGATGAGTTTTTGGGTTCAAAGGAGTTGTAATGGCCTTAAAGATTGGTTTTTGAGTCCAAAGGAGCTGTAATGGCCCTAGGGACGGATCCGAAGGAGCTGTGATGGCCCTAAGGATGGGTTTTTTGAGTCCAAAGGAGCTGTAGTGGCCCCTAAGGATGAGTTTGTTTGAGTCCAAAGGAGCTGTAGTGGCCCTAAGGATGGGTTTTTTGAGTCCAAAGGAGCTGTAGTGGCCCTAGGGACTGATCCGAAGGAGCTGTGATGGCCCTAAGGATGGGTTTTTGTTGAATCCAAAGAAGCAGTAGTGGCCCTAAGGATGGATCCAAAGGAGCTGTAGTGGCCCTAAGGATGAATTTTTGAATCCAAAGGAGCTGTAGTGGCCCTAAGGATGGGTTTTGAAATTACTGTTCAGACTGGAAGCGCTGAAACAATGGAATTTCTTTTGTGGACCACCAAGATCAACATGAACAAGACAGTTTTTTTTTTCTGGACCATCAAGATTGAAGTGATCAGAATGGTGAGGTATTTTTTTTATGGACCACCAAGATCGGAGTGATCAGAATGGTGGGGTTGATTTTTGTGGATCATCAAGATCGGAGTGATCAGAATGGTGAGTTTTTTGTAGACCATCAAGATCGAAGTGATCAGAATGGTGGGGTAGATTTTTTGTGGACCATCAAGATCGGAGTGATCAGAATGGTGGGGTTGATTATTTTATGTTCATCGAGTATGGATGAACTGGGGTGATAAAGATTTGCCACTTTGACTATGATGGTCATGGTTTATTTGGGACCACCGAGGTTGGAAGGACCGAAGAGGTAAGGTTATGCCGAAGGGCAAGGTTTTGCCTTTGTCTCCCCCAAGATGGTATGTAGGATTTTCTCTCAAATTTTACGAGCGGAAGGTGGTCTTCCTTGTTGCCTCAGGTAGGGTCCCCTAGCATATGTCCACTACAAGGTAGACAACTTATAAAGGGGCCGTTTCGTCATTGGCAACTCAGACCTCCTCCCTAATAAAATTAGGGGGAAAAGCCCATCCATCCTGGTAGGTTGGAGGCTTGCCCTAGTTGATGTTGTTGTTTTTTTTTTTATATCAACCTGACTGCCCTTTAGAGAGTTTTCACCCAGGTTGACCCCATTTATATTTTGCCTGTGCGCCCCTTTACAGAGTTTTCACACAGCAGGGTTACCCATTTTTGCTTAAGGCGCCCTTGCGGGTTTTCACCTCAACCAGGTTATGTTGACCTTTTTACCCATAGCTGATCATCGTGTTTGACCAACTAAGTCCATCGGGCATCTCCATTTTTAGCCCACTCTCTCTCTCTCTCTCTTTTTAGGCCCTTTTTTTAAGATGATTGTCTTGAAATTCGTGATCCGGAGCATAATACTTTTTGATGTGCTTGCCATTGAGTGGAGGAAATGGGACTTCCCTCCTGCTATTCACTACTGTGTAAGCTCCCCCTTCAAAGACCCGATCTACAATGTAGGGGCCAAGCCAATTCGGGAGAAACTTGTTTTTAGGACGTCCTGCCATGGTATTCTTTTGTTTGACCATGACGAGGTCTCCCTTTTGAAAAGCCCTGTCGTTCACCAGTTTGTCGTAAGCACGTGACATCCTAGCCTGGTAAACCTTGAGATGTTTGTAAACTTTCAATCTCTCGCCTTCCAGCTTTTCGAGTTCCATGAACCGCCTGTGCACTTCATTGGGTTCGTCGGAGGGAAGACCATGGTAAATTACAATCCGATAAGAAGCTAACTCTATCTCCACCGGTATAACAGCTTCACTTTCATAAACAAGGGAGAATGGGGAGCATCCTATTGGTGTCTTGTACACTGTGCGGTATGCCCAGAGTGCTTCTTGCATCTTTTCATCCCAATTGCGTATCTTTCTTTCAACCACTTTGACTAGGAGCTTACATAGGGTCTTATTGAACGCCTCTGCCAGACCATTTGCCTGTGGGTTGTAGACAGTGGAGGCTCTCCAATCGATGTGGAACTTGGCCGCCAACTTGTATATTATTTGATTCTTAAAAGGGGTCCCGTTGTCCGACATGATCCGACTTGGGACACCATACCTGTAGATGATGTTCTGTCGAACAAAGCGGGATACCACTTCATCCGTGACCTCCCTGGCTGCTATGGCCTCGGCCCATCTGGAGAAATAATCTATCGCGGCCAAGATGAATTTACAACCCCGAGAAGAAGGTTTGAAGGGACCAACTATGTCCATCCCCCATTCGGCAAAGGGCCATGTCGGAGTAGTTGGATGTAGCTGTGTATGTGGGTGTCTGGGAATAGCCCTAAAAGCTTGATACTCGTGACATACTTTGGCAAAATTATCACAGTCAGTGAACATCGTTGGCCAATAATAACCTTTCAATTTGATGGCAATCTTCATTTTGGGCCCAGGTTGATGAGCCCCACATAGCCCGTTGTGGACCTCCTTCATGAGGTGGATGGCTTCTTTCTTGGATACACATCTAGCAAGGACAACCCTTTCTTTTTCTGGCATGAGGCGATACAGCTCCCTACCTATTAAATGGTAAGAAATTGCCCGTCGCACCAACTGTATGCGTTTGGCACGATCTGCAGGGAGGATACCATTCTTGACATCGATAATGGGCTGCCGCCAATCGACTTCCTCGGGACCTTCCTCCTTGTCTTCTACAGTGTTCACCTCCAAAGTAGTAAGACCACCATCTCGCTCACTCCTACTCGGGAGGAGTCGCCTACGTTTAACTATGATTTTAAGTTTCCCTGCGGGCGGTAGCTTGATCACAGAAGCAAGTTTGGCCAATGCGTCGGCCTGTGAATTTTGTCCCCTTCTGACGTGCTCAATATCAAACAGATAGAACTTTTCTGACAGTTGAGTTGCCATTGCATGATATGACACCAACCCATTTTTACGGACCTCGAATACCCTGAGCATTTGCTGTATAACAAGCATTGAGTCTCCGAACACCTTGATACATCGAATGCCCATGTCGAATTTGCTGTATAACAAGCTGTTTTAAAGACCAGTTTTTGGGTCTGACTGAGGGTTCATATGTGGGCTGTTTGGGATGGGATTTAAGGGTCAATTAAGGGTCTGGCAGGCTTAGGCAAATGGGCCAACTGGGGGGACCGAACAAGGAATGATTCAAGCTCACTTTTGATGCCTCAGCAGGACTTGTGTAAGGGGGACTGTGGACCCTATAGGACCTGTTTTAAAGGGTCAGATAGGTGCTGGTTTTTGATGGACTGGGGCTTGAAAAGGGGACCAACATGGGGTCACATCGAGATTGATGAAGGGATGAACCTGTGGGCCATAAATGTGGGTCGAACAGGCCTAAAAGAAAAGAGATCTAAGGGAGAATGGAAGGAGAAAAGAGGGGGAATAGGAAGGAGGAAAGGTGCAACCGATGAGGCCTTTTCTTACCTTTCTTCTTTCTTCCTTTCTTGGTGCGACAGTAGGGGACAGACCTCCCCCTTCTCTTCCTTGCTTTTCCTTCTTCTCTTTGACTCCTTCTTGGGCTGCCAATGCTGGTACGCAGGAACCTGGAGGGCTGAGACAGCTTCTCTTCTTCTCCTCTTTCTCTAATCTCTCTCCTCAGAAGTTGGCGGCCCATTTTGGAACATGAGCTTGTGCGTACGTCCCCCTTTTTGACCTTGAAGGGATGCTTTTATAAGGGAAGGAGGGTCATGCAGCCTCGTGGGAGGCGATTGGGGTTAAGAGTTATCTCCCCCGAGAGATAAAATCAGGTGGAGAAGAAATAGGGGTGATTTACTATTTTCCAAGCATTTTCAGCGCGAATTTCCTTTTTCTTAGGTGGTGGACCCCATCCTAACAGAATCCAGCGTAAAGAGATGGATGTGGGAAGCTTCTGGATATTTTCTAAGATTTTTCTGGATTATCTCCGAATTTCTAAAGTTTATCCAACAACTTTCTGGATTATTCAATAGGAAAATACCCAAAAAAAGGCAGAGAAAAATAGTTTCGAGCTCAAAAATGTGGAAATGTCAGAAATTATTCCAAGGTCTTCAGAAAAATAATATCAGGCATGAAAAATTATTTTTGACCTAATATTGGATTTTCTGGAGAGAGAAAAGTGATTTTCTGTATTTTTTTGAATAAAATTCCAAAAAATGTGGAATTTATAGAAAATTGATTTTGGATATTTTCTGTGAATTTTCAATGAATTCTGGGTGGTGAATTGTATTTTTCTTGAAATTTTGAATATTTATCCCTGTTTTCATAATAAAAATAAGATAAATATTATCTCTTTGAAAAGTGAGCCCAATGGGCCAATACGTTCAAATTGGGCCAGAATTGCAGGGGAATGGAGATTTATCAAGGAAAGATCAATGAATAATTGGACGCCAAATGATTTTTTTATTTTCAATTGAGATGGAAGGAAAAATAATAATAGTAAAAATATTATTTTTTCTTGTGGAGAAATTTCGGTGTTCACAGTTATCTTGTAGGTCGGGAGGCTGGAGGCTCGTGTAGTTGAGCTGTCGTGACCTGAGTCCAAGTAAATTCTTCATCTTCGCCTCGAGCACTCCAGAGAGCTCCTTCGACGGGAGGCGGAGCATCATTAGATGATGATGATGCAGATGCTCCAGTTTCAATCTCGGAGCCATTCCCACCGTTCTGACTCCCGCGGGACCACGCTAAGGGGACCTACTCACTCGGGTTCCTCTCAGACTAGTAGTCATAGGAGGAGAGGTGAGGAGAGACACACCATGCCACCTCCGGGTGATCAGGCCCCAGCGGAAGGAGGCGGTGATTTGTGATGTGCCGGCCCCTTCCTTATCTCTGATGTATCTTTCTATTGTATAGTGATAGTTGTTTATTTCCCTTTCTGACTCCCTACGTTCACTCAAAAGGCGATTAGAACTTTATTTAGGCTTAGTCCCTTGTGAGAAAAGGCAAAACTGCTTTGATCTTTTGTCAAGGGACATAGGCCTTATCAAGGTAGAATAACAGGAAAATATAAGTATGCACAAAAGGAAATATGCAAGACTGAAATAAAACATGATGCAAGGGCAACTAGTCAATTAAAAAGGAAATTTTTAGGTGTTTTGATATCTTTGATTCGTTTGGCTTTTTGATGGTTTTATAATGTTTTTGGTATTTTGGTGATTTTAATTTTTTTGGTATTTTGGATATTTATTTTTTAAGAATTTTGATTTTATGAATTTGTTTGGTATTTTTGAAGTATTTGATTTTTTTTGTTCGGTGTGAAATGAACGACCATCTCATCCTTTGCCTTGCTTGCCATAGGTGCCCCTCATCATTACGTAAGGGTTAAGAGTAGACATCACGTGTAAGAAAGTACCTAGTCTGAGATCTTCTGACCTTCTGTCTTTGATAGGCTATGGCTTTTCTTGGATCCAGTCGGTCAACCCTGCTCTCAAGGTTAAAGAGGGAAGAGGATTGATGGTAAGTCCTTAATAGGATTCAGGGGTGTCGAATTTGTTTCTCTACTAGTGCCCGTGTTGCCCGTTTAGGATTTGACATCCTAAGGTCCTTCCTTCTAGCCCTTTTCTTTGATGGCCCACATTCAGTCAGGTCTTTTTTCTTTTGCTTGATTTTGACTTGAGGGGTTCTTTGCCTATCTTTTGGAGCCTTTTTCTTTTGGGCTTTTGTTGGTACACATTCAGACAGGTCTATTCTTTTGCCGACCTGAGGGGTCATTGCCCATCTTTTGGCACCTTTCTTCTTCTTTAAGAAGTCAGACCTTCAGAGACATCTTCCTACTAAGGCAATGGGCACTTTCGATACTCCTCATTCTAACCCCTTCCATCTATTCTGGACCAAAATAAGAAGAGAATGGGACTGGGTTGACCTTCTTTTGCCAAGTGTTGCCTAGCTTTCTCTCTGACTTCCAATCATCGAATTCCGAAACCTAGGTGTGTAGTGTGTGCAGTATGATGCCTATCCTTATTTCCTTAAGTGACAAGTTGGTGCACCGAACAAGCAAGCATTAGATGTTACCGTCATTCTTCACACCTTTGATTTTATAGATTTTTTGTGAATTTTTCTTTTCTTTTAAGGAAAATATTTTTTGAGGTATACACCATTCCAGGGATAAGTTAGTTCTTCTCCTTCTGCATTAGTCAGCTTATATAAATTACCAGGATAAACAGCCGAAATTACATATGGACCCTCCCAATTAGGTTGAAGTTTAGAGCGAAGACCACCAAGCTTAATGAATATTCTTTTAAGCACAACCTCACCGATTTCAAATTTTCTCTCGACCACCCTCTTCTAATAAAATCTTTTAAGTCTATTTTGATAAGATCTAGCATGTTCGGCAGCGGCTCCGAAAATCACAAAACCGGCTTCTGCCCCTGCTGGTGCCCTATATATAGGGTGCTAGCTACAGGTGCCCTACTTATAGGGTGCGTTGACCAAGGTCAAAGTGCCCCGTATATGGGGCACTAAGTCTGGCTCGAGCAGATTTTCTTCTCCTCTTCGCGATGTTGCTCCGGAGTGCTGGGCTGCTTCCGGGACGAAGTAAGGGCTCCTCGTAGACAATATGCAAATGAAGCTAGTGGTGGGTGGTTTGGATGCTGGATGAAAGAGGAGAGACGGATAGAGGCTCTCAAAGTGGAGAAGAAAACATATTTTTGGATGACAGAACAAAAGGTTTTTGGGGTTTTTGGGGGGTGATCTTGGATAGGTTTGAAGGCTTATGGGAGGGGTAGATGGCTTAGAAACGTGGTATTAGATGAACTCTAGGGTGGTACGGAGTTGGAACCTCCTTCCAGCTCCGAATGGGGGTCTATTTATAGCCCAAAAGAGGGTACTTCGGCCATTTCCGAAAAGCAGTTCCACGCGGCAAAGTGCCCTATATGTAGGGCGCCAGCATCATGAGATATGTCAAATCGATAAGACGAGTCCCTGTGAGTGGTCAAATCGGCCAGTCAAATTGATTTGATTTGGTGATAGGGCGCCTGGTTCCCTATATATAGGGCGCCTGGTGCCCTATAAGCAGGGCACCTGGTGCCCTGTATATAGGGCGCCAGGTGCCCTATATACAGGGCATTTTGACCCCGGTCAACGTCCTATTGATCTTCTTCGGAACGCGCCGAAAAGTCTGATTCTTCCGGAAAACACAGTTCCCTTCAAATATTCTTCATGAAAAAAAGAATTTAAGCTCTCCAACTAGGCCAAAATTGCGTGTCTATAGATAGTTTCGGTAGAATTTGAATGTGAAATGTGTAAGGAATCATCCATAAAAAATTGGTGCAACAGAAGCGACAATTCCTATGGGTTTCTATAGAATCTGTCTCAATTGGAACTGAACGATAAAAATTAAAAACTGATCAAATTAGGTTTAAATATACCTGATAGGGATTCATATAATCTCATGGAGAGGAAGGAGATGAGCCTCTTAAGCTCTTCAAACCATTCAAGTGCTCGGTTTCCAGTAGTATCCACACGAACTTCATCCACGGCAGGTTCTCCCTTCTCGTCGGCCTCGAGAACTCTTCCCAAACGGAGCTCAAGGCTAGGGATGTGGTTTTCACCCTTAACTTGATAGGGTTTGGCTTAAACCATTAGTATTTATAGAGAATTTTGAAATTTTTCATAAAAACCCTAAATCTCCATAAATTATGCCCTTGCCCCTGTACTTGTATACAAGTCCTTTTGTGTGTGACCCACTAGGCCCAATAGCCTATTTGGTTGAGGCCTAAATAAAATAGAACAATTCTATTTAATTTAATTAAATCTGTTATCTGATAACAGATTAATCGACCTACCGATCATTAAGGGTACAAGTCACATTCCATAATCCCAAATAGCTATGGGGATACTCTCATCTTCATTGAGCCTTTCCATCATCAGTTACCGCATGAATATAAACTCTCATCCATCCAATGTCCTGGTCGAAAAGGAGTACGGCATCGGCTGTCAACTCCTTAATGTACAGACTCTATAGGATCTTGTACTTAGAAATGGATCAATTGGAAAACTCCTTTACCAATTATCCTGTCTACCCTGGCCAGGGATTTAGAGTACTATCCCATAGGACATTCACTCTCACTTACCGAGAGTGAACGATCCCTTGTTGTCTGCTCAATTACCTCCATCGGGTTTTTCTCGTACCCGATCTGTCGTTATATTGGACCATCTAAATGGTGATCCATAAGTCAATGGTCAAAGCACAAATTCCACCCAACAAGGTATCTTTGGCAACTCCGGTCAAAGGTCCAACTATGCAACCGTGATGATTACAGTTCGATAAGAAATCATTCAGGATTTCTAATTCGGTCAGTTCAGTGAATTTATTCAACTAATAAGCACCTGTTTGTGTATCTCAATGTCTCCACACTAATGACCAATGAGATCGATCATCTTCATCACATGAGAAGATATCACATACACTAGTCTATCTAGATTCTTGATGTCCCTTCTCAAGTATCCTATGACTAGGAACATTTAGATCAAATACCTCTAGATGATCAATCTCATTATCATGATCTCATCATGATGTAATCATCATTGTATTTGATCAAGGACATCATTATGATATTCACATCTAATAAGAGCTTATAATGAAGATTTTCCTAATTAATTGAATGAGATATATCTAGAAATGTCGAATCATATCATAGATGATTGGCTTGTAGGGCATATATTTCTATCAAAATGCATACAAAATAGTAAAAGTCAGCTATGTGGGAGTCAATTGGGACTTAGAATTCATTCAAACTAAGTTTCAGAGAATGGAGACTCACCAACAGGGGAAAAAACAAGAATCAGATGAAGAATAGACGAAACACTTAGAGGGAATTATCGAAATCACCCTAGAATTGTCAGAATCGGTCTTAGATTATCAAAATCATTGTTGAATCATCGTTGTATTGAAAGGATCGACATCAAAATCACAAGGAGGCCACTAGAATCACTAGGAGACCACTAAAATTGGAAGACCAAGGTGGGAATCGAGATAGTCCACCTTCCGGGGCCGATATCGACCTTACACCCTGTTTGGTAACACTATTAAGTACCTCTATCACTATCAATTTTAAAATTGATATTGATAAGAACCATTAAGAGGTGTTTGGCTAATTGTATCAATTTTAAAATTTGTAGTACAAACAAAGCACATTATGTAATACAAGTGTCAACTTGTATTAATTTTGATATTGATACTCTAACATTTGAAAATATTAATATCAATATTGATATAGTACCAAAAATGAAACTCTAACCAAACAGGGCATCAAGTAGCCAATATCAAACTTATATCGGGCCTAATATTGATTCAGACTGGAACCTAAGTTGTCCTAGTCAAATCATTTGGATTGATCAATTCCATGTCAGAATCATTAAGAGACCATTGAAATTGCCAAGACCTAGGTGGGAATCAGGATAGTCGGCCCTCTAAGGCTAATATTTACCTTAAGCAGTTGATATCGAACCAATATTGGGACTAATATTGATTTAGACTAGGAATTAATTTGTCATGGTCGAATCGGTTGGATCGACCAATTCCATGTTAGAATCAGTCAAATTGGATCGCTTGATTCTAATTGATTCAAGCCAATTTGACCAATTCCACTAGAATTCCGATTGGAATTGGTCCTTCCGACAGGAATTGGATCAAGATCAACCATTCCAATTATGAAATTGGATGATTCTGATATGATTTGATCGATTTTGCAAACCATGCATGCAACAGTTTCAGGAACCATATGCCAGGTCCCCTTGTGCTCAAACCTCTAGTTCTTAGAAAATCTTTAATCTTATATATCTTAGTTTTAGGAGGATCTCTTGTAGTAGCATTAGCACAAGTAGATGAAGAAGAAAAGAGAGAGCATCATATTATCTTTATAAAGTCTTTGATCTATGCAAATAGAAATCTCAAGCACTACTTTCTAGCTCACGAAATTAATCTCATTGCTCGTATGAATCCTATCAAATTCCTTCTTGAAAAATCTGTCCTAATTGATCGACTAGCACATTGGCAAAGTTTTCTTTCTTAGTTTGATATCACATACATTCAACTAAAGTCAATCTAAGTCTATGCAATTGTTAAACTTCTAGCCCACCATCATATTCTAATCTTTGACCCAGTTCGGACAGAGCATTTGGATGAGGAATTGATGTTTGCTTGATTTTTCAATCTATCGACATTATATTTCAGTAGAGCTTTAAAATTTCAAGGTAGAGACATGGATTGTCCTTCTGTCACCTGAAGTTGTCACCATTTCACATTTTTTTTCAACTTAACTTTTCAATAACAAACAATATAGTTAAGTATGAAGCCTTGTTGGTTGGATTGGATGTCACACCCTGAGCTTGGAATATATACATAGTGGATTAAGTTCAATTATGTAAACGGGGAAAATAACCCCTTAAAAGATATTGGTTTGAGAAAAAAAAGCTTAAAACATTGGATTAATCAAAAAAATACATCAAAATTAGGACCAATTCCAAAACTCATCAATCCTCCATAGACTTCATAAATTTCAATTCACTACGGTTCTGCTGTACTAAATTTATAATCTTGAAGATATTAAAGATTTGAAAGGAGTGATTCACCAATGACTCAGTAGGAACTATACTTGAACTATCTTACTATACTAGTTAGAACCTAAATGATAAACATAGATAATAAGCCCAACAAAATATGATTATAACATACATACCTAAAGCTATTTATCACAGTTCAAGTATTTAAATGGGATACCTTCTAACCATATGACATATTAACATGATTCTAAATGCACCCCAAACTATCTATAACTTAACTATTCTGACTTACCCTACATGCCCATGTCATCTAGACTTAACATAAAATGAAGAAAATACAATTGGCATTGGTTATTCTACATGTCCTAATGACAATCTAAATCATTTGTCTGAGTAGATTACATGATTCACTTGGACATTGAAGCTATGTCATAGAACTAACACCAAATCTAAATATATATAGGAAGTAACATATAGTAAGAATCTCATTGTACACCTAGGAAGGGGTGTACATAGAAAAAATTACGGTATCTAGCATCAAAGGATGTTCCAGACTATTCTATTTTATCTATTGCCCATACGTCACGAAGTATAGTTTGTTGAGGTAAAATTTCATCACAAGATGCAATACACTATATCAACTACATTTCACAAGCTGAAAGCATATATTTACTTAGGCATTCACAAATTTAGTAAACTAGATATGCAAACTTACTAAATCAAATATGCAAATAAACAAGTCATGCACACAACTTGGCTATAATCTAATATATGCAATTCACCCAATTAAAATGATATGCATCACATACAAGCAGGCTAAATCAGAATTGACCAAAATCTAATAATAATTAACAAGATGATGCATGCATTCTAAAATCATGCAATCTACCATGAATTGACATGCCATGTAATTATTAATATTAATTAATTACATGCTACAATTATTAATGTAATTTAAATTCTAACACAATTAACTCTTATGGGCTGTTTGGTATGGGGATCAACTTGGAGATAAACATGGTTTATCCCCAAAATTAGGGGATAAACTATCCCCCAAAAAATTTGGATGCCAAATGTGCACTCAGTGATTTAGGATCATTTGTAAAAAAAATCGGATATAGATAACATTAAATTTATTTCATAAAATTTACTATATGCAATCTACCTATTCATTATAGGTTATTAGGCAAGGTTACTAAAATTTACATCTAACTAATGCAAAACATATAAATAAATATAATTAAGCATGTATGACATGATTAACCTCTAATTGAAACTATGCATGCAATTAAAATCCATCTAATATTTAATCACATTTTTTCTAACTATTTATTTATTGAAACATATTTCAACACCTTAATCAATTTATTGTGATTGGAAAAATAGTTGAGATGCCTACTTTGACGACGTTGACAATTGAATGAAGTCCAAGGAATACTGATTGGATGATGAGTATGAAACAACAACAACGATGGAAAAATCGAGGTAGTTACTAATATGCTAAGCAAGCTGCCAAAATAGGAGAAAAGAGAGATGGGGAATATGATAAGAGAGAGACAATAGGGATAGGAGAGAGAAGATAAAATGAGAGAGATAGGAGAGAGAGGAGAGGACAATGGCAATGGCGCACTGAGGGCTCATCATAGAAATGTATGCAAGGCGTGCATTGGAGACTCGATAGATGGCATGCCTGAGCAAAGATGTGTGTGTGTGTGTGTTTTTTTTTTGTGTGTGTGAGAGAGAGAGAGAGGTTTGAAGGCCAACATAGGTATGAGGGAGAGAGAGAGAGAGAGAGAGAGAGAGAGAGAGAGAGGCAATGTAGGAGGCTAGGGGAAATATAAAAATGAGAGGGGGCTGGAGGTAGTTCGTGAAGGTTGTGGGACTTTTTATTTTTTTATTTTTTTATTTTTAAGATATTACATTGGAGGTCGTTCATTTCTATGGTATCATCAAACTGAGGGTGTTTGATGATAATTAACTAATTCTTCACCAAGTACTTTCAAAGTATCGCACATCAGATCATGGGCTTAAACCATATCAAGAACTTAGTTCCAATTACATTAATCTATTTTTCATACTCGAATTCACTCGTTTTCTTCATGCTCAGAATATCTTTGTCAATGATCTCGCCTCTTTGGCATCTTCATTATCTATTCCGCTAGGAGATAGGTTATGATTATCTATGTTTGCCAACATACCATTTTGGCTATTAAAGATGCAAATTTTTTGAAGGTCAAAGAGAGATTTGAAAGGAAGTAATACTTTGAGTTGAAGAAGGAAGTATGTTTGCTCAAGTTGGAAAAATTGAAAGAAAGTGAAAAACCATGATACTATGCGATTACAAGGTATTGTCAGCATTAGACATATCCACTAGGATCGATCATTGAAGAGAAAAGAGCTATCAGAAGGATCTCACCATTATAGGAGGACTACTCTATTAGAGAAGTCTGGCTAAAATTTTAATGAGACGTGTAAATGAAGATGAGGTTGCATCAATGCTTAAAGAAGCTAAATTTAGAGTGTGTGGAGGCCATGTGAATGCTAAGGCTCTTGTCAAAAAGATTGTTAGACAAGGCTATTATTGGCCTACTATGGAAGAAGATTGCTTGATCTTTACCCACCACTGTCATCAATGCCAACTCCATGCAGACAAGATTAATATTCTCACATATTTCCTTCATCTAATCCACACCCCCATGGCCCCTTGCTATGTGGGCATTTGATGTCATTAGATCCATTGGTTACCTAAACTGTACAAACAAAACCATGTCCTTCATCTTGATTGTCACATAGAATGTCACCAAGTGGGTAGAAAAGGAAGCATACACTGAAATCAAGGCATCAACTATTTGTAGTATTATCAAATGCAACATAATTACTAGATTCGGGATACCTATTGACATTGTCACCTACAATGAACTATGATTCCTCTCTCAAGAACTGCAAGACTTTTGTAATAGGTATTACATTAGATTGCATTATTCATGTCTATATTATTATCAAGGCAATAGTCAAGCAAAGACCACCAACAAAACTCTGATAAAAATCATTAAGAAGACATGTAAGTCTAGCAAGTTTGCTAAATAGCTGGATAAGCTAATCGTTGCTCTATGGACTTACGTACTTCAATTCAAACCCCCGTGAGATATGCTCCCTATACCTTGGCATACATGTTAGATATTGAAGTCTCATACAAAGTACTCATTCGCTCTCTCTCCAAGTCCAGATTGATCAAGGCATCCCCATAGATGAGCGCAAAGAATCCCTTCTTGTACAACTCGAACTCTTGAATGAAAAGAGGTTGGCTACCACTAAATATGCTAGAACTTACCAAAAGAAACTTAAGAACAATTTATTAGAAGAGGGTTGTCAAGATAAAATTTGAAATCAGTGATATTGTGGTTAAAATAATATTTGTTATGTCAGAAGATCATCACACAAAACTTCAACATTATTTGGCGAGACATAATTTTAACAATCTATCTTGGTAAACTTATATGCTAGTTAATGTAGGAGAAGAATTGAGTCATCTTTGGAATAATTTATACCTTAAAAAATATTTCCCTTAAAAAAACTCAAAAAAATCATAAAATCGGAGAACAATTATTGGTATTTAAAATCCACTGATTGTTTGGTGACCTAATCCATTATCTAGGAATCAAGGATAGACACCACAATACACACGCTACATGACTAGATTTCAGAATTCGATGGTTGGAAGCTAGATAAAAAGCTATACAAAGCTTAGTGAAGGAAGGTTCTCTAAATCCTTTTCTCTTCCATCTTGATCCAAGGTGGACACAAGGGATTAGAAGTAGCATTCAAAATGTCCACCACCTATATGGAAGGTAAATTCAGAAGGTCCAACTTCTCAAAAAGAAAAAGTGACACAAGATGGGCAATGACCTCTTAAGACAAGAAAAGAAAACACTTGTAAGAATGAGCACCACAAAAAAAACCTTAAAAAAAATAAAAGATTTTAAAAGATGGGCAATGAACCCCTCAAGTCAATAAAAGAAAAGATGTATAAATGTGTGTTGATAAAAAAATGCATGGGTAAATCAATAAAGAATGAAAGACTCAATTGAGCCAAATCCCAAAATAGGTAAATGGGCATGAGTAGAGAAGCCTCTTCAACATTACCCCAAGTCTAATGAAGACTTATTTCAAACTCTTCTTTCTTTAACCACAATGGGTAGGATTGACTGACTAAACCTAGGTGGAACCTAATTTATTGAAGGCATAAAGTCAAATGATCCCAAATTAGAGGCATTTCCTCACACATGGTGTTCACTCTTAATCCTCAAATGACGATTAAGAGCACCTACTTCAAGCAAGGTAGAAGATAAAATTGGTTGTCTCTTCCACACAACAAAATTCTAAAATTTCAAAATACATAAAAAATAGAGTATCTAAGAAACATGCAACGAAAATTTAAAAATCCAAAACAAATTTAAAAAATCGACAATCCAAAATAAAAAATCATAAAACTATAAAAAATCCCAAACAAAATTTAAATTCTTCAAAACCCAAAACAAATTGAAAATTTTGAAACAACTAAGGTATGTTTCTAATTCATCACATGCCTTTGCATCCATGTTAATTTTACTTTTACACATTTCCTTTTATGCATTGCATACTTCGCACTTATTATTATCTTTTATCTTGTTAATAAGGTTTATATCTCTTGACAAAAGATCAAGACAACTTAGCACTCCTCTTGCAAGGGACTAAGTCTGAATAAAGTTATAACCATCTCTTTCAAGTGAATGCAAGGAATAGGAAGGACTCCACGAGGAAACGAATGTGTTGACTCTCCATCTCAAATGCTTAAAAAGACAAAATAAAAAATTTAAAAAATGAAAAGGTCAACAAAGGGGCTATTCCTAATCCTTTTAGAGTCTTGCATCAAAATCTTGCATATGGATTATTGCATTTTATCAAAATAAATAGTACATGAGATGTTAAAGACCACATATCTAGAAGAGTTCAGTTTGAGAACTGCTTCAACAAAATCAATGACAACTCAATTGATTTTTGGACATGTGGATAGGCTAAAACTGTGCATGAGGAAAATAATTTTCATCATGGGTCTTGACCCATCTTGTGTAGTTTATATCCTCAACTTTGTTCGTATGATACATTTGTGTTTCTTTTAGACCCAACATGCATTCATCATTTTTATGCATCTCATATTGCATTGTTGTGGTCATGTTTGATCAATCTCACCATGGCTATTCCTATCCCACTGTGGTCATTCCTACCCCTCTTTGCCCTAAATCCCACCATGATCTTGTTCTATATCCCATCATGTTTTATCTCACTGTGTGTCCAACCCAACATGATTCTATCATTTGTCTATCTCACCATGTCTACCATCATGGCTACTCTTGCTTTGTTGGGATTAAAATTCAATAGTATTTTTGCATTCACATTTGGATCTCATCATGTTCATTAGATGACATTCATGCTTCATCATTTTCTAATATCAAATTCAATGCCCACATGGACATTCACACTATTTTGTCCCCACGAGGATGATCCCATTGTTAGTTCCCTTGTGGATCTCCATCTCTTCTATTCTCTAATGGGAAACATCCTTTCACCATGGCACTCTATATTATCGGTCCCTGCATGGACCATCACACTCCCTATCCCCATGCAGACATCACATCTTTAACTCCTACCCTAACACCTTTCATGCTCGATCCCCACATGGCCCAGCACAACTCCCACCATGGCACACCTTTTCAACTAGTTTGCCACATGGACCTATTCACTTTCTTCTAGATCCCTCCTAGACCACTTCTATTTTTACATCTATGTAGCCCTTAGATGCAATCTCAAATAATCTATGTCATCTATTCTATATCAAGCTTTCTGATGAGTTCATTGAAGCAAGTTATTCCACTCCAAACTAAACCAGTGTTCTTGCGAGAACCTAATGAACTTGAAGGACCTAGTCTTGATTATTTGAATATTCTATGTATGTTAGTTAATGTCCTTTTAATTTTTTCTATAGATTATCCCTTCTCAGCACAAACATGATGCCAACCATGATGAACTCACAAGCTAAGACTTAGAGGTCCCCATTGTGTGAGGGTAGGCTTTTATTTTACCTCTCTATCATGCTCACAACACATCTTCTATCCAATCGACCAAGAAAACAGTTCAAATGGAACAAAAGGGTAATCTCACAACCTAGTAATGTTCATATGCTTGACTAGGCCTTTGCGAGTATGTCTAAATCTACATCTTGGTGTCACATTTTAAGTTCGTTTTCATTACACTTTGTTCTACCTCATTACACTTCACTACATTCGCCTATGTTTTGCTCTATGCCACTCCCTTGCAAAGTTGATGCTAAGGAAATGCAAGCTACAGATACACAATTTTGTCTTAGTTGTAAAGCTTAAAACTCTTGTTTCTATAGAGGATATTTAAGTAATTTGTCAAAGAAAATGAGTTTTTTTGGAAAAGGACAGTTTCCCTTGCATTTTTTGGCTTCAAGTACTTGATGCCCCAATAAGTGCCCCAGAATGCAGAATTCTTCCAAAATTTCCAACCAAAACCCCCCACGACTGTTGCTCTAAACAATAACCCTAATGTCTTAACATTAGGGCATTTTACAGTTAGTTTGAACTGGGTGACACATTTGACCGCTATAGTAATGTAGTGTCAATGACATACTCGGCGCATTTACCACACTGCCCAATCAAAATGCCCCGATAACAGGGCATCATGTCCAAAAGTTAAATTTTGCATCATGTTGACAAATGTTCGCATATCCCTTTGCATGTTGCCATTAATGCCAGTCTAAGTGCCCCTTTTATCAGAACGTTTAGTGTACACAAAGAGATTCTTTTTATGAATTTCCCTCCGTGTGTCTATTAAAAGGGTTCTCCTTCAAGATTGAAAGGGTCCTAAAGTTGCTTTTAGGATCCTCTATTTGGTTCAAGAAGGCCCTCACCCCCTTAAACCTCCCTACACCCTCAAATAACCTCTTCAAGATGCCAAGAAAAGAGCATCCACTCCTCTCAACCTTGTTCATCTTACAAACTCTTGAAGGCCACCCACTCCAAGCTCCTCCTCAAGACTTACCCTCCTTTCCTACTCGTTCCTAGGTGTCAAGAGAACCCCAAGGAGCTACTTCAACACATTGAAGGTTGCACACAAGAAGAGAGTAGAGCGAGGAATTAGCCTGTTCAGCATCTAGTCTAGAGGACATGATGCCTCCATGTTGAGGCACTAGGATTTCCATCAACATATTCTAACTAGATTTTGACTTTTCTCATTCTATTTACTATCTATTTTCATCCTAGACTTATTTTGCATGCATTTGAGCATTTGTTTCATGCATTTAAGTACTTGTTTCATGCATTATATACTCTAAAAACACTAAAAATGAGGGGCTAGACTTTAGCCCCCATCTAGTTCATTCTCTTCCAATTGTAATTTATGTTTACTTCTTTTACAGATATGGCACTTTTCCCATAATCTTTTTTCACCTTGTTTCTTTTCTTTGTTTTATATAGCATCAATGACATATTGGGTAAAAGGAGCAAACTTAGGCTCCTCATCTTTGGATGGCCAAGGGAGAGGAAGTTTCAACCCACTCATATCTCCCCCCCATCAAGGTACATAGTCAACAAACTCTACATCATGTATTTCATTTCCATTTCCATTTACTTTTGGAGTTCAAAGCTCCTATAGATCACCACTCTTTTCCTTTCTGATTCTTCATTATCTCTCCTTTTCTCCCACCTCTCCTTTCACATGACCCAAACCACTCCTCTAATGCCCAAGTGACACCAAGGGTTGAATGTTCAAGGACCAAGGTGAGTGTGAAATAAGAAAAGAAAAGAGTAAGATACGACATGGGCACGAAGGAAGAAATCCTTGTACACAAATGGGAAGGACTTTTTTTAATCATTAAAAATATCCTAGCAATACTTATGAATTGATTAATGTAGATGGAGTAAAACTAAGTCGCCCATAGCATGCAGTCTACCTCAAAAAATACTTTATATAAAAGAAAACTTTGAGAGAGAACCACCAATATGACTTGGATCTGTATGTTGTAGGTTGTGCTCTAAGAATTGGTGATAAATACCACCCTACACATAACACATCACAATCCCAGAATGCAGAATACTAGATGCCCAAGAGAAAGTCAAGTGAAACTTGGAAGTGGAAGGAATACTTGTACCTCATTCTCCCCCATTTAGTCTAAGATAAGTGGAAGGGATTAGAAATGGATGTTACTAAAATCATCTACTACCGTAGTAGGAGGCCATCTCGATGGGTTTCATCCAGAAGCCCCAAGAAAAAAAAAGAGAAACAAAAATATGTGTATTAGAAAATCATCAAAAGAGAAGTCACGATAAAGAAGGCAAGTACCTCGTAGGCTTTAAAGAAAACCTAGTCACATTGTGCTAAAAAAGTCAAAAGGGGCAAGTGTTATAAAGTCAAAAGTTCTAAAAACGCCAAACCTCAATGGGCGATAAGTCATGAGTAGAGAAATACCTATCAAAATCTTTAAAACCTATCAAGGATTTTCTATCCATTCCGCTTTCTTAACCCTAGGGTATGGGTGGACATACTAAGTCAAGGTTGAACCCTGACCAATCAAAAGAAGAATGTCAAAATGATTTCGAGTAGCGAACCCTATTTGCACATGGTGTCTACTACTCAAACATATAATAACAATCAAAAGAGAGAGGACTTAGATAAATACTAGTATCTCTCTTACCTAAAAAATTACATATTTTCAAAACTAAAAAAAAAATGATAAATTTAAAATAAAAATGCATATTTTCATAATACAAAAAATTACTTATCTCAAATCGAAAAAATGCATCATCTTATAAAATTGCAAGAGAAACAAAACAAAAAGAATGCCTTAACTTAACCTTGATATTTGCCTCTAGGGGTGCAATCGAGCCGAGTCGAGCCGAGTAGGATATTGTTCGAACTCGGCTCGGTAAAATTTTTTCTTGTTCGAACTCGACTCGATACTCGCCGAGCTCCCTAATATCTTGTTCGAACTCGACTCGATCGGAGCTCGACGAGCTCGAGCTCAACTCGTTGAGCCACTCATTTACGTGCCGGAGGCAGCGGCAGAGGATCGTGGAGCATCCATGAGGATGTGCAGCTGAAGAGGCTCGTCCCCAGCAACTGGATGGCCATTGGAGCCGCCATTGGAGCCATTGGAGCTTTGTTGTGCAACACCGGCCTTCATCTCCGCCGAGGACGCCGACATTCTCGCCGCGCAAGCCAGCCACGCGAACAAGTGGGCCACCATCGCCCGCCTCCACCTGGCCGCACCGATAGCGCCATCAAGAACCACTGGAGCTCGACCCCCCAGCGGCAGCGGCGGCGGTGACTCGAGTCCACCTCGCCCTTGTCTGCACTGAACTCGTTGGCAGGGCAGGGCAGTCAGCAGAGGTCGACGTCTTCAGGCGAGAAAAACTGGGTGCGCGATGATGCCGACGAGGCAGATAGCTGGTCGGCACAAAGAGGCGGAGGCGGCGGAAGTGGCGGAAGGGAGAAAGAAGAGGCAACACGATGCACGGTCCGCGGCGGTGAGCTTTGGAAGAGATGGGATGGGAAACGTTCAAAATCTCATTTAACAATTTTTTGGAGTCCACGATGCTCGTTTGACAGTCAAGATAGAGATGTGTTTTCAAAAAAAAAAAACAACGACGGTGACGTGGAGCAACGTGTACGAGAGAGGGGGAGAGAGAACGTCGATGTCCCCATATTTCTTATGGTAAAAATAAGATAAGATATATATTTAGATGAATATATATTATTATATATTATTTAAATTTATTATAAATATATGTATAATACATAGATTTTAAGTAAATAATAGTTAAATTAATATTTAATCGAATATTTAAACGAGTAGGTAATCGAGTTGTTCGCGAGTTAATCAAGCCGAGTAGGAGTATGTTCAAACTCGGCTCGTTTATGAAGCGAGCTTTTTTTTGTTCAAACTCTTTTATTTAACTTAATAAACGAGTCGAGTCGAGTTTTTATCGAGCCGAATATTGAGTTACTTGACGAGCGTATTGGTTCGTTTGCACTCCTATTTGCCTCTACATTCATGTATACTTTCAAGCATTGCATGTTTCAATTCCTGTAGTGTACATTTCCCACTTTGTTTTTCTACCTTAAGTGGGCTCATGCCCCTTGACAAGAGTCAAGGCAGACCGAATTTGGCAAGGGGCTGATCCCTGATTGAAAAATCTAATCTCATTTTCTTAAGCATCTCATGAACAAAGTGTAAAATGAGAGGAGGTTTTTGCCTGAATGAAAGGTACTCTCTTCTCACCTCTTCCACTTTGTATGTATTCTTTCATTGCACCTAAAGAAGGCTTATGCGCATTGGCAAGAGTCAAGGTAGACCATGCCCTACAAGGGGGCTAAGTCATGTTGAAAATCTAATCATCTTTTCTTAAGTGTTTCATGAACAAAAGGTCAACAAGAGAATATTTTCATTGAAATAAAGGTACTCCTTTCATATTTTTTTTACTTTGTATATTCTGCCTTGCTAAAGAAGGCTCTCACCTCTTAACAAAATATCAAGGTAATGCTTCAATATTGAGTACCAAATGTCAAATGATTCAACATCGAAGAGCAATAGTGATGATTTAGTAGCAGATGAAGATGCATCATTAAGACAAAGGAGGATGCCATAAGATCCTCAGTCTTAGCATTCATCTGTGCACTTCACTGGAAAAGAGTAGCACACACATACAACATAAAATCATGATCATGGTGTGTGAACACATTACATCAATGATGTAAGGATTGATCTAAAGGCAATGAAAGTGTCAATTCCTTGAATTTCAATGTTGTTGTCTCAATCAAAACTGAATGGTGTTATAGAAAATAAGATTCAAATGAAATCATATATACCTTCACTAGATTCATCCCTCAAGATTGAAGAAGAATGAGCATACACATGCTCTACAAGCTGTCAAAGTGCATCATCTATAGTGATATCCGCACAAACTTTCTACATAGATGGGTTCTCATGCACGTCAAACTTTTTGACTCATCCCGGATGTCGCTCCACCACATAGTGACCAATGAGGTGGGAGAGGAAGTTAAAGAAGGTCGGTGATGAATTTGTCACTCTTAGCTTGTCAGGGTTGGGCTCAATTTACTATTATTTATAAAAATTAGATTTTTATAAAATATATAATTTTTATAAATTATGTCATGCCCTAGTATATCAGTTCTATTATTTATGACCCACTAAGTCCAATAGTCTATTTAATTGAGACCTAATTAAAAATAACTTATTTTAAATTAAATTTATTATTTAATAATATATTTAATAATCTTTCAATTATGTAAAGTACAAGTCATACCCCATGATCACAAGTGACTATGGGGATGATCTCATCTCTATTGACACTTTCTATTATTAGTTACTACATGGATATAAGTCCTAATCCATACAATGCCTGGGTCAGACATGGTACAACATCGACGACCAACCCCTTAGTATACAAACACTCTGAGATCTTGTACTCAGATTTGGAACAATTGGAAAACTCCTCTTCCAATCATCCCCTATACCCTAGCCAAGGATTTAGAATACTATCACATAAGGCATTCTCTTTATGAATGTTCTCTTACTATTTTTTCAATTGTCTCCACTAGATTTTTCTTGTACCCAATCCATTAATTGTACTAGACTACAACATCAATGATCCATAAGCTGATAGCCAAAACATAAGGTACGCCTAGTAAGACATCTTCATTGACATAGGTCAAAAGTCTAATTGTGCAATTATGGCAATTGAAAATCATAATTAATAGTTAGGTAAGATACCAGTTAGGATTTCTATGTCAAAGCGGTTCAGTGAACTCATTCTACTATTTAACACTTGTACATGTATCTCAATATCTCCACACTTTTTTACCAATGAGATTGATCACCCTCATCTTATAAGAAGACATCACATATAGTAGTTTATCCAAATCCTTAATGTTCTATCTCAAAGATCCTATGACTATGAACATTTAGATCACATACTTCTTAATGATTGATGTCATCATGATTTAATCAGCATTGTAGGTAATTAAGGACGTCATTACGATATTGGCATCTAATTAGTGTAAGTAAAAAAAATTGTTAATTAATTAAAATAAGATGCTTTACAAAGTGTTGAATCATATTAAATATGATTGGGTTGTAGGGCATACATTTCTATCAATTTCTCACTTGCACTAAAGCCAATCACTTATTTATCTAATCTCTATTAGATCAAGGTGACGCTCAAACACACTTTGAGTTAATGCCATAGTTAGTGAACCTACAATCTTATTAAAAGAAGATAATTTATCTTAAATTATTTCTCCATAAGTTGCTATCTCTTTGATCATATGATTTTTTCATAGAAGTATTTATATTTCTGATGAGACGTCAACTTTATTACTTATACATTATCAAATTGTTTTCGTAGAAAAACGGGATAAAATCAAAGATAGAAGGGACAATCCTATGTCTAAGATAACTTCTTCATCCTGATTCCTAAGCGGTTTTGTAGTAACTATATATTTTACTTTAGTTGTAGAATCTACAGTGTTCTATTTAAAACTCTTCTAGCTCACTACACCACAATTCAAGGTAAACAAGTACCCTAATGTTGACTTGCTATCATCTTGTTCTGATTGGAAGCTTGAGTGTGTAAAATGAAAAAACCTCGAGTCATCTTATCAATTATCTATAAATATATTCATAATGCTTCTCAAGTTCTTGAAGATACATTTTATAGCAATTTAGTAACTCTCACTTGGATATGCTCGATATGTGCTCATAACACTTAGAGCATGCACCAAATCAGGCTATGTATCTAGCATAACACACATGATAGACCCTGTGGCAATGGCATGGGGACTCTACTCATGTGCTATTTCTCTTCAGGAGAGATTAACTCCATCTCTCATAGGTAAGAGACATCTCTTGGAGTTTTCCATCTTAAACATTTTAAGTATGATGTCTTTATACATCGACTAGGTCAAGCCATGTATCCTTATAGATCTATCTTTATAGATTTTAATTACCAAAACATAGGATGATTCACCTAGAGCTTTAGTGGAGGAATACTTAAATAGCCAGGTTTTTGCTAATAATAACATACATGCTTCATTCTTAATGATTAGTATGTCATCCATGTATAACACCAAGAAAGTAATAGCACTATCACTTGCCTTCTTGTACACATAAGGCTCCTCTTGTTCTTAATGAAGTTATAAGATTTAATCTTATCAAATATTTTATTCTAGCTATGGGAAACTTGTTTCAGTCTATGAATAGATCTTAACAACCTGCACATTTTTAAGTGGTTGTGCTTGGGCCTTAAATCTTTAAAGTTGTATCATATACACATTTTTCTTAAGATCACCATTTAGGAATGTCGTCTTAGCATCCAATTGACATATCTTATAGTCATAGTCTGTAGCAATAAAAATCAGAATGGATTGAACCATAGCATCAAGTAAAAAGGTCTCATCATAGTCAACTCCTTGATTATGATGATATTATGTTCCAACCTACTATGCCTAAAAGGTCTCTACATTCTCCTCAACTTCATTCTATCTTTTATAGATCTATTTACACATAATGTGTACTCTACCCTTAGGTGGGCCTACCAGGTTCCAAACTTGTTTTGAATGCATGGAGTCTATTTTGGATTTTATTATCCCTTCCCATTTCTTAAAATTAATATCTAGCATTGTTTCTTCATGGGTCTTTTGATTAGCTTCCTCACTATATTGTGTCTTACTTCTTACATCCAAGATATGTCTCACATATCTATTAGGTTGAATAGGCACATATTAAGAATTACGAAGTATCATTGTATTACTCTCAAGTAGTACCTTAATAGAAGTGTCATTGGGTTGTGAGACTAGAATCTCTTCTAGTTCTACTCTGCTCCCACTATTTTCTATTAAGGACAAACTCTTCCTACAGGAATACAACACAATTGGAAACAAAGACCCTTTGTTCATCAAAGTGATAGAAATAATATCCATAAGTTTTCTTAACATATCCAATGAACCTACACTTCTTAATCTTAGATTCCAACTTGCCAATGTTAGGTCTCTTCACAAGGGCTAGACATTCCAAAACCTAAACATGCTTAAGGTTAAGCTTTAACACCTTTCATATCTCATATGGAGTAGTTGAAATAGCTTAGAAGGTACCTAATAAAAGTGGCAGTATCGAGTGCATAGCCTCAAAGAGACAGACAATTCAACAAATGTCATTTTTGTCCATACCATGTCAAACAGAGTATGGTTTCTCCTTTCAAATACTTTATTAAGATGAGAAGAATAAGGTTCCCACTAAGAGAGCATTCCATTGTCCTTCAAATATTATATAAATAATATACTTAAGTATTCTCCTCCTTGATTTGATTGAAGAGTTCTAATACTGGTTTCACTTGTTCCTCTACTTCATTCTTAAAATCTTGAAATTTTCCAAAGGACTCGAATTTGTAATATATACATACTTAGAGAAATCATTAATGAAAAAATTGAATTAATAATATCCAGAAATCATTAATGAAAGAAATGAATTAATAATATCCACCTTTGGCTTGAATGGCATTGGGTTCACAATTATTTGAATGTATGAGTTCTAATAACTCGTAGGTCATCTCTCCATGTCAAATAAGTAGAGAATTGGTTATTTTCCCTATGAGACAAGTCTCACAAGTGAGTAACAATTCAAAATCATTTACCCTAATGCACCCACTCTTTTGGAGCTCATCGAGTCTATTCATTTATATGACCAAGATTTCATAACGTCAAAGAATGGATTGATTCATATCAACCTATTTTCTCTTAGAAGGAGCATTCACACATATCATGGGAGTTTCCATATCTAATACAAATAAACTAATTATCAAGTTCCCACTGGTAACACTTTGCCATCCAAAGTAAAAGAAAAATTATTATTTTCAAAGTTCATGATAAATCTATATTTATTAAAATAGGAAATATAGATAATATTCTTAACAATAGAAGAATATAATAGCAATCTCTATGATTGGAACATCTCCATAAAAGTACTTAAGATTTATTTCTCCCACAGGTAATGCTACAACTTTTGCACCATTTCTCATCCGTAGGCAAGTCTCTTGTTTATGAAGCCTTCATCTACTTGTCAATATCTACAACTCATTGCATATCTGGTATCTAATGTCATGAGATACACATCTAGGATCTAAGACCATGATGTTTATATATTTTTATATTGTAAGTAAATAATGATGACCAATATATTTGAAGCTTCTCCAAGAAAAACATTTGTTTTATCTACAAGATAATTTGTAGTTCCTCTTCCAATGACCATCATCATTGTAATAGAAATATTATCCTTTGTTTTATTTAGGTTTTATTTTCTTGATCATCTTCTTATCTTTTAACCTTGCCATTCTTTCCCCATCTAGCAAGCTTTCTTCCTTCCATTGGTCTTAACAAGAAAAAAATATTGGAGATATATTGTTGTCAATCTTAGCCTTAAATATCTCATCAAAATGATCTATGATGGATCTACTATCTATTCATGTTATCTCTACAACTAATTTACTAATAGAAGCTAACATATCATATAGAGTAAATATTACATCTTCTTTGTGTTAGTGGAAGAAAAAGATTGCATCTTCTCCCTCATTGAATGATTCAAAAGGAATCTACTTCTCAAGTAGATAAACTATATGGTCAAACAATGATAACAATCAATTTATATGCATAAATAAGCAAATCTAAACTATTTAGAAAGCTCATTCATTCAAAAATTTGTACAAAATGTAAAATTCTTGTCTTAAAAACTATAATGCAAAGTCACATTTTACTAAATTAATTTAGGCATTAATTTTACTAGTGAAGATTTTAAAATAATTTTAAAATCAAACTCTTATTGATTTTGTGACAACACAGCCTCAGATCAACCAATAAATAAGTAACACTTTAATAATTTTTTAAATAAAATTTTCATGATTTTTCTTAATTTTATAAAAATTTTTAGCACTTCCTAATTTTTATATGATTTTTAAATATTTTAAAAAATTATTAAAATAATTATAGGATCCCACTAACCCAGTAATAGGATCCGTAAGCCGAGTTGGTGAATTGCACAAGACTGGAGGACGGGATTCAGTCAAACCAAATGCAATTGCTGGCCAAGCGTAGCTCAGTTGGCGCCGTCCTTGCGCCTGGGGGTGCAGGGCGAGGGTTCGCCTCCTGGCGGCTTCAAGCTGGGCACCCCCGAGGGGGTGACCTGTGGGGTTCAGGCAGGGCTCGAACCCTCGCTGCCCGCATTGCAATGGGCTTCGTCAGCCACTGGGCCGCTCGTCAAAAAAATGCAATTCATTTTTTTATAAGCAATGCCAACTCCATCTAATGGATCCTATGGACCCACTAAGTAGGTCTGAGAGACCCACATGATTCCTGCTCATTCAAAACAGGTGCAAGATTTAAAAGGGCCCCTTTATTGGGTCTTAATGGACTCGGGTAGCAAGATTCCAACTACACGATGGCTGCCACAATTTTCACGTCCTCCTACCTAGGCCACGGAAAAACCTAAAATTTTGAAAATGATTCCTACTATAACTAAAAATAATTACTAGAAAAAGAAGAATTTATCACCACCACCGCAAAGGGTTGCCCCGCCTAGAAAATGCCATGATCATCGCCACCTACACCATTCAGCACCAATAAAGTTAAGAAAAACATAAGAAAATGAATTTCTTATATTCTAACCCTTTTATTAGTTCTCCCACATCAACATGTATGGAGTATTTGTTGAGTTCTCCATTTAAAACCAGCGGCACTAAATAGATCAAAACTTCATCTTTCTGACTTTGTACTGGATGATCGGGTGAATGGAAAATCAAATGGAAAGAGGCTCTCTATGTCATGAGATTCAACCTAATGCAACCAATCTCCAAAACACATCACATACACATCATGGTTTCTTCAACAAAATGGTGGTTAGTATAACTTTAGGAATCAATCTAAAGGTAGTGAAAGCATTGATTCCCTAGATTTCAATGTCATTTTATCAATCAGAATTGAATGGCATTACCAAACATCGGATTCAAATGGAATTGAATAAACCTTAGTAAGATTCAACCAATCACTCAAGATTAGAGACAAACAAATGTACTCACACTCTCCAAGGTATCTTGATCTTATTTAGGAAAGCACAACAAATACAAGAGGTGATTAGAGGCAAGGGGTGAAGTCCTCCTAAAATATTACCCCTTTAGAAGTGTGCCTTGCACTAGGGAGAATGGGGACCTCAATGGCATGTGGCCCTGATAACATCCCGATTGAAGTCTAGAAGTGTTTGGGTGAGAAAGGAGTGGAGTGGTTAACTCTGCTCTATAATAAAATAGTTACTTCCGGAAGGATGCCAAATGAGTGGAGATAGAACACCATCATTCCAATATTTAAAGGGAAAGGGGATGTTCAAGATTGTGGGAACTATAGAGGTATTAAGCTTATGTGTCAGACTATGAAGTTGTGGGAGAATGTTATGGAGAGGAGACTTCAAGAGTGTATTAAGATCTCAAGAAATCAATTCAAGTTCATGTCAAGTTAATTACCTACAAGGGCCATATTCCTAGCTAAATCATTAGTAGAGAGATACAGAAAACTAAAAAGATATCTTCATATGGTTTCCTTGATTAAGCCTATGACCGAGTTCCAAGAGAAGTTCTTTGGTGGGTGTTAAGAAAAAAGATGGTGCCTAGTGAATTCATTAACATCATCAAGGACATATACGAGGGTTCGACTACCTAGGTTTCCTTTCTAAGAGGGAATTCATGACCCATCCAATGTCAATTGGGTTACACCAAGGATCAGTCTAAAGACATATCTTCTTGTCTTGTCATTGATGAAATAACTAAAGATATACAGAAGAATTTACTTTGGTGTATGATGTTTGCAAATGATATTGTACTTATCAATAAGACTCAAGAATGTATTAACAAAAAACTTAAACAATGGAGAACCGTGTTGGAAGTCAAGGGAGTTAAGATTAACAGGACAAAGATGGAATATATACACTTTAAATTTAACGAAATCTCAAGAGTTTAAGAGGTTGAAGTAACATTGAACGAAAATGTCCTTGCACTAGGTATCCAATTTAAATATTTGGGTTAAATCTTGCATATGGATAGGGAATGTGACGAAGATGTCAACCTGAGGACTAAAGTGGGTTGGTTGAAATAAAGGTAGGTTACAAGGATTCTATGCGATCATAAAATTCTTCTATAATTAAAAGAAAATTTCTAACACACAACTATATGACCCACCATGATCTACGGTAGGGAATGTTGGCAACTAAGAAGAAGCATACTACCAAATTGAGTGTAGCTGAAATCCGGATGTTACAATGGATGTGTGGTGACACATGGGTAGATAGAAGACGTGACAAGTGATAGAAATGTATGCCTTACAAGCCAATCATATATGATATGATTCAAAATTTCTAGGAATATCTCATTCAATTAATTAAGAAAATCTTCATTACTAGCTCTTCTTAGATGCGAACATCATAATGAAGTCCTTGATCACATGTGATGATGATTGAATCATGATGAGATCATGATAATGAGATTAATCATTTAGAGGTATGTGATCTAAATGTTACTAGTCATAGGATTCTTGAGATGGGGCATCAAGGATCTGGATAGACTAGTGTGTGTGATGTCTTCACATATGATGAGGATGATCGATCTCAGTGGTCATCAGTGTGGGGACCTTGATATATACATATAGGTGCTCATTAGTGAAATAAGTTCACTAAACTAACCAATTTAAAAAAATCTGATTGGTATCTTACTGAACTATCTATCAAGTTATTAATACATCTCAATAGCATGGTTGGATCTTTGACATAAGTCGCCAAAGTTGCTTTACCGGATATATCTTGTACTTTGATTATTGACTTATGGAACAACATCTTGATGGTCTAGTATAGTTGATGTATTGGGTGTAAGAGAAATCTAGTGGAGACTATTGAGTGAATAACAAGGTATTGTCCACTCTCGGTAGGAGAAAATGTTCTATGAGATAGTACTCTAAATCTTTGGCTAAGGTACTTAATTAGAAAATGGGTTTTCCAATTGATCCAAATCTAAGTACAAGATCCCATAGAGTTAGAATATTTAGGGGTTGACAATCAGTGTCGAACCCCTGATCAACTGGGACATTGTATGGATGAGGATTTAAATCCATGTATTAATTGGTGATGGAAAGGCTCAATGTATGTTATTTAACTCCTCAAAGTTATTTGAGATCATAAGATGTGGCTTGTACCTTTTATGAACAAAAATCGCAAAACTATTATTGGATAATTATTTTGAATTAATTTAAAAGAATTATTATCTTAAATTAATTAAAGCTTCAACCAAATTGACTATTGGGCCTAGTGGGTCACACACATTAGATTTGGTCAATAGGATGAGGGCATGGGCGTAATTTTATAGAAGTTTTGAGTTTTTATGAAAAATTTCAACTTCTATAAATAAATGGCTTGAGAAGCCAAACCCTAACAAGCTATAGGGCTAGAGCATGTCCCAAGCACCTTCTCTTTCTCCTCTCTCCTTCTGAAGATGATCTCCCATGGTCAAGCTTGGATCTGGAAGGTTTCTCAAGGACTGGAGGAAGGAAGAACTTGTCTATTGAAGCAGATTGTGTGGATATCGTTAGAGACCATCCACTTGAACAGGTTTTAGCAATGAGAAATGTCCTATCTTCATCCACGGTGAGAGATTTTGGAAATCCCATGAGGCACTCTCATTCTACTTCATATTTGGTTCCCAAGTTTACTTGTTTAGCATCAACCAAGGCAAATCCAATGGTTTTAAGGAATCAAAAATGTTTCCACTATCATAGTTTGATTCTTTATAGTGGCATCAAAGCCATGTTGAAGTCTTGGTCAAAGTTGACTTGAAATTGGCATGATTTCATGTCATTTCATGCTTTCCCGAAACTATGTACAAAGTAGTTTTGATTTAATCACCATAGTGCGTATGAGATATGAAACTATATGTGATTATATTTAGTTGACTCTATATGGTGAGATATTTCCAACACCGTATAGATCACAAATTTTAGTCTTTTATGTTGCCGGGAATAGTTTTTGGAAGATGCTATGTTGATAAGGGTTTTGCGCAATCAAAACCTGAATTATGCAGTGGTCGATTTAGAGAAATTTTAATTTCCTTATTCGTTTTGGACTTTAGAAAAAAAAATTAATGGAAAGGTAACATACTTTTTCATGTTTTTCTTCAAAGTCCCTTTCTCAACTGAGGTCTCTTGTCATCAAAATAGAGTTGTTTGGGCGGCTAGGGTTCCGTTGTGCTGTCGCCTTCCTCTGAGGATTTTGTGGTCAATTTAAGTTTTCAACGATTGAAACTTATCTAGAAATATTCCTTACCTCTTACATTCTAACGGATGTTTTTGTGAGATTTTTGGCCTTCGAGAAGGCAACTAAATCCGCCTCCAAGTGGAAGGTGATATTTTGGCTTTGAACAGAGCTAACAGTGCCCCCACCACCCTTTTTAGGTAGGGAAGAAAAATCCAAGACCAGGTTCGACATGGACCCAAAGTCGCCATCCGATATGAAATCAGATTCGGATATTAACATCGTGAACCATCTTGAAATCAGGTTCGACCACCACCCAAAATCGTGCATCTAAATTCGAAATTTTGAATCCCGTAGAGGGTGGCTATCGGCGGAGGTACGTGGTAGAGCCACAACGCATTAGAGCCAAGGTACGTGGTGGCTTCCCACAGGTCCTGAAGGCACTGGGCAGCACAAGCGAGCATGCGGAGGCTGGCACACCGATGCTGACAACATGGCGCACCAGTTGGGGTATGCAGCCGGACCACGTTGCGCGTGGCACGTAGCCGAGGGTTGTGGCCGGTGCCCAATGGTGGGTGCTATACACCGACAATATTTTTCCCTAAATTGATTTTAAATTGTTTAAATTTATTTTTACTACTAGAAAGATGCCAAAATTTTCTAGTAAATTCTAAAAAACTATTTTATTGGTTTATAAAATGTTTATGGACTTTTAAATTATTTGGACCTCATTTATCATAGAATTATTTTATAAATGGCTTTATAATTATTTTAAAATATTTAATGCGTAAGTTAATGCCCAAACTAATTTTTTAAAATGTGATTTTGAAGATTTATGATTTGGTCATTAATTTAATGCTCTACGCAACTTTAAAAAAGTATGAATCATTTAAATATTTCATATTGCTTCTCTTATACCTGTAAATTGTTTATATAAGCTTTTCATGTTATTTATTTCATGAAAATTTGACAAGCATGAAATTTAAAATTATTTTATATAATTTTATGATGGTATATATGATATATCTCATATAATTATCATGTATGCACTCTTTTTTCACGTGATGAATGTTAATGTGTATGAAAGTGATCATGGACTTAAATGTGCTTGCCTTAAGATTGGTTGATTAATTATGTGCGTGCGTGTGCCTCCTCTTTCTTTACACAATCTTATTGTAATTCTATCTCTCTCCATTAATGTACTCCCCTTGGTTAAAACCACAGTTTCTTATTATGATATGTACATTTCTGGGTCTGCGTACCCTTAAGTCATTTGTAATAGTTATAAGCTGGTTCGTGGAAGATTGAAGAGTGGGACCACTTGAAGAAGCACCCTTCTGAACTGGGAGCATGCCAACTCAAGCTTCTGAGGCAAAGATTTGCACTTATAGGGGTGCCTTAGGTGTATAATTAAGGTTAAGTCCATGATCACTTGTGTTTTAATACATATTTGATATGTGGTTATGTGCTATAGGTTATATCTTAAATATATGATATTTTAAAAGCATATTAATATTTATATGTAGCACCTATACTGATGTGACTAAAATAAAAATTTCTCCTCGTTTTAATTAGGTCGATAAACGTGAAACATTAAGAATGACTCATGTAGCTTTCCGTTGTTATAGCCTTGATGAGCCAATCTTAGATTGGATGGGTTTGTTGTGCTACCACAAGACCCATTCAGCAAGGGATTGGAGATCATGGTCAAAGCATTAGCTGAACTTTGGGATGGATCATTTGCATAGCTTTGTTGTGCTACCACATGGTTTGTGTGAAAATTTGTTCTTATAACGTAACAAGAAGGTTTGACCTAACTAGAGTATATGGTTTGTTGTGCTACCACATAGTCATAACTTTAAAGATTAAATGACTAAGAGTTGCAAGAGTTGCAACTAGCAATAGTTGCCAACCTATTAATTATGGGTTGTTTTGTTGCGCTACCACAAGGCCATCACCATAAAGTTAACAGGGACTTAGTCCCCACTAAGATTTCATCATGATATCCCATTTTTGCATAATAAGGGTTATGTAAATTCATCAAAGAATTGGTGGGATCATAAATTAGGATGAAAGATCATATCTTAATTTTAATGAATGTCTATAATGTTAATATAATTATATCTCGGTTGTAGCATATAATGATAAATCACCGTTAGTATAGCATGCTAGTTGCTAAGTAGCTTAATGGCTCACACTTCTTAGATTGGTTTTGAACCAAGAGAATTTTTCTCAAGGTTGACCAATTGGCTATCCTACTTGAGAAGTAGGTTTCTCCTAGACTATTTAATAATGAGAGAATATAAAATATTATCTCATAAAATAGTATTAAAAAGATGTATTTTTTGTCTTATACTTGATGTTAGCCTCTATGTGATAAAAATTGTAGTGGCAACATGGAAAGATGGATATGAGATTTAGCATGGATTATGGTGATGAGCTCATTAAAGGTAAATAAGAATAATACATCTCAAATATTTTTTGTTGGTGAGACCAATAGAAAGAAGTGAAATCATTAGATAGAAGTAAAAGGATATAGTTAAAAGTCAAAGAAGTATGTCAAGATATTAAAACCCAAATAAGACATAGCATTCTTCTACTATCATGATGATGGTAAGTGGAAGATGAAGTGCAAAGTGTATTGTACATAATGCAAAGGTGGAGCTTGAGAAGCTTCATGTATCTAAGTCATTAATATTTACTTATCTTAAATACACACTCAATAGTATTAAATGCTATATGTGTATATCATAGTATATGATACTAGGGATGCATATAATAGTATGAGATACCAAATATACATCATAAATATACAATGAGTTGTAGATAATAGCAAGTAAATGAAGGCTTAAAGGAGATTGTTCGCCTACATATGAAATGGCGCAAAATGTTGCATAGGGGATAAAAATTTTAATAGCTTTCTAGATATGTCTTAATTACCCTTCTAAAAGAACATTGTTTTTATTTCCTAGTTGAATAAATGGTGATTTATTCAATGGTATGGAAATGATAATAGTTCTATAATAATTGGTATAGAGTTTGCCAGTGGGAACTTAATAAAGAGCTTATTCATATTAGATATGTATGCTTTTATAATATGAATGAATAATTCTCTTTAGATGAAATAGATTAATATTAATCAATCTATCCTTTAGTAGTATAAATATATGGTCATATTAATGAGAAAAGACTTATGAAGTACAATTTGAATGGAAATATTGGTAAATGACTTAGAATCATCAATTATATGTAAGCCTTATCTTATTAAGCAAAATGACCATCTCTCCATTTCTTAGACATGGAGAAAATGCTAATGAGGATAATATTTCTACTTCATTATTTTCAAAGATGATATCTCTAGGTATGGACACATGTACTTATGAAGTACAAATCTAAAACCTTTGAGAAATTGTTTTAGATTAAGAATGAAGTAAAGATATTAATAGAAAGAGTATTATAACCCTTTGATGACATCAAGGAGGGGAATACTTAAGTACATAATTTACACATAATTTAAGGATAGTAGGATTTAATTTAATGGACACCTCTTTACACATTTTAGCTTAATTGAGTAGCTAAAATGAGAAGACATATTGTGTATGACATAATATGGACAACGACAACATTTTCAAAATTCTTCTTTGTCTATTTAGGAGTTAGTACTCAATATAGGCACTTTATTTTAAATTGGTACCTTCTAATTCTATTCCAATTATTTCATATAGGATATGAAAAGGGGTTAAAACTTGACCTTAAGGAAGTTAAGGTTTTGGAATGTTTAGCCTAGTGAAGAATTATAACCATAACTAGTTGGAATGTAAAACTATGAAGTGTTGGCTTGTGAGAAATCCTAAGGAAACTTATGAATATTAAATATACCACCCTTATGGAGAAGGGAATATGTTGCTTAGCTCACTGTATTTCTAGAGGAAGAGTTCTTCTTTAAAAAGATAGTGGGAGCAGGGTGTATATATGGAAGATGTTCCAATCCCACAACCCAAGGACATTTTGTTAAGGTACTAATTTATAATTATACAAGGACAAATCATAGATCTTTTTTTGTGACCAATCAACCTAAAAGATATCTGAGACTTATCTTTGATGGAAGAAATGAGGCATAAGATAAAAGGATAATGATCCTAAGACCTATATAGAAGCAATATGAGATATTGATTCTAAAATGGGAAGAGACAATAAAATCTGGTATAAACTCTATCTATTCTACTCAAGCTTAGAACTTGATTGATCCACCTAAGGATATAATATACATAAGATATAAATGGATTACTAAAGAATAGATTGAAGTGGATTGGAAGGTAGAGACCTTCAAGATAAGGATAGTTAAAAAGATATCATCTAAGTCAAATGGTTGACTATGATGAGACCTTTTACCTATGCTATGGATTAATCCATTCAGATTTTAATTGTTATATATTATGACTATAGAATATGTCAATTGGATGTTAAGATAGTGTTTGTAGTATTTTGAGAAATAGGTGTATATGATACAACTTTTGAGAATCAAGTTTTTAAACATCCAAATAGTGTATATAAGGTACATTTATAGACTAAAATAAAACTTCCCATAGCTGATAGATAAGGTTTAATAAGATTAAATCTTATGACTTCGTTGAGAATGAAGAAGTACCTTGTGTATTCAAATAAGATAAGTGGTAGTGCTATTACGTTCTTTGACATTATATATACATGACATATTACTCATTAAGAATGAAGTAGATATGTTATTATAAATTAGCCTAAATATCCAATTAAGCCTTTAAGCTAAATATGGGCTTTAAGATCTATGTAGATAGATCTAAAAGGTTACTTAGCTTTACCCATTTAATGAACGTAGTCACCATAGTCAAAGGACTTGACATAGAGTTGATCTCTTTAAAGAGATGGTTTTCTTGAAAGATAAAGAGATAACATGAGTAGTGCCCTTAAGCTTTTGCAAGAGGGTCTATCACATTTGTGATGCTACGTACATGACATAATTAATACTCAAAGTGTTGTGAGTATTCATTAGGTAGATCCATGTGAGAGTCACTAAATAATTAAAAGATGTATCCTTGAGTACTTGAGAAGTATTAAGGATGTATCTCTAAAGTATAGAGGATAAGACTTGAAGCATTGTAGTTTTATGAACACAAGCTTCTAGTTAAATATGTCTAATAATAAGTCTGAATAATGATGGTGCAATGAGATGGAAGAGTTCCATGTAATAGAATATTGCTAATTCTACAACTAATCTAAAGTAGACTAAATAATGGTTGTATACTGCTTGAGAAGCATTCTAGATGAAAATGTTCATGTATATATGGGATTATCTCAACTTTCTCTGAAAGTGTATCATTGTTTTGGGAAAGCAATGGGGGTAGAGCTAAAGTCTCATTAGAAGTTAAAATGTTCTATGTCAATGCCATAGAATCAAAGAGAATGTAGCTGATAGAGATATAATTAAAGATAGAGTATCTACCATTAACAACATTGCAGATCCTCTAGCTAAAGCGGTTACTAAAAAAAGTGTTTAAGATTCTCCTTGAGTTGATAGAGATCAGCCAAATAGGTGATTGACTTATATGCAAGTGAGAGATTTATATAAATGTATGTCTTACAAGCCAATCATATACGATATGATTCGACATTTATAAGAATATCTCGTTGGAAAATCTTCATTACTATCTTTTATTAGATATGAACATCATAAAGAAGTCTAGGATGATTAAATCATGATGAGATCATGATAATAAGATCAATCATTTAGAGGTATGTGATCCAAATGTTCCTAGTCATAGGATCCTTGAGATGGGACATCAAAGATCCGAATAGACTAGTGTGTATGATGTCTTATCATATGATGAGGATGACCGATCTCATTGGTCATTAGCGTGGGGACACTAAGATATATACATAGGTACTCATTAGTGGAATGAGTTCACTTAACTAACAAATTTAGAAAAACTTGATCAGTATCTTACCAAACAGTCTATTAAGTTATTCTTATATCTCAATAGCACAGTTGGATTTATGACCTGAGTTACCAAAGATGTCTTACGAGATATATCTTGTATTTTTATTATTGACTTATGGATCAACATCTTGATGGTCCAGTACAGTTGATGCATTGGGTGCCAAAGAAACTCGATGGAGACTATTAAGCAGACAACAAGAGATCGTTCACCCTCGGTAGGAGAGAGAGAATGTCTTATGAGATAGTACTCTAAATTCTTAGTCAAGGTACTTAGGATAATTGAAAAAGGAGTTTTTCAATTGATTAAAACTTAAGTATAAGATCCTATAGAGTCAGAATATTTAGGGGTTGACAGTCGGTGTCGAACCCCTAATCGACCAAGAAATTGTATAGACGAGGATTTAAATCCATGTGATAATTGATGATGGAAAGGCTCAATGAATGTTGTTTAACTCTCCAAAGTCATTTGAGTTCATAAGATGTGTGGCTTGTACCCTTTCTAATCAAAAGGTCATAAAATTATTATCAAATAACGATTTTGAATTAATTTAAGAGAATTGTTCTTTTAAATTAATTAAATTTTCAGAAAATTAACTATTGGGCCTAGTGGGTCATTTTTAACAAGTATCCACATTCAATTTTGATTAACATAGAAAGAAATCGTCCACTAAAAAATACAACTATACAGTACCCTATTTGCGCAAAAACCATCGGCTGGTCTACTTCTTTTTGCATGGGTTTTTTGTTGTCTTATTTTAACCAAAGAAGGGGGCGTCGGGGTTGCAACTAGGTTGCGACCCTCATTTTTTTTGAAAAATTAAAAAATAAAAAAAAAACATAAAAAATAAAGATAAAATAAATGACATAATTTAAATAAATAATTCATAAATTTCATTCCAATGTGACATGTTTTACATTTTGTAGATAGTTTATATACTCTCTCCATGTCATTTGGGTTCAGTATAAAGCTTGATACTTGTACATGATGATTATATTCGTTAGTCCATCGGAAAACCATTCTAAGACTTGATCCAAATGAGTCACTATAGCTATCATAGTCATAGCTCGATTAGATCGAAGTGTCTAATGACTCCATATAATTCATTCCATAATACTCTTGGCCATATGTAGGGAACCAAATGGCCTTGGGATGAGTCATATGCATAGTTGGAGACATCGTGATATTCTTCTCCAGCTCCATGGGTACGGTGAGATCCTCCATATTGTGGCCTTGTACTATGATTGACGTCTTGGGTCGCATGAGTGTATTGATCCTAGCTGGTAAAACCTAGAGACGTTGTAGGAGATATAGGAGGATCTGGGGTCCCTTGTACTTGTGAAGCGATGTCGCCCTCGTAACCAGCTCCACTGTTGCTGCTACTCTTTGACGAAGAATCTTGAGATGTTTGGTACTACACTCGAATGTTTGACTCTGGCGTGTCTTCTCGATCGTCCTCAACCGTATCAGCATCTGCAATATCAAAAGGATCAGTCAAAACTTGTTTACTTTTACTTTTACTTTGCGTACCTTGACTAGTTTCTTCTCCGATCCTTTGTTGCTTTGCTAGGGAGGGAGGGATCTGAAATTCTTCGGCTAAAGGGACATCGTTTAGCACTCCTTCAGCCCTTTCTCAGTCTTCTAGGTTGAACTCCGGTTCTCTCAACCCTTCTTGGTTGTTGACCCAAGCTTTTAAAGAGTTTTTCTCGTAGAAGATTTGATCCAAATTGATGTCCTTCTCTTCAATTGACAGATCCTTAACTTGACATCCCGTCGCCTGTGATATTCAGCTCTTTTGTTCCATCTGATTCTATTTCATTCTCTCCAGATTCTTCAACTTTAACCTCATGTTGTAGTGACAATACACGAGGTCTTCTAGTCTCTTTGATGTCAACATGTTCCATTGCTTCGTGTGAATCAAGCTGAATGTAGATCAATTTCTCTCACAACTCGAAGCCAAAGTAGTTTGGATTAGGACCCTGATGGCTACATCTGCCAAGTCCTCGTACCTTGGTACTTTGCCGTGGTCCATCAACCAATCACCTGCATAAATTGAATGTGTTATATTATTATATTATACATTTTGATTAACTAATTACTATTGATAAATAATGCTATATACCCAGACTTAGTAGCATCACAGCTTGTTCCACTTTGCTCATACCAAAGTGAAATGACCGCATTCGATAATCGTACATCTTGTTGCAAGTGATAATAGCCCGGTCGTCGTCACCGAGCATCCATCGGATGACGCTCTTCACGTCATCTTGTAGCTCGTTAGTTGCCTTGAAATGTGGATTGTAGCAATATCTTGGGTTTAAAAAGTAACTTATGAACCAAATAAAATTAGTAAGTAATTTATATGCTTGGACAATGTAAAAAAAGGTTAGTAAATGACTAACGAAATATACTTGCTGCATGTGTGGGTTGATGTAATGTACGTTCCCAGCAACAATCTATGATGTCCCACCATTTGGCAAAGTCGGACATTGTCTTAGAGATTTCGTCCTTCGCTCTCTCAATCGCATCATATAAATATCCCATGTCTGCTTTCCTATCTCCATCAACTATCCTTAGTACCTTAACTATGAGTTGGACTATGTTTAACGTACTCTTTACAACCTTCCAAAAATATCCACTCCTTATTGTCTCCTCTACTTTTCTCTCCTTTCTCTTATCCGATGGATTACATCTAGCTATCCAACTATCCCAACCTAGTGAAATTACCATTTGAGTTAGAGCTCTCCTATGACTCGACAAACTTTCTAGCGAAATGTAGTGGGAGGCGAATCAGGTTGCCTCGGGCCATAGCAACTCTTGGCCCTTGGTATGTTCCCTCATAAGTTCAAGGACGAAGTTATGGTTATAAATAAAAGAAGAAATAAACTGAGCTAACTTAACTACCCTGTCTATTTAAAGATCTTTGCATATATCCTCCAATATTAAGTCTAATGAGTGGGCAGAATAAGGTGTCCAATACAACTTTGGTATTTTGACCATTAACATCTGTCTGGCCGATTTATATGCGTTCCCACGTGAACGAGCCTTTTTCTTTTTAAACCGGTTCCCGCGTGAACCAATCTCTTACTTTACTTCGGTTCCCACGTGAACGAAACCAATTTCCTTCAGATCTATCCCCACTTGGATCAGATCCTTATTCACCTTTAATTGGCTCCACGTGGCTTTCTTTCAATCATTAAAACTGGTTCCCACGTGAACCACCCTTTTTTACCCAAAACCGGTTCCCGCGTGAACCACATTTACTTTTACCCCGGTTCCCATGTGAACCAGCTTATTCTTACATCGGTCCCCACGTGGACCATCCTTTTGCTTGGCTAACAAATCTGAACCCTCTTCTTTCCATCACTTTTCACTATCTCCATTTGGCTCACATAAGAAACAAGGTCTAGATTCTAGTTTCTAGTTGCTTGTCTAGTTTCTAATTGCTTGTCTTCTGTGATTGCTTGTTTATTTAAGTTTATGTTTTGCTTATTACTTGCTTTATTACTTGATTGCATTCTCTGCTCCTTCTCTACCTCCTTCTTTTACACTTTTTTGAGGCGGGAGCTCACTCTCCCATTTACCCCTCCCATCCAAAACACCTTCTTGGTGGATTCTGACCTCTCTTCTGGGATATTTCTTTCTAGTTGACTTGGTTGGCTTTCATCAAGGCCTCCGTAATTCCTCATATGTGGAGTATTCCTCTTCACGATCGGGTTGGTTGTACCACTCCCCAAAACCCGAAGCATCCTATGTTACCTACACGTGGTGAGATTGTGTGAAACCTAGGTCATTGGAGATTGGAGTTAGGATCCTAACCCATTTGTTGAGAGAACAATTCTTAACAAAATCCATAAACCTAAGGTTTAATCAAAAAATCATTGCGTAATCTTGTTTTCAAGTCTTTGCATCACTTGTTTGTCAAACAAAAATTCAAACCTCTAACATTTTTTTGCAAGATACTAAAAACCAAAAAAAAGTTCTTTGTTTATTTTGCCAACTTGTTCAATGCAATTAAGGTCTAGAAGGCACGTTGGAATGGTGGAACAAGCTGAACATCGAAAGCACGAGATGGGTCACCAACCAATTCCGTCAGATGGTCTTGTTAATCCATTGTTTGAGTTAGAAGCGCAAGAGATCCCTCAACCATCTTCTCCCCGTGATGTTGAACAACTCTTTAGGGAGTTGTCTCTCTATACCAACCCAGAAACCTACGCCCGCATACAATCCATGGTGAAGGGAAAAATTGCCTCAGATCAGGCTGAAGCCAACCAAGTTGCCTCATCTCCTTGTCCTCTGGTTCGACCACCACTCATTCAATCACCCTTTGTTCAACCACCTATTGTTCAACAATATGTGATTCAATCATCATTAGCACAACCATCTGTAGTTCAACCATCTATGGTTCAACCATCATTTGTTCAGCCATCTTATTTTAATCATGTTGCTCCCCTGATCCACCAAGTCATGGGACAATCTTCAGTAAATTTGCCAAGTCATGCTCCTCAATTCTAGAACCATGCCTCTAACCACTTACCCCCACCAGTAAACCAAGAACCTGCTCTCACATAGGCAATCATGGATCAGCTCACCCAGATGAATGAACGCTATGAAGAGCTGGGATGTCGCATGGACTCTAAGTCAGTTCCTGAGATCTCTATTCCTTCTTTGCGAGTTCTCCACCTGCCACCTTCTGAACTACCAGTTTATCGCCGCTACAATGGTACTGGCAATCCTTTTCTTCACCTTAAAGATTTTCTCTACGAGTCCTCATTCTGGAAAAATGATCGTAGGGTTCTTGCTTTCTTATTCCGCCGATCACTAGAAGGGTCTGCATTGGAATGGTTCTACTCGCTTGACCCCTTCGAGGCAGGAGACTTTGATATCGTCAAGACCAAATTTTTGCAAAGATACAGAGACCGGGTGGCACCATCATGCTCCATCACAGATTTGATTGCAGAGAATATGAAGCCCGAAGAGGACTTCATAAAGTTTGCTGATCGCTGGAGGGGAATGGCAGAGAAATTGACAGATGTTATTTCTGAAGGGGAACAAGTGAAGATGCTTATTGGAAACACTACACCTACCTTGAGGAATGTATTGATCATGCACCGTCCTACCACCATGAATGAACTCTATGACAGTGCCCGATACTTGCAAGCCCACTTCAAAGATGCCACAATGATAAACCCTTTTGATCCCAAACCTAGAAACTTCAGGAAAACCCCCTCTGCACCAGTTGGGCCTACAACCGAGGGAGTGGTCAACAACGAAGCTATAAACATTGTGGAGAACCAGGGAGGGAACCGTCAAAACCAGTTCAGAAACCCACCACAGAACCATTCCTATTACCCCCTTAACAACAGGTTAGGCCACCACAACCACGACAACCACAAAAACCCCCTCAGCTAGTAGAACAACCCCAACAACCTCGTCAACCTACCTACAATAGGACACCACCACCACTCAATCAGGCACGACGAAGGAGAGAGAACTACCAAGAACTCCCTTACTCCTTGACCGACATCTTCAATGTACTCATGGTGGAGAAACAGTTGGAATTGCCTAAGGAAAGAGAGGTTTGGCCAGCAAACACAGATATGTCCTGATACTATGCTTACCACTGGTGCCCTGGTCACACTGTTGAAGTGTGTTTTCAATTCAAGGATTACATCACGATCTGAATGACCAAGGCAGCATTGATTGGGCTCAAATGGAGGAATGCATACAGGCAATGAACTCTAGGCAGCAGCAGCGACAGCGTCCACCGGCTCAACCTCAACAACAACCCGGCTTGGGGATTGTTCAGAATCCACTCCCATTACATGCTCCCGCTCCAGCTCTGGCACCAGCACATCCAAACCCAGGAATTGGTCTAGTACACTCCATTGTCCAGGGAGATGCCAGCCGTGCTCAAGGTTGGCAACTAGAAAACCAAAATGCAACCATGCCAGTCAACCCAGCTAGGCCTCCTGCTAGGAACCCTCCTAGACAAATAATCCATGCACCTGCTACTCCACAACCACCACCAAGCTCAATAACCCAACCACTGGCCGCCACTTCTTCTCGCCGACTCATCATTAGGCTAGCCCCCTCATTAACTACACCTCCTTCAACCATTGCTACACACCGGCCCTTGCTCATCCGACCACCACAATCACCACCAAACCTAAACCCCCAGCCTATGATCTCTGCCACTCCAAAACCCCAACCTAACATACCACCGACCCCACAACCTACCACATTACCAACACCTTCATTAAACCCATCAACCACTCCTGCACCCCGGCCTCTTCTTATCAGGCCACCAGTATCACCATCACTACCACCTCCAAATCCTACCCCTCTACCCACTAACCCAATAATCCCAGAACCACCAATCCCATTGCCTACCATACCTGCACCTACACCACCTGCTCCCACCCCGGTAAACCCATCACCTCTACCCAACCGCCAAATAGCCCCGGTGCTTCGGAGTGGGAGGATGTTCTAGCGGCTCTTTCCCCAAGCTAGTACTCAACTGCATGATCTAGTGGAGGAGGAACAGGTGGAAGAACCATTGCCGGGCACAGCGTATGATTTGTTGAAACATTTGGATAAGACACCGGCCCGTATTTCCATAATTGAGTTGATCAAAAGATCAAAGGTGCACCAGGATATTCTACAACAGTACTTGCAAAGGGTCATGGTGAGTGAAGATCTCCCACCTGAAAAGATAACTACAGTGTTAGCCCCTAGAAGTGAGCACCCAACACTCACTTTCTCTCAGGAAGAATTAGCAGATCCAGAGGTCAGGAGATATGCTTTGCATGTGGCAGTTATCATCTGCAATGTCGAAGTGAAATCATGTTTGGTTGACACTGGAGCTTCTATCAACGTTATGCCGCCAGAAACCTTGCAGTTGTGCGGCATCTCTGAGCAAGAAATCAAGCCATCCTGTGCCATGGTGATGGCCTACGACCACTCCAAGAAGTCTGCATGTGGGGTGGTCACTCTAGAAGTTAAACTTCGACCATGTACGGTCACAATGGATTTTCCTGTTCTAGAATTAGATCCAACAGTTCGGGCTATACTTGCTAGGCCATACTTGGAGGCAATAGGAGCTGTGGCTTCAACAAACCACCAGTGCATAAAGTTTCCCTTTAAAGGACAAGTGGTCAAGGTGACTGGCATGCCTATAAGGGACGAGATGAATGATGCTACTTTTACATCACCCCTAGGACTGTCAATACAAACCCAGAACTCAGTGGGAGTTTTGCCAGAAGTTAGATGCATGACCGCCTCTCTACCCGACACAGTGGGATGGCGGATAATGATGAAATTGGGCTATCAACCTGGAAAATGTTTAGGTAAGGATCTTCAAGGGATCACTCAGCTGATTCAAACTATGAAAAGGCCACGCAGGCAGGGGTTGGGATATGAAGAGGATTTCATCCCAAGAAGGATCTTCCAGCCATGAAATGCCATGGGACTCCACACCTTCTTTATCAAAGGGGAGACCATGATGATGGCTGAAGATGACAAGAGTTCCATGATGGCTGTCAAAAGAAGGAAGGCTCCAGATGAAGAAGAAGACTTGGAAGACCTGTGCTTATCTTTGACTTGTTTGTTTTCAAGTGGGGAAGAGCACCAGAAACCACTCAAGGGCAAACCAATTTTGGATCATCATGTTGAGCAAGCTACCAACCAAGTCAGAACCATTCCACGAGGCCCAAATACAACAATCCCATGTTTGAACCACGTACCATTGTTTCTAGATCTTTTGGATGGGCTTCCGGGCCCACTTACCCACTTTGGGCCCATGTGCCCTCTTCAGCCTTCCACTCTTACTGGGCCAGCTTGCCCATTTACTTCCCTCATCAACTTCATAACTGAGGGTTCTTTCCAGCATGGGCTCACATGCCCATCCATTTCTAGGATTGGGTCCACGTACCCGTTTACTTTTTTCACCAGTTTTGGACCCATGTGTCCACTTTGTATTACCATTGAGCCCACGAGCCCCTTTTTCCTCTTTATCCTTAAGTTTTTCCCTCTAATAATTCAGTCATCTTCTAACAAATCCTGAGTCATGCTGACTCATTCTATCTTTTTACTTGAAAATTCCAAAAAAAATGACTTCTCTGAAACTCACATTTCCATCGAGGAGACGTGTCTACCCATCCCAGAGGGTGCTCCCAATCAGGGATCCCCCTTTTTTGAATCATTGATCGATTTACTCAATCCTCCCTCCACTGTAAATACCACCTTTCCATTTTTTTCTTCAATAGGTTAGGTTATATTAGGAAATAGGAAAGTCAGAGGTAAACTAGTTCCAAATAGATATCTGCAACAATTGGCACAAAAATGCGTATAGTGTGCAAGACTGCCAAACTTTTTAGAGAATACCATCCAGCTAGATGAAATCCGATATGAGGATGAGCATAACATGGATCCTACTTTGGGAGCATATGAGGTAGTATCAGAGAAGGATCCCAAATTTGAGGATGAAATTGAGGACTTGGCCGATGCGTATGCATCTGGACTTAGAAGATTTGAAGAACCATCAGCCACAGGGAATGAACCAACCAAAGAACTGAATTTAGGAACCCTGGATGATCCTAAGACTATTCTCATCAGTGCAAACCTTACTTTCTCCCAGGAACAACGTTTGATCAAAGTGTTGGAAGAATATAATGACACGTTCGCATGGACATATGAAGAGATGTCGGGATTAGATAATTCATTGGTTGAACATAGATTGACCTTGAAACCTAGAACTACCCCGGTTAAACAAAAGCTCAGGACATTCCACCTTGATATTGCACTCAAAATGAAAGAAGAGGTCGACAAACTACACCAAGCAAAATTTATTAAAGTCGTCCTATATCCGCAATGGGTGGCTAACATAGTCCCTGTTATGAAGAAAGATAGACGGGTTCGGATTTGTATAGATTTCAGGGACTTGAACAGAGCGTGTCTAAAGGATGATTTTCCTTTACCTCATATCGATGTTTTGGTTGATAACACAGTTGGATTTGAAATGCTTTCATTCATGTATGGCTATTCTGGATACAATCAGATCCGGTTAGCTGAGGAGGACCAAGAGAAGACCTCGTTCACTACACCTTGGGAAACATATTGCTATGTTGTCATGCCCTTTGGGTTAAAGAATGCTGGTGCTACATATCAGAGGGCTATGATAGCTATCTTTCACGACATGATGCACACCCTTGTAGAGGTGTATGTGGATGATTTGGTTATCAAGTCCAAGAGTTGGAAAGATCATTCTGAAGTGCTAAGGAAAGTTTTGCAATGAGCTAGAGAATACAAGCTGAAAATGAACCCTAAGAAGTGTACATTTGGAGTTTCGACAGTAAAACTACTAGGGTTTATAGTAAGCAAAAGGGGCATAGAGATTGACCCAAACAAGGACAACGTAATTATTGGTATGCCTCCCCCGAAGAATATGAAAGAGCTTCAAGGATTGATTGGGAGGCTACAATTTATCCGCCGGTTTATCTCACAACATTCCCAAAGGTGTAAACCTTTCTATGAGTTAACCAAGGCGGGGGCCGAGTTTAAATGGGATTTGAAGTGCCAGGAGGCATTTGATGGATTCAAAGCATACCTGGCAAGTCCCCCTGTACTTAGACCACCAACTCCCGACAAGCCCTTGGTCCTCTACATTTCAGTTCTTCAGAACTCTCTTGGGGCAGTCCTTGCACAAGTTGATGAAGAAGGGAAAGAACGAGCTACTTATTACTTGTCTAAGATGTTTGATGCTTGTGAGCTGAAGTACAATGTGGTAGAAAATACCTGTGCTGCTCTTGTTTGGGTGGTTCATAAACTCAAACATTATTTCCTTGCTCACCAAGTCAAGCTCATTGCTCGTATCAATCCCATTAAGTTTCTGTTAGAGAAGACAGTTTTGACTGATCGGTTAGGGCGATGGCAGAGTTTCTTATCCCAATTTGATATCACTTATGCCCAACAGAAGGCAATCAAGGGCTATGCTATTGCTGAACACCTTGCCCATCATCCCATACCCGTCTTTGACCCAGTTCGGTTGGAGTTCCCGGATGACGAACTAATGTCAGTCCGATCTTCCAATCTTTGGACATTATATTTTGACGGGGCTCTGAACTCTCAAGATAGAGGGATATGTATTGTCCTTCTGTCACCTGAAGGTGTCACCATTCCATAGGCTTTTCAGCTTAACTTTCCAGCAACCAACAGCATAGCTGAGTATGAAACCTTGTTGGCCGGGCTGGAGGCCGCTCATTTCCTTGGTGCCACCGTACTAAGGGTGATAGGTGATAGTCAATTGATCCTACTCCAAGTCCTATCCAAATACTGAACTTCCCATCCAAACCTCAAACCCTACCAGGAGCTCAACACCTTCTACATCAAGCTATTCTTCAAACTCACCTTTGTCCATGTCCCCCATTCTCAGAATATCCTCGTCGATGCCTTAGCTTCATTAGCTTCATCTTTATCTGTCCCGCTAGGCAGACAAGTGCGGACTATCCACATCTATAAGAGGTCAATTCCAGCAATTAAGGATGGACATTTTCTGAAGGTTAAGGAGAGGTTCAACAGAAAGGAATACTTGGAACATAAAGAAGAAATCTCCTTAATTGAGTTGGAAGAATTAGAAGAAGGTGAGAGAACTTGGTATGGCGAGATTGCGAGGTATTGCCAAGATCAGTCATACCCGCCTGGATCAACCACCAAGGAAAAGAAGGTAATCAGAAGAGTATCCCAGAGGTATACAATCCTTGGAGGAGTGCTCTACAAGAGAAGCCTAAGTGGAATCTTACTCAGGTGTCTTGATGAAGAAGAAGCTGAGTTGGTGCTGAAGGAAGCACATTCTGGAGTTTGTGGTGGTCATGTGAATGCCCAAGCCCTTGCTAAGAAAATCATCCGACAAGGGTATTATTGGCCAACTCTAGAAGAAGACTGCTCCATCTTTGTCCAGTACTGTCATTCATGTCAACTCCATGCTGACAAGATTCACTCTCCCACATCTTCCCTTCATCCAATTCATGCCCCATGGCCTTTCGCCATATGGGCTTTTGATATCATCGGCCCCTTGAGTGACATCAACTCCGAAATGCGCTCAAAATCATTCATTCTAACGGCAACAAAGTACTTCACAAAGTGGGCTGAAGCGGAAGCATTCATGGAGATTAAAGTGTCAACAGTCTGCTACTTCATCAAGCGCAACATCCTGGCAAGGTTCGGGATCCCCAACGATATCGTCACCGATAATGGACCACAATTTCTCTCTCAAGATCTATGTGAGCTTTGCAACAAATATCGCATTTCATTACATCATTCATCACCATATTATCCTCAAGGCAATGGTCAAGCATAAGCCACCAACAAATCCTTAAACAAGATCATCAAGAAATCTTGTAAGTCTAGCAAGTTTGCCGACTGGCCTGATAAGCTTGTAAATGCTCTATGGGCTTATCATACTTTTGTAAGGAATCTGAGGATGAAATCGAAGATTTGGCTGATGCATATTCATCTGGGCTTAGAAGGTTTGAAGAACCAACAGCCATAGGGAATGAACCAACCAAGGAACTGAAATTAGGAACCCTGGAAGATCATAAGACTATCCTCAACAATGCAAACCTCACCCCCTCTTAAGAACAACGTTTGATCAAAGTTTTGCAAGAATACAAGGATACGTTCTCATGGACATATGAAGACATGCCAAGATTAGATAATTCATTGGTTGAACATAGATTAACTTTGAAACCTGGAACTACCCCGGTTAAAAAAAGCTCAGGAGTTTCCACCTTGACATTGCACTGAAAATGAAAGAAGATGTAGACAAATTATACCAGGCAAAATTTATTAAAGTTGTCCTTTATCCACAATGGGTGGCTAACATAGTCTCTGTCATGAAGAAGGATGGACTGGATTGGATTTTTATAGATTTCAGGGACTTGAACTGAGCATGTCCTAAGGATGATTTTCCTTTACCTTATATAGATGATTAGGTTGATAACACAGCTAGATATGGAATGCTCTCATTTATGGATGGCTATTCTGGATACAATCAGATCCAGTTAGCCGAGAAGGACAATGAGAAGACCTCATTCACTACACCTTGGGGAACATATTGTTATGTTGTCATGCTCTTCGGGTTGAAGAATATTGGTGCTACATATAAGAGGGCTATGATGGCTATCTTTAATGACATGTTGCACACCCTTGTAGACGTGTTTGTGGACAATTTGGTCATCAAATCCAAGTGTCGGGAAGATCATTCTAAAGTGCTAAGGCAAGTTTTGCAAGGAGCTAGAGAATATAAGCTGAAAATGAACCCTAAGAAGTGTACATTTGGTGTTTCATCAGGAAACCTACTAGGGTTCATAGTAAGCAAAAGGGGCATATTGATTGACCCAAGCAAGACTAAGGCAATCATTGGTATGCCTCTTCCAAAGAATATGAAAGAGCTTCAAGGATTGATTGGGAGGCTACAATTTGTCTACTGGTTTATTTCACAACATTCCCAAAGGTGTATACCTTTCTATCAGTTAACCAAGGTAGGGGATGAGTTTAAATGGGATTTGAAGTGCCAGGAAGCATTTGATGAGTTGAAAACATACTTGACAAGTCCCCCTGTACTTAGACCACCAATTCTTGGCATGCCCTTGGTCCTCTACATTTCGGTTCTCGAGAATTCTCTTGGGGCACTCTTTGCATAAGTTGATGAAGAAGGGAAAGAGTGTGCTACTTACTATTTGTCCAAAATCCTTGATGCTTATGAGCTAAAGTACACAATGGTAGAAAATACCTATGTTGCACTTGTTTGGGTGGTTCATAAACTTAAGCATTATTTCCTTGCTCACCAAGTTAAGCTTATTGCTCGTATCAATCCCATCAAGTTTCTCTTAGAGAAAATAGTTTTGACTGATTGGTTACAGCGATGGTAGAGCTTCTTGTCCCAATTTGATATCACCTATGTTCCTTTGAAGACAATCAAGGGCTATGCTATTGCTGAACACCTTGCCATCATCCCATGCCCATCTTTGACCCAGTCCGGTTGGAGTTCTCGAATGATGAGCCAATGTTAATCTGATCTTCCAATCTATGGACATTATATTTTGATGGGGCTCTGAATTCTTATGGTAGAGAGATAGGTATTGTCCTTCTGTCACCTGAAGGTGTCACCATTCCACAAGATTTTCAGCTCGACTTTTCAGCAACCAACAACATAGCTGAGTATGAAGCCTTGTTGGCTGGGTTGGAGGCTGCTCACTTCCATGGTGCCACCGAACTGATGGTGACAGGTGATAGTCAATTAATCCTTTGCCAAGACCTATCCAAGTACCTAACCTCCCATCCAAACCTCAAACCCTACCAAGAGCTCAGCACCTGCTACATCAATCTATTCTTTAAACTCACCTTTGTCCATATTTCCCATGCTCAAAATGTCCTTGCCGATGCCTTAGCTTCACTAGCTTCATCAAGGAGATCTCTTGTAAGAGATCAATTCTAGCAATTGAGGATGGACATTTTCTAAAGGTTAAGGAGAGGTTCAACAGAAAAGAATACTTGGAACACAAAGAAGAAATCTCCTTGATTGAGTCGAAAGAATTGGAAGAAGGTGAGAGACCTGGGTATGATGAGATCGCAAGGTATTGTCAAGATCAGTCATACCCGCCTGGATCAACCACCAAGGAAAATAAGGCAATCATAAGAGTATCCCAGAGGTATACAATCCTAGGAGAAGTGCTCTACAAGAGAAGCCTAAGTGGAGTTCTACTTAGGTGTCTTGATGAAGAAGAAGCCGAGTTGGTGCTTAAGGAAGCACATTCTAGAGTTTGTGGTGGTCATGTGAATGCTCAAGCCCATGCTAAAAAAATTATCCGACAAGGGTATTATTGGCGAACTCTAGAAGAAGACTACTCCATCTTGTAGACATGCCAAATTGGCCTAATTCGGAGCCCAAGACTCTTATTCCATTGGTGATATCCTTTATTTGACCGTTATCTGATCCGGATTATCTCATGGAGATGAGCTAAGGACGTTGGTGGAGCCTCTTGTGAGTTCGGAATGGACAGATGATTTTCGGAACAATGCCGTAACCTTCAAGCGAGAGCCATACGTGAATTATGAAAACACGGAGCTTGCTCAATGACCAACCTTGAATAGTCCATAATTGAAGGTCTCGGGAGTCCCTCATGTGTTCTGTAACATTCAGGTTTTTCGACAAGTCATTTCGGTAGGCGTTATTCTATAACGACTTTTCGTTATGGCTTTTTTCGATATGTACTAACACGACTATCCTGGACAACGCGTCAGGCCTTTTCGGTCATCACCGGGTCTTTTGAGTCATCCGGGTTGATCCTAGCCATATATTTCATCAACCAGGGCCATATAGCCATTTCGGTCGATTTTAGGGTTTTATGACTTTTCCAAGATTCGGTTCACGATTACCTGGCCAATCTCAGATTTTTCGATGATTTCGGGTTTTCCGACCATACCAGACTTGTTCGGTCATCATTTTGAGTCATCCCGAGTTGACCTGAGATTCCTCGACCGGAACCGTGCCCTTCCGGATCTCCGCCGCGGTTTTCGGCTTTTGGCGAAAGGGTATACCGGTATTCAGAGCCCCGTACGAATGTCTTAGGAGTAATGCCGGTTGGTTTACCGACTTGAGGAGGTTCAGCTTAAGGCCCTCTTTCCAACGCAACAAACGGGAGCCGAATCGGACATCCCATTTACAAGTTACGGCTCGCGAAACACGTGCATAGGAGAGAGAGTGTACCGCGCCCCCGCTCTCCTTGAAAGGGAGGGCGTGCTCTGCGCACCCTCAACCTGGGGGAGTGCCCTACACGCCCTCAAACCGGGGGCACGCCCTACGCGCCCCCGCTTCCTTTGAAATGCGGGGGTGCTGTCAGTTTCCGAAAATCAAAAATTGCCCCGATTAGCACCTTCTAAACCGGATTTTTGGAAGGTTTCCACCGTTAATTATTGATTATTTGTACCGCGCCCCTGGTTCGTTAAAATAAAAAATTCCCGCCGTTAGCAATTTCCGGAAGATTCCGTCGATTTTTAGCAGTGAGACGCGTAATGTGCCCCCGCCTTCTTTAAAACAGGGGGCCGCACAGACCGCACCCTCAAGGTGAGGGCATGCCCTGCGCACCCCTAGTTTGAGGGCCCGCCCTGCATGCCCTCGCCTCCTTTGAAAGGCGGGGGCGTGGTCGGTCCAGTTTCGTTATTTTGCACCGGTTTCCCTCTTCTATAAATTGAGGGCTATTACCAATGAATCATGGTTAATCCCCCATGCCTAACTCGTCCTGAGGTCGTCCAAGCTCTCTCCCAAGGCCGTCCCGATGTCCAATGTTGATCCGACATCTAGAGATCGATCCCGAAGTGAAGGAGAAGCCCGATCCATGCATTCTGCATCAACCGACTTCATCGGCTTATGCAGAAAATCTTTGACTCTTGCTGCAAAAGTCTTCAACAGAGGAATTGTTCCTCTCTTCGTCCTCTTTCATCTGCAGTTGACAGAATTCCGGCTTGGCCCCTTGCAAGTTTGTCAAGGGGTGAAGCCTTCTAAGGGATGGCAAATAATAAAAGTAAATAATAGATGTAGGGTTAAGAGACATACCTGTTGGCGAGGTTCTCACCCTCCTTGACTTGTGTTTCTTTCCTGAAATACTTAAAAGAAGTGTTAAATATGCTCTATGGCTTACCCCCTTGCCTATTGTTGTCTTGCCTTGCTTATATGTCAAGGGGGGGTAGCCATATCAACCAGGTAGAATGCACAAAATGATAGACAAGGTAAAAGTTAAGAGTGCTTACCTGCTATGGCGAGAGTAGCTCCCTTCTTGATCTCAGAATCCTGTTGTTGAGAGAACCTTCTCCTCTTATTTTAAAGTCCCTGAAAACACTTGATAAAAGAGGATTAGATCTTCAACGACTCATCCCTTTGCCTATTATGGCCAACTTTGACTTAGGTCAAAGGGAGGAGCCCTCTTAAGGGGTGGTAATGAAGGTAAATATGCGATGCAGAAATGAAACATTCAAGACATAAAAATAAACATGAATGCTAGCAAAGGCAAAAATCAAGGTTATGCCAAGCTAGATGATGCATTTTAGAAAATATTCAACTCTTTTTTTTAGATTTTTGAAAATATTAAATTTTTTTGAATTTTTGAAAATATTTGATTTTTTTTTGAAAATATTTGATTTTTTTGGATTTTTGTGGATAATGTGCCTGTATTGAGACCATTCATCGATCTTTGAGTGTTGATCAAGATTCAAGCAATAAGCACCACGTGTGAATAAGGTTCCTTACCCAGAATCTTTCTTGCCCTCTTCTCTTGATCGGTTTGGATTCCCCCTGAGTTTGGACAGTTTACCCTACCCTAGGGTTTTAAGATGGAAGAATAATAAAGGAAGTCTTTGATAGGATTTGGGGGTGTTGAGGAGGGTTTCTCTACTCATGCCCAAATTGCCCGTTGGGGTTCGGCCTCTTCGGGTCTTTTCTACATATGGCACTTATTTAGACAAGTCTTTGACCCGTGGGGTCATTGCCCATCTTTTGGTGCCTTCTTTTCATTTTCTATTCTTTCGGGTACTCATTCAGACAGGCCCATATTTGTTTAAACCTGTGGGGTTCATTGCCCATCTTTTGGCACCCTTTTGCACCCTATGAGACGGCCTCCTACTAAGGTGGCGGGCATTTTCGATACTATCCTCCTCTAGTCCCCTTCACCTATCTTGGACCGAATAGAAGAGAATAGGGTAAGGTTTCCTTTCTGCCTTCAGGGTTCTGCCTTGCCTCTCTTTAGTGTTGGGCTATCTAGATTCTGAGATCGGGAGGTGTTGTGTGTGCAAGGTGATGTCTACCCTTGACTTCTAGCTAACATCCTTGGATCGATGACTTAATATCATACTAGAAATTCTCTATATTATTTTTTTTAAGGAAAATATTTTTTGAGGTAAACGCCATTCCATGGATGGTTCAATTTTTCTCCATCGGCGTTGGTTAGCTCATATGCATTGCCTGGATATTTTTCAGTTATAACAAAAGGCCCTTCCCAGTTAGGTTGCAACTTGTTGCGGGGACCACCCGGCTTAACGAATATACGTTTTACCACCATCTCACCGATTTCGAACTTTCTCTTTACCACCCTCTTTTGATAAAACCTTTTCAATCGGTTCTGATAAGTCCGGGCATGCTCGGAGGCAGCCAACCTTCTTTCATCTAGGAGTTCAAGTTGTGCAAGGAGAGATTCTCGTCTCTCATCGACAGGGATGTCCCTATCGAGTTGAACTCGGAGTGATGGAAGGAGTACTTCGTATGGGACCACCGCTTCCATCCCATATGCGACGGCATACGGGGTTTGACCAGTGGGGGTCCGTACCGAAGTACGATAAGCCCATAGGGCATCTACAAGCTTATCTGGCCAGTCTGCGAACTTGCTAGACTTACAGGTTTTCTTGATGATTTTAATCAAAGTTTTGTTGGTGGCTTCTGCTTGACCATTGCCTTGCGGGTAATAAGGAGATGAATGATGCAATACAATGCGGTACTGTTGCAAAGATCACGCGGATCTTGAGAGAGAAATTGCGGTCCGTTGTCGGTGATAATGTCGCCGGGTATCCCGAACACGGCGATGATGTTGCGTTTGATGAAGGAGCACAAGTGTTGATGCCTTGATCTCCACGAACGCTTCCGCTTCGCCCACTTGGTGAAGTACTCTGTTGCCGTCAGATGAACGATTTGGAACGGATTTCAGAGTTAAGATGACTTAGAGGGCCAATGATGTCGAAAGCCCACATGGCGAAGGGCCATGGGGCATGAATTGGATGAAGGGAAGATGCGGGAGAATGGATCTTGTCGGCATGAAGTTGGCAAGAATGACAGTGCCAGACAAAGATGGAGCAATCCTTTTCTAGGGTTGGCCAATAATACCCCTGCTTGATGCTTTTCTTGGCAAGGGCTTGAGCATTGGCATGGCCCCTACAACCCCCGAAATGTGCTTCCTTAAGCACCAGTGCGCCTCTTCTTCATCAACGCATCTCAATAAAATTCCGCTCAGGCTCCTCTTGTAGAGCACCCCTCCTAGGATGGTATACCTCTGGGATACTCTCCTGATGGCCTTCTTTTCTTTTACATTTGATCCAGGTGGATATGTCTGATCTTGACAATACCTTGCGATCTCATCAAACCAAGGCCTCTCACCCTCATCTAACTCTTCTAACTCGATTAGGGAAATCTCCTCTTTCTGCTCTAGATACTCCTTCCTGCCAAATCTCTCATTGACTTTCAGAAATCGCCCATCTTTAATTGCTGGCATCGACCTTCTACGGACATGAATAGTCCGCACCTGTCTACCTAGCGGGACTGATAGGGATGAAGCTAAGGAGGCTAGGGCATCAGCAAGGATGTTCTGAGCTCGAGGAATGTAGACAAAAGTGAGTTTGGGAAAAAGCTTGATGTAGCAAGAGGTGAGTTCTTGGTAAGGTTTGAGGTTTGGATGAGAAGTTCAGTATTTGGTTAGGACTTGGCGAAGAATTAGTTGGCTATCACCTATCACCCTCAATTCCATGGCACCATAGAAATGAGCAACCTCCAGCCCGGCCAGCAAGGCTTCATATTCAGCTATATTGTTGGTTGCTGGGAAGTCAAGCTGAAATGCCTGTGGAATGGTGACACCCTCGGGTGATAGAAGGACAATTCCTATTCCCTTACCGTGTGAATTCAGAGCCCCGTCAAAATATAACATCCAAAGGTGGGAAGATCGGATCAACATTAGTTCGTCATCCGGGAGCTCCAATTGGACCGGGTCAAAGAGGGGTATAGGGTGATGGGCTAGATGTTCGGTAATGGCATAGCCCTTAATCGCCTTCTGGGGGACATAGGTGATATCAAACTGGGAGAGGAAGCTCTGCCAACGACCTAACCGATCAGTTAGAACAATTTTCTCCAGAAGGAATTTGATGGGATTGATGCGGGCGATGAGATTGACCTCATGAGCTAAGAAATAGTGTTTAAGCTTCTGAACTACCCAGACTAGTGCAGCACAGGTCTTTTCCACTACAGTATACTTCTGCTCACATGGATCAAAGATCTTTGACAAATAGTAAGTTGCCTTCTCTTTCCCTTCTTCATCAACTTGTGCAAGGACTGCCCTAAGAGAATTCTCCAAAACCGAGATGTATAAAACTAAGGGCTTGCCAGGGACTGGTGGTCTAAGCACAGGGGGACTGGCCATGTATCTTTTCAAACCATCGAATGAATCCTGGCACTTCGAATCCCATTTGAACTCGGCCCCCGCCTTGGTCAACTCATAGACAGGTTTACACCTTTGGGAGTGTTGTGAGATGAACCGGCGGAAAAACTGTAGCCTTCCGATTAATCCTCGAAGTTCTTTCATATTTCTCGGAGGAGGCATACCAATGATTGCCTTGGCCTTGTTTGGGTCGATCTCTATGCCCCTTTTTCTCACTATGAACCCCAACAATTTTCCTGAGGATACTCCAAACGTGCATTTCTTTGGGTTCATCTTCAATTTATATTCCCTAGCCCTTTGCAAGACCTTTCTTAACACTTCTGGGTGATCTTCTCGGCTTCTGGACTTAACGACCAGGTCGTCCACGTACACCTCTACAAGGGTATGCATCATGTCTTGGAAGATAGCCATCATTACCCTCTGATAGGTAGCACCGGCAATCTTCAGTCCAAAGGGCATGACGACATAGCAGTAGGTTCCCCAAGGTGTGGTGAACGAGGTCTTCTCCTGGTCCTCTTCGGCCAACCGGATTTGATTATATCCATAATAGCCATCCATGAATGACAACATATCGAATCCAGCAGTGTTATCAACCAGTACGTCAATATGAGGTAGAGGAAAGTCATCTTTAGGACACGCTCGGTTCAAGTCCCTGAAGTCTATACAGATCCGAACTCGGCCATCCTTCTTCATGACAGGGACTATGTTTGCCACCCATTGCGGATAAAGGATGACTTTAATGAATCTTGCTTGATGTAACTTGTCGACCTCTTCTTTCATCTTAAGTGCAACATCAGGGTGGAATCTCCTTAATTTTTGCTTCACCGGGGTAACTCCAGGTTTCAAAGTTAGACGATGTTCAACTAACGAGTTGTCTAACCCCGGCATGTCTTCGTATGTCCATGCGAACGTGTCCTTATATTCTTTCAAAATTTTAATTAAATTCTGTTCCTCAGTAGGAGTGAGGTTTGCTCTTAGGAGGATTGTCTTGGGATCTTCCGGTGTTCCGAGATTCAATTCTTTTGTCGGTTCATCCACCGTGGCTAATGGTTCTTCAAATCTTTTAAGTCCAGATGCATACGCATCAGCCAAGTCCTCAATTCCATCCTCGAAATCAGGATCTTTTTCTGATAAGACCTCATAAACTCCCAGTGTATGATCTACATTGAATTCATCCTCATATTGGATTTCATTAAGCTGGATAGCATTTTCCAAAAACCTTGGCAACCTTGCACATTCCTTGCATTTTTGAGCTATTTGTTGGAGATATCTTTCCGGCACACGTTTACCTCAAATTTTCTTCTTTTCTACCCTAACTACTTCTAAAGAAGACGGAATTGAAAAGGTGGTATTAATAATGGGTGAAGGATCGAGCAGATCGGTCAGTGAGTTGGAGAAGAGGGGTCCTTGGTTGGGAGCACCCTCCGAGACAAGTAGAGACGTCTCCTCAATGGAAAACTGAGTTTGTGAGAGGACGTTTTTTTTTGGGTATTTTGGGTATTTTCAATAAAAAAAGGGAATGAGCCGATGTGGCTCGAGCAGAAATAGAAAGCTTAAGTAAATGGAAGAAAAATGGGCTCGCGGGCCCGATGATGACAAGAAATGGGCAGATAGGCCCAAAGCTGGTGAAAAGAACTAAGGGGCACGTGGGCCCAAATGGTGGGCACGCGGGCCCAAAGCAAGAAAATAAATCTAAAGGGCACGTGGGCCCGACTGGTGGGCACGCGGGCCCAAGGTTGTTGGATTGGAATGGGCATAGAAGCCCAGTGGAGTAAGAAGATTTGAATGGGCTCTCGTGCCCAATGATCGATTCAGTGGCCATTTTGGCCCAGAAGTGGGAATTGGGCTAGATAGCCCATCAAGTGAATCCAAGAGGGATAGAGTGAGGATTTTGAAATACGTGACCGTAGGGTACGGCTCACGCGGGATGTTGTTTGGAGGTGGTGGGTTCGAGTGGACAAGTTTTTTAGAGATGGACTTGCCCTTGACTAGTTCTTCCTCCTCTATGAACAACCGAGCCAAAGATGAACTCAGGTTGTCCACTTCCTCCTCTTGCTCTGGTGCCTTCTTCCTCTTGACTTGTTCTTCTTCTTTGTCCCCGGCCATCATCATGGTCTCCCCTTTGATAAAGAATTTTTGGAGTCCCATGGCATTTTTTGGTCGGTAGACCATCCGCGGAGTGAAACTGGGCTCACAGCCAAGCCCGTGTCTCTTTGGTCTTTGTACGGCTTCAATGGGGTGCACAACCCCCTGCAGCTCCTTTCCCAGCCCCTTTCCTGGCTGATAGCCCATCCCTTTCATCATCCGCCACGCAACTGAATCTGGAGGCGTCGTCAATACCATGACCTCAGGTAGCACTGTAGTTGAAAACAACGACTGGACATATTTTGATATTGGTAGTGCAGAAGAGGGGTCATCCACGTCATTCAGAATGGGGATGTTGGTTACTTTGATCACCTGGCCCTTGTATGGGAACTTCAGACACTGATGATTAGTGGAGGCAACAGCTCCTATTGCCTCAAGGTACGGGCGTCCCAAGATAGCTTTGAATGTAGGGTCTAATTATAGAACGTGAAACTCGGCGGTGACAGCACACGGCCCGAGCCCTACTTTCAATGTAACCACCCCTCGTGCCGGCTTTCGGGAGTTGTCATATGCGGTCACCGTGACGGCAGAAGGCTCGATTTCTTCATCGGAGATGCCGCAAAGGTGCAATGTTTCTGGTGGCATGACATTTATTGATGCTCCGGTGTCAATCAAGCAGGACTTGATCTCCACGCCTCGGATGACTACTGCAACGCGCAAGGCGTACTTTCTGATCTCTGGCCGTGCCAACTCCTCCTGTGTAAAGGTGAGTGCCGGATGTTCACTCCTCAGGGTCAGGACAGTAATGATCTTATCAGGCGGGAGGTCCTCATTGACCATGACCCGCTGAAAATATTGTTGTAGGATGTCCTGATGGTTCTTTGACCTCTTTATTAGCTCCAGAATTGAAATCCGTGCCGACATTTTGTCCAAGTGCTTCAATAGGTCATATGTCGTTCCGGGCAACGGTTCTTCTACCACCTCCTCTTCTGCCTGTTCCTGTGGTTGTATCTCGACCTGGGGGAAGACCCTTTGGAACATCCTCCCGCTACGAAGTACCGGCACCAGCGTTGTAGGGGGAAGTGGTGATGATAGTGATGGTAGGGTTGGTTGGTAGGTTGAGGAGCCCATGGTAGGTAGGGGTGGTGAGGATCGGATGATGAGGGGTCGTGGATTGGTGGAGGCCGGTATGTTGGGTGATGGTTGGGGTGTTGGTGGTGATGGTCTAATGATGAGGGATCGTGGGGTGGCAAGGATCGGTAGGTTAGGTGATGTCCGGGTGTTGGTGGCGGTCTAATGATTAGACGCCGTGGAGGATTAATGGTGGTTGGTGGGTTAGGTTGGGGTCTTGGTTGTGAGGCTGGTGGCGGTCTAATGATTAAGCGTCGTGGAGGGTTAATGGTTGGTGAGGGTAGTGGTGTTTGGATAGTTTGTGGGCTGGGGACAGCTCTCGATATGGAGAGTATGGTGCGGTTTGTAGGTGGGGTTGGTATGGCGGGCAGGGAGGTGATTTGATCCTCGACACCGCCAACCCCGGGAATGGTGGGTTGACTCCTCGATGGCGGAGTGGACGAGGCCGAGTCGTTGGTTTGGTGGTGCTGGTGCCGGTGCTTGTATGGGTGCATGTACCGGGAGCAGATCTTGGACTATGCCCAGGCCAGGCTGCTGTTGTACTTGTTGTCGCCGTGGTTGATTCTGACGTGCCTTCATTGCTTGAATAGACTCCCCCATCTATCCCCAATCAATGTTCCCCTGATCGTTGAGGTCATGAATGTAATCTTTAAACTGGAAACAGACATCCACCGTGTGCCCAGGATACCGATGGTAAGCGCAGTATTTTGTCATGTCAACATTTGCTGGCCATCCTTCTCTCTCCATTGGAAGCTCTAGCTGCTGTTCAGCCATCAATGCGGTGAAGATCTCGGTGAGGGGGGAAGGCGGTTGAGGCTAGCACTCTCGCTTGGGTCCCCCCCTCCTAGGTTGGTTCGCTGGTGGTGGCACTTGGTTGTAGGCTTGTTGTGGTGGTGGTGGTCGGTTGTAGACATGTTGTTGTTGAGGCGCTCGGTTGTAGGCATTTGGTTGCCGGGGCGCTCGGTTGTAGGTGGGTTGCCGTGGTGGTGCTCGGTTGTATGCAAGTTGTTGCCGTGGCCGAGGAGGCTGGTTGAGGGGTAGGCGGTATTGTTGATTGGGTGGTGGGTTACGGTATTGGCTTTGACGGTACCCACCACAGTTACCCATGGCATTGATGCTCTCATTATTTACTACCCCTTCGGTGGTGGGTCCTACATGTGTAGGCTTTCTAGTATTACGGGGCTTGGTGTCGAACGGGTTGATCATGGATGCATCCTTAAAGTGGGCTTGGAGGTAGCGGGCGCTATCACACAACTCACTCATGGTTTTTAGACGGTGCATGATCAGAAGGTTGCGAAGGTTAGGCGTGGTGTTCCCAATGAGCATCCTCACCTGCTCCCCCTCTGAGATGGTATCCACAAGCCTCTCAGCCATTCCCCTCCACCGATCAGCAAATCTGGCAAAGTCCTCATCCGGCCTCATCTTTTCAGCAATTAAGTCAGTTATCGAGTAGGCTAGCCCCACCCTATCCTTGTACCTCTGTAGAAACTTCGTCTTGACAATGTCGAAATCCGCCGCCTCAATGGAATCAAGAGAATAGAACCAGTCGAGGGCGGATCCATCCAATGACCGACGGAATAAGAAGGCAAGGGCTTTGCAGTCATTTTTCCAGAATGAGGAGTCATGGAGAAAGCTCTTTAGATGGTTGAAAGGATTACCAGTCCCGTTGTAACGTTGGAAGACTGGTATCTCTGAAGGAGGAAGGTGTAGAACTGGGAAGGATGGGACAGAGATTTCAGGGATGGCTTTAGAATCGAGGCGGTGCCTCATCTCTTCGAAGAGCTCATCCATCTGGTTGATTTTGTTCATTAACACCTGGGTGAGGCTGGATTCCTGAGCCGCGGGAGCAAAGTGTTTACTTGATTGGGTTAAAAGAGGTGGGTTGGAAACAGGAACTGGTGCAGAATTGTGTGAATGCCCCACAACGGGGTGAGTAGAGACACGGCAAGGTTGCCCAGGAGAAGAGATGATCAAGGGCCTGACTTCCGGTTGGGGTGGTGAGGGGGCTTGATTTCCCTCGATCGGAGCTTGATTGGCGGGTATCTTGCCCTTAGTGGCAGATTGGATAATTGCAAAGGCCTCGGGATCAAGGTGAAGAGATAGATCCTTGAGAGCTTGTTCTATAATATGTGAAGTGGATCGGTGAGCAGGATCTTGGACCTCAGGTTCCATCATGGCATTAACATGGCCATCTGGTTGGACCTTGGGTTGCTGAAGCTCGTAGTGACCCGTCTCGTACTCCTCTTCTTGGCCGCAGTAGTCCGACATCCCGACGTGTCTTCCGGACCTTAGAGTGGGCATCCTGTCAAATTTCCTTACAAAATGGTTGAAAGAAGGCAAATGAAAGGTGTAAATGCAAAGAGAGTTTTTGTTTGGTTATGGTTGTTTGTTTGATTTGATTTGGTTTCAATTTGGTTGTTTGGCAAGCAAGTTGAACATAAAAATTAAAGGGATTTTTTTTTCAGGTGTTTTGAAAGAGAATTTTTTTCTTTTCAATTGTTGTGAGCAAGCAAGTTATGCAAACAAGGTTTTAAAATGACTACTCGACAATTATTGGGTTGAAACCTTAGATTAGATAGATTGTTAGCAATTGTTCACTCAAATTGGGTATGGTTCCTATTGCTTCAATCTTCAAGACCTAAGGTTATCACTCATTCACCACGAGTAGGTACTTGGGTTCTTCGGGTTTTGGGAAAGTGGTACAACCGGCCCAATCGTGCGGAGAGGAATACTCCACGGATGGGGACTTACGGAGGTGTTGATGGAAACCACCAAATCAACTAGGATGGAATATCCCAGAAGAGAGGTAAGAATCCACCAAGAAGGTGTTTGGAGGGTGAGGGTGTGTTGGGAGAGAGAGCCCCCACCTCAAATGCCCTACGGATCGGAACAAGTCCGGTACCCGATGCAAAGCTAATGCAAAAATGAAAAATGGAGGGTAGAAGGAGAAGAAGCAATCAATATGCAAACATGAATGAAAGCTATTAAATAAATCAAACAAGTGAATGCAAGCAAGACAAGCAATGATAGAGTAAACAAGTAACTAGCAACTAACAACTAAATGGTGGTTCGCGCGGGAACCGGCTTGTGTTGGAGTGTTCAAGTGGGGACAAATATGAAGTAAAGGTAAAAGGATGGTCCACGCGGGGACCGATTTGAAAATAAAGTGGCTCACGCGGGAGCCGAGTTTTGAAAAGGTAGGTGGTTCACGTGGGAACCGGTTTTTGAAGGAAAAGGGGTGGTTCACGCGGGAACCGGTTTGTTTGATTGAAAAAGGAAAGAGGGGGCCACGTGGGGCCCGATCTGAAGGTAAGTTGGTTCACGCGGGAACCGAGTTGGAAAAGAAAGGTGGTTCACGCGGGAACTGGTTTTTTTGAAGGAAAAGGGGTGGTTCACGCGGGAACCGGTTTTTGTGAAGAAAAGGGTGGTTCACGCGGGAACCGGTGTAAGAGTTGACAAAATAAAAAGAGAGCCACGTGGGGCCAATCTAAAGGTGCTTCAAATGGGTGGTCCATGCGGGGACCGATCTGAAAGTAAGTTGGTTCACGCGGGAACCGAGTTGGAAAAGAAAGGTGGTTCACGCGGGAACCGGTGTATAAGAAGAAAAGTGATTCACGCGGGAACCGGGCTGAAATTAAAGACAAGAAATCAAGTCCACATGGGGTACAATCTTAAAGGAAGAGTAATCAGCAAGTTTTTAAAGGTAAATTGACATGGAAAAGGGTAAAGGACAAGCCGGTTCACGCGGGAACCAAGTCGGAAAACAACTAGTTGCACGGATCAATCAAGCTAGCACGGTTGAAGACATTGGTTGTCCCACCGTGGTCGTCAAAAAGCTGTCGACTCCGACAATGGGTTCCGGATCGGAACCTCAAAAATAAGGTGAAAGATAGAAGAAGGGGAAAAAAGGGGAGAGTGAATCAAAAGACACTCGGAAAGCGGTAAAATGTCCTCACCTCGATCCCACACTCACATTGATCCCCGAACTTTCATCTCACGGCGTCGCTCGAGCACCGGAGACGGTTCGGGTCATGTGGTAGGAGAGTGAGGAGGAGATTAAATTAAAGCATGAGAAATGTGGTCGCCAGGAGCCGCGGGCTCCGATTTATAGAATGTAAATTAAGAAGTTGAGTTGAATTGACCGTGTACCTTAGCGTGGGAGATCGGGATATGGGTTCAACCTTCTTCTTCTTCGGCCGGCCGATGAAGAAGAGTCTCCAACCGATGCTAGCTTGTTCAACCTGTGCAACTTGAAAAATAAACCAAGTGAAGAAAATAATTAGAACTATGGGAAGTGTAATAACTGTAGAGAGAAGGTGAGAAAGAAGCAATCGGAATCAAACTCACCAGATTGGGGTGAGCCTTAACCCCTTTTTTTGTATTTTTTTGATTATTTAAAAATGATGAAAATAAACTGAAATATGCTTTAAAACAGTAAATGAACTGAGTTAAATGAGTTGAGAAAGCTTATGGAATGGATCGGCTTGAGTTGAAGCCGAGTTGGTTGAGTAAAGGCCGGTTCGGGTAGCTTTGCACCCTTCTGGCGCGACTTCGGTGCAGAGGATGCTACGGACGACCTCGATGTCAGAATCGAGTTACGTTTGTTGGAGTAGACGGAGGACTCATAGAGAAAGAGTTCCTATGTTGATGACTTATCCGAAATCCTCCTGTATAAGTCAGTAAAAATTCTGAAAGTGGGCGGACATAGAAAACAGAACCTGGATGCGCGCCCTCAGTGTAGCAACCTCCACGAACAAACGGCAAGTTGGAATGGAGTGCCGTCAGTTGAAGATGAAAGAGGACTAAGAGAGGAACAATTTGTATGTTGAAGACTTTTGCAGAAAAAGCCTCGGATTTTCTGCAGAAGTCTATGAAAATGGTTGATGAAGAACACCCGGATCGAGCCTTCTCCTTCACCTCGGGATCGATTTCTTGACTTCGGATCGCCTTTGGACGTCGGGATGGCTTTGGAGAATAGCTTGGACGACCTTGGGACGAGCTAGGCACCGGGGATTCACCTTGGGTCGCTGAGAATGGCCCTCAATTTATAGCGGAAGGAAGACGGTGCAAAATTTAGAAACTGGACAGACCGCGCCCCCGTGTTTCAAAGAGGAGGAGGGCGCGCAGGGCGCGCCCTCAAACCAGGGGCGCGCAGAGCGCGCCCCCAGTTCGGGGGCGTGATCTGCGCCCCCCCTGTTTCAAAGGGGGCGGGGGCGCGTTACGCGTCTCACTGCTAAAAATCGACGGAAACTTCCGGAAATTGCTAAAAATCGATTTGACATACGTAACGCGCCCCCGAACCGGGGGCGCGGTACAAATAAGTAAAAATCCTCCCCGGAAACCTTCCAAAAACCTGGTTTAGAAGGTGCTAATCGGGGTAATTTTTGATTTTCGAAAACTGACCGCGCCCCCGCTTTTTAAAGGAACCGGGGGCGCGCAGGGCGCGCCCCCAGTTTGAGGGCGCGCAGGGCGCGCCCCCGGGTTGAGGGCGCACAGGGCGCGCCCTCCTCTTTCAAAGGGAGCGGGGGCGCAGTACACTCTCTCTCCTGCGCGCGTGTTCCGCGAGCCGTATCTTGCAAACGGGATGTCCGATTCGGCTCCCGTTTGTCGCGTTGGAAAGAGGGCCTTCAACCACACCTCAACAAGCCGGTAAACCAGCCGGCATGACTCCCGATATGTTCGCACGGGGCTTTCTACCGGTTTACCCTCTCGCGAAAAGCCGAAACCCGGGGCGAAGATCCGAAAGAGCACGGTTCCGGTCGAGAAATCTCGGGTCAACTCGGGATGACATGAAATGATGACCGAACAAGTCCGGTACGATCGGACAATCCGAAGTCATCGAAAAATCTGAGATTAACCCGGTAAACGTGAATCGAAAGCCGTAAAAGCCGCGAAACCCTAAAATTGACCGAACCGGCCTTATAGCCCCGGTTGATAAAATATACGGATAGAATCGACCCGGATGACCTGAAAAGACCCGGTGATGACCGGAAAGGCCTAACATGTGGTCCGGGATAGCCGTGTCAGCACAGATCGAAAAAGCCGTAACGAAAGCCGTCATTGACCAACGCCTACCGAAATGACTTCTCGGAAACCCTGAATGTTACGGAACACATGCGGGACTCCCGAGACCTTCAATTATGGACCATTCAAGGTCGGTCATTGAGCAGGCTTCGTGTTTTTACAGTTCACGTGCGGCTCTCGCTTGAAGGTTATGACAATATTCCGGAAATCATTGGTCCATTCTCAACTAACAAGGGGGGCTCCACCAATGTCCTTAGCTCATCTCCACGAGGTAGTTCGAATTAGATAACGGTCAGATATCGCCTATGGAATAAGAGTCTAGGGCTCTGAATCAAGCCAATTTGGCGTGTCTACAACCGTGCCTTTCCAGTTTGCCGTCGGAGTCATTTTGACCAGTATCGGATCTTCTGTTCACTGTCCTTAATTTCAGAAAAAATTAAGAATTTTTGGATGGTGTGATGGCTTATCCAATGCTATAGAGAGCTTCTTCAGTCTGTTATCTTTTCAACGCAACAAACGGCGTCGAATTCCGAGTTCGGGAGTGTTCACAATGGCTTCCGGAAGAAGGACGCGCAAAACAGTCCCAAGCGCCCGGGTCCCTGGTCACATGCACCCCAGGACCCAGGGCACGTGCCCATGCGCCCTACCCCTGAGGCACGTGACTTTGTGCCCTGACTTTAGGGCACATGCGCCCTGACCTTGAGGTACGAGGGAACCAGTTTTTCACCTGGACTCTACCTCTGAACGGATCGAACCGGATAAGACCGAAAATTTCGAATGGATGCCATGTGCCCTCAGGTGAGGGCACATGCGCCTAGTACCAGGGCACAAGGTCCCCTATTTTGTAGCTTGGATCGTGACCTTTTTCTCCTATAAATAAATTCCAATTCTGGTCATTCCAAAGGCATGTGCATGACCCCCCAGGCATCTCAAGACGTCCAAGCTCCCTCCTGCATTTATTTTGTGATTTTTAGATAGAGAATTTCGAGTTTTTAGAGAGAGAGAAGTCGGTTCAAGAGAGAGGAAGGCTGGTATGCAGGTGATCTGCCAGGTCTCTCTTCTTCGGCCTCTACAGCAGCGTGTGGATGTCTGCTGCCAGAGCTCTCTTCATCAAAGTTCTTCCTCCTCAAGTCTACTTCAGTTTGAAATCAATGACACTTGATTCTGAGGTCGGGGTTGGTCATGACGCGTGCAAAAGCAAAGTCATGTCTGGCAGATCCTGGACTGCTACTCGGTTTTTCGACAATCCAGTGGAGGAAGAACAAGTGGAAGAACCATTGCCGGGCACAACGTATGATTTGTTGAAACATTTGGATAAGACACCAGCCCATATTTCCATACTTGAGTTGATCAAAAGATCAAAGGTGCACCAGGAGATTCTACAACAATATTTGCAATGGGTCATGGTGAGTGAAGATCTCCCACCTGAGAAGATCACTACAGTGTTAGCCCCTAGAAGTGAGCACCCAACACTCACTTTTTCTCAGGAGGAATTAGCAGATCCAGAGGTCAGGAGATATGCTTTGCATGTGGCTGTTATCATCTGCAATGTCGAAGTGAAATCCTGTTTGGTTGACACTAGAGCCTCTATCAACGTTATGCTGCCAGAAACATTGCAGTTGTGCGGTATTTCTCAACAACAAATCAAACCATCTTTTGCCATGGTGACGGCCTATGACAACTCCAAGAAGTCTGCACGTGGGGTGGTCACTCTAGAGGTTAAACTTTGCATGTGGCTGTTATTATTTGTAATATTGAAGTGAAATCCTGTTTGGTTGACACTGGAGCCTCTATCAACGTTATGCCGCCAGAAGCTTTGCAGTTGTATGGCATTTCTAAACAAGAAATCAAGCCATCCTGTGCCATGGTGACGGCCTATGAAAACTCCAAGAAGTCTGCACGTGGGGTGGTCACTCTAGAGGTTAAACTTGGACCATGTACGGTCACAACGGATTTTCATGTTCTAGAATTGGATCCAACTTTTCGGGCTATAATTGGGAGGCCATACTTGGTGGCAATAGGAGCTGTGGCTTCAACAAACCACCAGTGCATAAAGTTTCCTTTTAAAGGACAAGTGGTCAAGGTGACTAGCATGCCTGTAAGGGATGTGCTAAACGATGCTTCTTTGCCCTTAGGACTATCAATACAGCCCCAGATCTCAATGGAAGATTGCCAGAAGTCAGATGCATGACCGCCTCTCTACCAGACATAGTGGGATGGTGGATAATGATGAAATTGGGCTATCAACCTGGAAAAGGTTTAGGTAAGGATCTTCAAGGGATCACTCAGCTAATTCAAACTGTGAAAAGGCCACGCAGGCAGGGGTTGGGATATGAAGAGGATTTCATCCAAAGGAGGATCTTCCAGCTAGGATATGCCATGGGACTCCACACCTTCTTTATCAAAGGGGAGACCATGATGATGGTTGAAGATGACAAGAGATCCATGATGGCTATCAAACGAAGGAAGGCTTCAGATGAAGAAGAAGACTTGGAAGACCTGTGCTTATCTTTGACTTGTTTGTTTTCAAGTGGGGAAGAGCACCAGAAACCACTCAAGGGCAAACTAATTTTGGATCATCATGTTGAGCAAGCTACCAACCAAGTTAGAACCATTCCACGAGGCCCAAATACAACAATCCCATGTTTGAACCTCGTACCTTTGATTCTAGATCTTTTGGTTGGGCTTCTGGGCCCACTTATCCACTTTGGGCCCATGTGCCCGTTCCAGCCTTCCACTCTTACTGGGCCTGCTTGCACATTTACTTCCCTCATCAGCTTCAGGACTGAGGGCTTTTCCCAACATGGGCTCACATGCCCATCCATTTCTAAAATCGGGTCCACGTACCCGTTTGCTTTTTTCATCAGTTTTGGGCCCATGTGCCCATATTCTGTTACCACCGGACCCACGAGCCCCTTTTTCCTTTTTATTCTTAAGTTTTTCTCTCTATTAATTTTGTCAGTTTCTATCAAATCCTGAGTCATGCTAACTCATTCTATCTTTTTACTTGAAAATCCTAAAAGAAAACGTCTTCTCTGAAACTCACATTTACATCGAGGAGATGTCTCTATTCATCCCAGAGGGTGCTCCCAATCAGAGATCCCTCTTTTTTGAATCATTTATCAATTTGCTCGATCCTCCTTCCACTGTAAATACCACCTTTCTAGCTTTCTCTTCAGTAGGACAGGTTAGATTAGGAAATAGGAAAGTCAGAGGTAAACGAGTTCCAAATAGGTATCTTCAACAATTGGCACAGAAATGCGTAGAGTGTGCAAGACTGCCAAACTTTTTAGAGAATACCATCCAGCTAGTTGAAATCCGATATGAGGATGAGCATAACATAGATCATACTTTGGGAGCATATGAGGTAGTATCAGAGAAGGATCCTGAAACTGAGGATGAAATTGAGGACTTGGCTGATGCGTATGCATCTGGACTTAGAAGATTTGAAGAACCATTAGCCACATGGAATGAACCAACCAAGGAGCTGAATTCGGAACCCTAGACGATCCTAAGACTATCCTCATTAGTGCAAACTGTAGACACGCCAAATTGGCTTGATTCGGAGCCACAAACTCTTATTCCATAGGTGATATCCTTTATTTGACCGTTATCTGATCTGGATTACCTCGTGGAGATGAGCTAAGGACATGGGTGGAGCCCCTCGCAAGTTGAGAATGGACCAATGATTTCCGGAATATTGTCATAACCTTCAAGCGAGAGCCGCACGTGAACTGTAAAAACACGAAGCCTGCTCGATGACCGACCTTGAATGGTCCATAATTTAAGGTCTCGGGAGTCCCTCATGTGTTCCGTAACATTCAGGGTTTCCGAGAAGTCATTTCGGTAGGCGTTGGTCAATGACGGCATTCGTTATGGCTTTTTCAATCTGTGCTGACACGGCTATCCCAGACCATGTATTAGGCCTTTCCGGTCATCACCGGGTCTTTTCGGGTCATCCGGGTCGATTCTAGCTGAATATTTTCATCAACCGGGGCCATACATCCGGTTCGGTCAATTTTAGGGTTTCGCGGCTTTTACGGCTTTCGATTCACGTTTACCGGGTTAATCTCAGATTTTTCGATGACTTCGGATTGTCCGATCGTACCAGACTTGTTCGGTCATCATTTTAATTCATCCCGAGTTGACCCGAGATTTCTCGATCGGAACCGTGCTCTTTCGGATCTTCGCCCCGGGTTTCGGCTTTCCGCGAGAGGGTAAACCGGTAGAAAGCCCCGTGCGAACATATCGGGAGTCACGTTGGCTGGTTTACCAACTTGAGGAGGTGCGGTTGAAGGCCCTCTTTCCAACGCAACAAACGGGAGCCGAATCGGACATCTCGTTTGCAAGATACGGCTCACGGAACACGCGCGCAGGAGAGAGAGTGTACCGCGCCCCCACTCCCTTTGAAAGAGGAGGGTGCGCCCGAGCACCCTCAATCCGGGGGCGCGCCCTGAGCGCCCTCAAACTGGGGGCGTGCCCTGCGCGCCCCCGGTTCCTTTGAAGAGCGGGGGCGCGGTCAGTTTCTTTAAATTGCAAATTACCCCGATTAGCACCTTCTAAACCGGATTTTTGGAAGGTTTCCGCGTAGGATTTTCGATTATTTGTACCGCGCCCCCGGTTCGGTGGCGCGTTACGTATGTCAAGTCGATTTTTAGCAATTTCCGGAAGTTTCCGTCGATTTTTAGCAGTGAGACACATAACGCGCCCCAACTTCCTTTGAAAGAGGGGGGCGCGCAGACCGCGCCCCCGAACTGGGAGCGCGCCCTGCGCGCCCTCCTCCTCTTTGAAACACGGGGGTGCGTTAGGTCCAGTTTCTAAATTTTGCACCGGCTCCCTTCCGCTATAAATTGAGGACCATTCTCAACGACCCAAGGTTAACCCCCGGTGCCTAGCTCATCCAAAGGTCGTCCAAGCTCTTCTCCAAAGCCATCTCGATGTCCAAAGGCGATCCGAAGTCAAGAAATCGATCCCGAGGTGAAGGAGAAGGCTCGATCCGGGTGTTCTGCATCAATCATCTTCATCGACTTCTTCAGAAAATCCGGGACTCCTTCTGCAAAAGTCTTCAACATAGAAGTTGTTCACCTCTTCGTCCTCTTTCATCTCCAACTGACGTTACTCAATTCCGACTTGCCGTTTGTTCGTGATGATTGCTGCACTGAGGGCGCGCATCCAGGTTCTGTTTTCTACATCCTCCCACTTTCAAAATTTTTACAAACTTATACAAGAGATTTTCGGAGAAGTCATCAACATAATAACTCTTCCTCTCCGAGTCTTCTATCTACTGCAACAAACAGCACTCAATTCCGACATCGGGACTGCCTGTGGCGAGCTGTACACCGAAGTCGCGCCAGACAGTGCAACGCGCCCCCTACCGAGGGCGCGCAGACCGCGAACTCATAGCTAGGGCGCGCAGACCGCGCCCTCATACCTAGGGCGCGCCCACCGCGCCCCCATACCCAGGGCACATTCAGTCCAGCGCGCTGTCCGGCCGTATTGGTGATATCTTCTCCATTTTAGCTCCGATTTGAGTCATTCAAGTTTCTATGTCTTCGTCATTCATCCATGATCATTTTAGCATCATTTTTATTTAGTTTTTTGCATAATTTTATATCACAAAAAAATATACAAAAAAGAGGTTAAGGCTGACCCCGAAGCCGGTGAGTGCAATTCCGATTGCTTCTTTCTCATCTTCTTACTACAGTTACTACACTTCCCATAGTTCTAATCATTTTCTTTCACTTGGTTTATTGTTCTAGTTGCACAGGTCTATCAAGCTAGCATCGATTGGAGACTCTTCTTCATCGACCGGCCGAAGAAGAAGAAGGTTGAACCCATATCCCGATCTCCCATGCTAAGGTACACGGTCAAATCTAACTAAATCTTGTTTTTATAAAGCAGAGCCCGCGGCTCCTGGCGACCACCTTTTTTTTATTCATGTTCTAAGCTAATTCACTCCTCACTCTCCTCCCACATGACTCGAACCATCTCCGGTGCTCGAGCAACGCCGTGAGATGAAAGTTCAGGGATCAATGTGAGTGTGGGACCGAGGTGAGGAGTCTTTTCCGCTTTCCGAGTGTCTTCTGATTCACTCTCTTTTTCTCTTATTCCATCTTTCACCTTCTCTTGAGGTGCCGATCCGGAACCCGTTTCTGGAGTCAACAGCTTTTTGGCTACCACGGTGGGATTCATAGATGTCTTTAACCATGCTAGCTTGATTTGTTTGTGCAACTAGTTTCATTTTAATTCAGTTCTAGTCACTAGACTATTTGTTTTGTTGCTTGATTGCTTATCTCATTTGCATATCGCATGCTCTATTTACTTCATTTCATTTCATGTTTTTGCACATTGATTGCTTCTTCTCCTCTTACCCTCCATTTCTACTTTTGCATTAGCTTTTTGCATCGGGTACCGGACTTGCTCCGATCCGTAGGGCATTCGAGGCGGGGGCTCTCTCTCCCAACACACCCTCACCCTCCAAACACCTTCTTGGTGGATTCTTACCTCTCTTATGGGATATTCCTTCCTAGTTGATTTGGTGGTTTCCATCAAGACCTCCGTAAGTCCCCATCCGTGGAGTATTCCTCTCCGCACGATTGGGCCGGTTGTACCACTTTCCCAAAACCCTAAGAACCCAAGTACCTACTCGTGGTGATTTAGTGACAACCTTAGGTCTTGAAGATTGAAGCAATAGGAACCATACCCATTTGAGTGAACAATTGCTAACAATCTATCTAATCTAAGGTTTCAACTCAAATATTGTCGAGTAGTCATTTTAAAACCTTGTTTGCATAACTTTGTTGCTCACCACAATTGAAAACAACCAAAAAAATTCTTCTTTCAAAACACCAAAAAAAACTCTTTGATTTTGTGTTCAACTTGTTTTTCAACCAACCAAATTGAAACACAAAAAAATGCTAACAAAACAAAACATAAAAAAAATCTTCAATTGTGTGCTTTGCTTGCTCTGTTTTTTAACCATCTTTGTAGAAAGATCGACATGATGCCCATGATGCTAAGGTCTGGAAGCCACGTTGGGAGGTCATACTACTACAAGCTGCAACAACCCATGGTCCAACCAGAGGGCCATGTCAATGCCGTCAGAGAACCTAAAGTTCAAGTTCCCGCCCATCCATCTGCTTCACTTAGTGTGGAACAAATCCTCCAGGGTCTATCCCTCCATCTAGATCCTGAATCCTTTTCACTTGTGCAATCTTTAACAAAGGGAAAGATGCCCACCAATGAAGATCCAGTCGAGGGAAATCAAGCCCCCTCACCACCCCAATTGACAGTCAGGCCCCTCATCATCTCCTCTCCTAGGCAACCCTGTCGTGCCTCTACTCACCCTGTTGTGGGGCATTCATATAATTCTATGCCAGTTCCTACTTTGAAGCCACCTGTTCCAACCCATTCATCTAAATACCTTGCACCGGTGGCTCAGGAACCCAGCCTCACTCAAGCATTCATGGACAAACTCAACCAAATGGATGAGCACTTTGAAGAGTTGAGGCATCGTTTGGACTCGAAGGCCATCCTTAAAATATCTATTTCATCTTTCCCTGTCCCACATATCCCTCCATCAAAACACCAGCCTACCATCGCTACAATGGCTCAGGTGATCCCTTCACCCATGTCAATGATTTCTTGAGCAAATCATCTCGGTGTCTAAATGATCGAAGAGCTCTTGCTATTCTTTTTAAGCGATCATTGGTTGGTGCAGCCCTAGAATGGTTCTTTTCACTAGGGGAAATAGAAATATGGGATTTTGAAATTGTCAAGGAAAAATTTTTGCGACGATATGAAATTTGGGCTATTCAATAATTGGGGAAGCAAAAGAAGATGTGGAATTAATGCAATATTCTGATGAATTGAGGCCCAGACTTGAGAGGAGCATTGATGCTATGAACCAACCTAGGAGCCCTCTCCAACCTCATCTAGATCATCATCTTCAGCCAACTCCTCGAAGCTAGTTGATTAGGCCACCCATGCCACAATCTCGGCCAGACATGCAACCCGTGTCAACGGCACAATCAATTGTGCACAATCAAGCTCCTCATCTCAATTGTGCCAACACCTCATTATCAAAATCAAATTCTCAGCCTATTTCACCATCAACCCCTCGGCCAATCATCCAGCCCTTGGCTTCTCAACCTATTCCACCAACAACCCCTCGGCCAATCATTCGGCCCTTCGCTTCTCAACCTATTCCACCAACAACCCCTCAGCCAATCATCTCGGCCAACCGCACAAGCCTTGGCCCCTCAACCAATTTCACCAATAGCTCTTCAGCCTGAACCGACTTCTATGCCAACACCAATTAAACAACCCTTGGCTATTCAATCAACCCTTCAAAATAGGGTTCACCCTATGTCGGTTAAGGCCCTTATTTCTTCTATTGCTCCTGCCATGGTAGAGGAACCAGTCACTCTGACCTTTCATGCTCCTACCATGGTAGACGATTTAGTCCCTCTGACCCTTCGTGCTCCTGCCCTAGTAGAGGAATCAATCACTCCAACCATTTGTGCTCCTGCCATGGTAGTGTAAGCACCCGGAACGGGACATCCGCGGATCCCCCCCCGGAACCCCCTTACGCCCGGCCTCGGTGTTCGTCGGTGGGTGGGTGGTGTGTTTTGTGTGTGGTCGCCAGGAACCAAAGGCTCCAAAGTATGATGGGATGAAAAAAAATGAAATAGAAAGATGACCGTCGTACCTCCGGAAGCGGGGAGATTGTTGAGTTCCGACTTCTCCTCTCTCGGCCGGCCGAAAGAAGAGAGCTTAGTGAATCCCTTGCCTTCAATCCGGTTGAAGCTCCGCCTCGATCGGATCTACCTAAGAATGTCCATAAGAAAACATGTAGACAAGTGAAGGTTTCATTAGTTCTAACGAAAGCATAGCATCGAGCTCGAATTTAGATTCAAACATGCAAATGGGAAAAGACTAACCGGATTGGGACGAAATCCCAACCCGTATTTTTGGTAGGTTTTAAACGTATATGAAATGCAAAGATGCTCTAAGACGTGCTAAATAACATGATGATCGATGCAAAAGCGAAAAGGGAGACAAAACTCGATTAAACGGACGATCGGAATCTAAAAATAACGAAAACAAGCTTCTGTCCTTCCCGGTGCCCCGTATATAGGGCGCCGGGAGAAGGTGCCCCTTTATAGGGCGCGTTGACCAAGTCAAAGCGCCCGTATACGGGGCACTAAGTCCGGCCCGAACAGATTTTCTTCTCCTCTTCGCGGCGCTGCTCCGGAGTGCTGGGAGGCTTCCGGGACGAAGTAGGGGCTCCTCCTTGTAGACAATACTCAAATGAAGCCCATGGAAGAGGGTTTGGGTGCTGGATAAAAGAGGAGAGACGGGTAGAAGCTCTCAAAGTTGGAGAAAAATCATATTTCTGGGTGACAGAAACAGAGGGTTTTGGGGTTTTTGGTGGAAGATTTTGGATCGGTTTGGGAGGCTTTTGGAGGGTGAATGTGGCTTGGAATCGTAGTGTTGGATGATCTCTAGGGTGGCACGGAGTTGGAACCTCCCCTAAGTTCCAAATGGGGGTCTATTTATAGCCCAAAAGAGGGTACTTTGGCCATTTCCGAAAAGCAGTGCCATGTGGCATAGCGCCCTATATATGGGGCGCTAGCATCATGAGATATGTCAAATCGACAAGACAAGTCACTGCGGGGGGTCAAATCAACCTGTCAAATCAATTTAATTTGGATCCAGGCGCCCTGTATATAGGGCGCCTGGTGCCCTGTATACAGGGCGCCAGGTGCCCTATATACAGGGCGCCAGGTGCCCTGTTTATAGGGCGCCTGGTGCCCTATAAACAGGGCGCCTGGTGCCCTATTTATAGGGCGCCTGGTGCCCTATAAGTAGGGCGCCGTGTGCCCTTTCACACATGGTTTTGCCCTCTTCGAAATGCGCCAAAGACCTTAATTTTTCCGGAAAACTCGGTTCCCTTGAAAGGTTACTCAAATATTCTTCATGAAAACAAGAATTTGAGCTCTCCAACTAGGCCAAAATTGCGTGTCTACAGCTTGCCTCGCCTTGGCGTGGGCTTTGTAGGGGAGTGACATGAATGAAGCGTAGGCGAATGTAGCGAAGCGTAATGAGGCGTAGCGGAATGAAGTGGTAATGGACTGAAAAGTGACGCCAAGGTGTAGATTTAGACACGCCCTCATTGGCCTAGTTGAGTGGAATAAAACTTTACCGGACTCCGAGATTACCCTTTGTCTTATCGAAACCTTCCCTCTGGTTGATTGATTAAAGAGAAGAACAGTGCTGAAAGTAAATAACTAAAATCCCACGTGGGGGAGAATTGTTACCGGCCAGGACCCGAACTGCATGGTGTGCTGGACTCGGCAGAAATGCGGTAAATTGTGAAAAGTAAAGAGGAGACAGCCAATCAACCAAGGTTGGGTTCTTCAAATTCATAAGGTTTTACTCAACAATACCGGTTTAGTTCAACGTGGGAAAACTTCTTGTTTTGATGAAAACATCGTTGAAACATATTGAAAGCCGATTTTTTCGGAAAATCAAGACCTCCTCTAGGGACTGTAAAAGACCATCTTTAAAAAGGTTCATGATGGGACTGGAAGGAAGCAGGAAATGGTTGTGGTGGGATGATGCATGTATGAAATGATGCATGTTCGGGTTTAAAGAAATACAAATAAGTATAAGAAAATAGTTGAAGATATAGGTTGAACATAACGGGTCAGGACATCCATGAAGAAACCGTCGTCCCCGCATATTCAACTTTGGCCTATCCGCAAGCCTAGGGAATGACTGAGCCCTCACTGATTTTGTTGAAGGGGTTCTCAGGCTTAGCCCCCTCTAGACTTGAGGTCTTCAACATCTCAAATATTATTTATTTTGATAGATGCAATACTAAATGCAAGTCCTAATAGGGGTCGGGGTAGTCCACTTTTGTTTTTTCAATTTTTGATTTTTTTGTGTTTTTGCTTCTTCCAAATGTCTGGGAATATGAAGTTGGCATGCCTTCTCCTGTTCCTGCATCCACTTGAGAAAAGAGGTTAGAACTTTATTTTGGCTTAGTCCCTTGCGAGGAGAGGGCAAAGTTGCCTTGACCTTTTGTCAAGGGACATCGGCCTTATCAAGGTAAAGATAACAGAAAAACATAAGTATGCACAAAAGAAAGTATGCAAGACTGAATTTAAACATGAATGCAAAGGCAGCTAGCAAATTTAAGAAGCAAATTTTTAGGTGTTTTGGGATTTCGATTTGTTTGGGTTTTGATGGTTTTATAATGTTTTTGGTATTTTGGTATTTTATGATTTTTTTGGTGTTTTGGATATTCTATTTTTAAGATTTTTGACCTTATAGATTTTGTTTGGTGTTTTTGAAGTATTTGATTTTTTTGTGTTCGGTGTGAAGGGCACAACCATCTCATCCTTTGCCTTGCTTGCCGTAGGTGCCTCTCATTGTTACCTAAGGGTTAAGGGTAGGCATCACGTGTAAGAGAGTGCCTAGTCCGAGATCTTCTGACCTTCCGCCTTTGATAGGCTATGGCTCTTCTTGGACCTAGTCGGTCAACCCTATCCTTTGAGGTTAAAGAAGGAAGATGATTGGTGGTAAGTCCTTAGTAGAATTCAGGGATGTCGAACTCGTTTCTCTACTAATACCTACATTGCCCATTTGGGTTTTGACCTCTTCGGGTCCTTCCTTCTAGCCCATTTTCTTTGATGGCCCACATTCAGACAGGTCTTTCTTCTTTTTTGCTTGGTTTTGACCTGAGGGGTCATTGCCCATCTTTTGGAGCCTTTTCTTTTGGACTTTTGTTGGTACACATTCAGACAGGTCTATTCTTTTGCCGACCTGAGGGGTCATTGCCCATCTTTTGGTACCTTTTCTTTTAATAATAAAAAAAAGTCATACCTTCAGAGGCATTTTCCAACTAAGGCAATGGACATTTTCGATACTCCTCATTCTAACCCCTTTTATCTATTCCGGACCGAAACAAGAAGAGAATGGGATTAGGTTGACCTTCCTTTGCCAAGCGTTGCCTAGCTTTCTCTCTGACTTGCGATCATCGGATCTCAAAACTAGGTGTGTAGTGTGTGCAGTATGATGCCTATCCTTATTTCCCTAAGCGACAAGTTGATGCACCGGGCAAGTAAGCGTTAGATGCTATCATTATACTTCACACCTTTGGATTTTATAGATTTTTTGTGATAAGGGAAATATTTTTTTTGAGGTATACACCATTCCAGGGATGAGCTAGTTCTTCTCCTTCTGCATTAGTCAGCTTATATGAATTACCGGGATAAATGACCGAAATAACATAAGGACCCTCCCAATTTGGTTGAAGTTTGGAGCGGGGACCGCCCGGCTTAACAAATATTCTTTTAAGCACAACTTCACCGACTTCAAATTTTCTCTCCACCACCCTCTTCTGATAAAATCTTTTAAGTCTATTTTGGTAAGATCTAGCATGTTCGGCAGCGGCCAGCCTCCTTTCATCCAAGAGTTCGAGTTGCGTGAGAAGAGAATCTCGACGTTCATCCATTGGGATATCTCGATCGATCTGGACTCGGAGAGAAGGAATGATTACTTCGTATGGAACTACCGCCTCCATCCCGAATGCCAAGGCATAGGGGGTCTGACCCGTTGGGGTTCAAATAGAAGTGCGGTAGGCCCATAGAGCATCAACTAACTTATCTGGCCAGTCTGCGAACTTGCTAGACTTACAAGTCTTCTTAATGATCTTTATCAGGGTTTTATTGGTGGCTTCAGCTTGACCGTTGCCTTGAGGATAATATGGAGATGAATGATGCAATTTGATGCAATACCTGTTGCAAAGGTCACGTAGCTCCTGAGAGATGAATTGCGGTCCATTGTCGGTGATGATGTCGCCTGGGATCCCGAAACTGGCAACGATGTTGCGCTTGATGAAGGTGCAGACTGTTGATGCCTTGATCTTCACGTATGCTTCCGCTTCCGCCCACTTGGTGAAGTACTCCGTTGTAGTTAGGATGAAGGATTTGGTTTTGTTTGTGGAGTTTGGGTCACCGAGGGGTCCGATAACATCAAAAGCCCACATAGCGAAGGGCCATGGGGCGTGAATCGGGTGAAGGGAAGATGCAGGAGAATGAATCTTGTCGGCGTGAAGTTGACATTGATGGTAGTGCCGCACAAAGATCGAGCAATCTTCTTCCAGAGTAGGCCAATAGTACCCTTGTCTGATGATCTTCTTGGCGAGGGCTTGAGCATTTACATGGCCTCCACATACTCCGGAGTGTGCTTCTTTAAGCACCAATTCAGCCTCTTCTTCGTCTACACATCTTAATAGAACACCGGCCAAGCTCTTTTTGTAAAGTACTCCACCTAAGATGGTGTTCTAAGCTTTTTGAGCTAACTGATGCAGGTATCTTTCTGGAACTCTCCTACCTCTGATTTTTGTGTCCCATTTTTATTGGAAACTAAACCTAAGGAAGAAGGAAGTAAATAAGAAGAGGAAGAGGGGGGGTGGATGGAGTGGAATTTATTGGAGAGGATGGAGGGCAAAGAAGGTCAATTAAGGATCTGGTGGCTCCTTGGGTCGAATGCCCTTCCGAGGCAAGTTGAGATGTTTCCTCGATCGAAATTTGAGTTTCGAGGAGGACGTTGCTTTTTGGGAAGTAAACATAAAGATAGAATGGGCTTCAGGTGCCCGATTTGGGTTGAGATCAACCACGGGAGCCATAGTAGGCGAGGATATTGATAAAGAGGGGAAGACTTCGAGCGTTGTTTGATCGAGGGGCTTTCGGGCCCAATGTTGACAGAAGAGGTGATGGGCCAGTACGCCGGATGATCATAGAGGAAGGTGGGTTTATGGACCCAATAAGAAGAGGATGCGGGCTCAAGGGCCCGGCTTTAGGAGATGGGCTTGAGGGCCCGAGAATTGGAGAAAATGGGCACAAAGGCCCGGATTTAGTAGAGGGGCTCGATGGCCCAAGAGTTGGAGGAAATGGGCACAAAGGCCCAGATTCAATAAAGGGGCTCGATGGCCCAAGAGTTGGAGAAAATGGGCACAAAGGCCCAGATTTAGTAGAGGGGCTCGGTGGCCCGAGAATTGGAGGAAATGGGCACAAAAGCCCAGATTTAGTAGAGGGGCTCAGTGGCCAAAAAGCAACAAGTGGGTTCGTGGACCCATAAGTTGGGCCTGAGGGCCTAGAAATAGGGATCGGGCCAAGAAGCCCGGGGAGAGCATCACAGTGCGTTGGGGCGTCGACCCCAAAAGATGACATAATGAGGGAAGGCCCTCGCGGAGTTGGTTGGACTTTTTCTTGAGTCGGTTTGGCAATATGACCCTTGGGTGGGTCGACAGGTGGTTCAGCCTGAAGTGGTTCATTGCTTGACCCTTCTTCATCAGTGGAAAACAAAAGAGATATTTCAGGATACAAGTCATCTTCAGGGTCGTCAGTTCTTCTTCTTTTGTCATGCTCCAGCTCTTGTTCTTCCTTGTTCTCAGCCAGTTGAATGGTTTCTTTCTTGATGAAAAACTTTTGTAAGCATCCTGAAAAGTATTTGCTTTTGAGATTTTGACCATTGGCTGTCGTTCCATCATATCCAACCCCGATCTTTTGTTGTAACCTCAATGGATTGATTGGCTCAGCTATGCCTTGAAGTTCTTTACCTAGTCCTTGGCCCTCCTGGTATCCCAAAATCTTCATTATATGCCACCCAATAGTTTCATTTTCTTCTCTTTTCCTTCTCCACACTTGCCTGGGTTGCCTACTCATTTCTGGAAGATCCAAGATTGTCAAAATTGGCTCGTTTGGCAACCCAAGGGGTGGTGGTGGAGAAGATGGATGGTCTAAGGGCATGCTAGTCACCTTAATCACCTGTCCCTTGTAAGGGAATTTAAGACACTGGTGATTGGTGGAGGCGACTGCCTCTAGTGCTTCCAAGTAGGGTCGTCCTAAAATAGCTTTGTATGTCGGATCCATCTCTAGTATGTGAAAGTTGACAGTGACTGTCTGAGGTCCGAGTTTGACACCCAATGTAATCATGCCGTCTGCGGGCTTCTTTGAATTATCATATGCGGTCACTGTTATTTGAGATGGCCGGATGTCCTCTTCGGAGATTCCACAAAGATGTAATGTTTCTGGTGGCAGAACGTTAATGGATGCTCCGGTATCGACCAAACATGACTTAATGCCTACACCATTGATGTGGACTGTGATGCACAAGGCACATTTCCTTATTTCTGGGTCGACCAACTCTTCCTTTGTGAATGTGAGGGCCGGGTACTCACTTCTCGGGACCAAAACTGATGAGATTTTTTCTGGGGGGAGGCTCTCGTTTACCATTACTCGCTGTAAGTACTGTTGGAGAACCTCTTGATGGACTCTGGATCTTTTGATCAACTCTAAGATAGAGATCCGTGCCGGGGTTTTATCAAGATGTTTCAACAAGTCATAGGATGTCCCAGGCAACGGCTCTTCAATGTGTTCTTCTTCTGTTTCTGGTACCAACCCTGACTGACCGGCCTGGGGAAAGACCCTTTGGAACATGCGCCCACTCCTGAGTACTGTGGCAAGTTGAGGAGCTATGGCTGGGGTAGTAGTGGTGGGTGGCGGGTTAGGTCGAATGATGGGAGCTCTTGGGATGAGCGTAATAATGGTGGTTTGAGGCATGGTAGAGTAGGTAGGTATGTTTGCACGGGGTGGGATGATGATAGGTCCTAGTGGTGGTGATGTTTGTGGTGGATTAATCGGGCGGATTAGGGTCCGTCCCGATTGGAGTTGTGTGGTTGGTGGTGTTATGATGGGTCGTGATGGTGCTCGGATGATGGGTGGCCGGTTGAGAGGAATGGGGTTGGGCGATGTAGCTTGGGGTATAGAATGGACGGTTCGGTTGACATGCATGGCGGAGGTGGCTCCCTCAATTTGCCAATTCGGCCCCGATCATGATACTCCTCGAAGAAATCATGATGGGATTAACGTGTTGATTCCCGGGCGGGGGTGCATGTGGAGGTAAAGGGTTTTGGATAATCCCCGGCCGGGGTTCATTGTTGTTGTTCTTGAGCTGGTACGTGCTGCCGTTGAGGTTGATTTTTCACTGTTCTGATGTATTCCCCCATCTGGTCCCAATCGATACTGCCTTGCTCATTAAGATCGTGGATATAGTCTTTGAACTGAAAACAATTTTCCACGGTGTGCCCAGGATATCTATGGAACAAGCAGTATCGCTCTGTGTTGGCATTTTGAGGCCACTCCGACTTTTCTCTCGGCAATGAGATCTGCCCTGCCGCCATAAGAGCGTTAAAAATATCTACGAGAGAGTATGGTAATGGCGGGTAATGATTTCTCCTAGGCCCTACTCTTCGTGGTACATAGGTGGCGGGGGGAGGTGCCTGGTTGTAGGTGGTCGGCTGGCGGGGAGGTTGAGGTGCAAAGGTCTGTACGGCCAACTGCCGGGTTCTTTGGGGGATTGGTGTCCGTATTGGTTGTTGGGGGTATTGGTTCGGCGTTTGGTGGCGGAAAGGTTGGGGTTGGATGCGGGGGCGAGGCGCCGATTGGATTTGGCGTGGGTTTCTATACCGGGGATTCCTCGTATTGCCGTTGGTGGTTGATGGGCGGGTTCCCTAGGATATTGACGTGTTCGTTGGTTACCACGCCTTCGGTCACGGGCCCGAAGTGGTGGTGGTTGTTTTTGGTGACTCGGGGCCTAGGGTCGAAAAGGTTCATAATGGGAGAGTGTCGGAGCTGTGTTTGGATATACCGTGCTCTCTCATAGAGTTCGCTCATCGTGGCAGGGTGATGTAATGCCAATACATTTTTTAAAGCGGGAGTGGCGTTGGTGATGATCATCTTAACTTGTTCCGATTCGGACAGTGCATTTGTCAATCTTTCTGCCATTGCTCTCCACCTATCAGCATACCTGATAAAATCTTCATCATTCTTCATCCTTTCAGCCATGAGGTCGGTGATGGAATAAGTTGGTCCGACCCTATCTTGATATCTTTGCAAAAATTTGGCCTTGACGACTTCAAAGTTACTTGCATCTGAAGGGTCAAGTGAGTAAAACCATTCTAAAGCTGAGCCCTCCAATGATCTTCGGAAAAGAAAAGCCAGGGCCCTCGGATCGTTCCGCCACATTACTGACTCATAGAGAAAGTCTTTAACATGAATGAAGGGATTACCGGTTCCGTTGTAGCGACGGTATACCGGCATCTCAGAGGGAGGTAGATGAAAAGTAGGGAGAAAAGGAAGAGAAATTTCGGGGGCTGCCTTGGCGTCGATCAAACGTCGGAGTTCTCTATATTGTTCGTCCATGCGATTGATTTTATTGATCATAGCCAGATCGACAGAAGGTTCCCCAAGAGGAGGAGGAGGAGCGGGTGCTTGGTGTACCGGGATCGGGATTTGGTGGGCCGAAGTGACCGGATGAGAAGGGTAGATTGGGGGATGCACCAAAGGGGGAGTAGGGTTGAGATGATTAGAAGAATAAACTGGTGGTCTAGAAGGGACGACCACATTCGTATGGGGGTGATCTAGATTAGCCACCGGTGTAAGCACCCGGAACGGGACATCCGCGGATCCCCCCCCCCGGAACCCCCTTACGCCCGGCCTCGGTGTTCGTCGGTGGGTGGGTGGTGTGTTTTGTGTGTGGTCGCCAGGAACCAAAGGCTCCAAAGTATGATGGGATGAAAAAAAAAAATGAAATAGAAAGATGACCGTCGTACCTCCGGAAGCGGGGAGATTGTTGAGTTCCGACTTCTCCTCTCTCGGCCGGCCGAAAGAAGAGAGCTTAGTGAATCCCTTGCCTTCAATCCGGTTGAAGCTCCGCCTCGATCGGATCTACCTAAGAATGTCCATAAGAAAACATGTAGACAAGTGAAGGTTTCATTAGTTCTAACGAAAGCATAGCATCGAGCTCGAATTTAGATTCAAACATGCAAATGGGAAAAGACTAACCGGATTGGGACGAAATCCCAACCCGTATTTTTGGTAGGTTTTAAACGTATATGAAATGCAAAGATGCTCTAAGACGTGCTAAATAACTTGATGATCGATGCAAAAGCGAAAAGGGAGACAAAACTCGATTAAACGGACGATCGGAATCTAAAAATAACGAAAACAAGCTTCTGTCCTTCCCTGGTGCCCTGTATATAGGGCGCCGGGGAGAAGGTGCCCCTTTATAGGGCGCGTTGACCAAGTCAAAGCGCCCTGTATACGGGGCACTAAGTCTGGCCCGAACAGATTTTCTTCTCCTCTTCGCGGCGCTGCTCCGGAGTGCTGGGAGGCTTCCGGGACGAAGTAGGTGCTCCTCCTTGTAGACAATACTCAAATGAAGCCCATGGAAGAGGGTTTGGGTGCTGGATAAAAGAGGAGAGACGGGTAGAAGCTCTCAAAGTTGGAGAAAAATCATATTCTGGGTGACGAAACAGAGGGTTTTGGGGTTTTTGGTGGAAGATTTTGGATCGGTTTGGGAGGCTTTTGGAGGGTGAATGTGGCTTGGAATCGTAGTGTTGGATGATCTCTAGGGTGGCACGGAGTTGGAACCTCCTCCAAGCTCCAAATGGGGCTCTATTTATAGCCCAAAAGAGGGCACTTTGGCCATTTTCGAAAAACAGTGCCATGTGGCATAGCGCCCTGTATATGGGGCGCTAGCATCATGAGATATGTCAAATCGACAAGACAAGTCACTGCGGGGGGTCAAATCAACCTGTCAAATCAATTTAATTTGGATCCAGGCGCCCTGTTTATAGGGCGCCTGGTGCCCTGTAAACAGGGCGCCTGGTGCCCTATTTATAGGGCGCCTGGTGCCCTATAAGTAGGGCGCCAGGAGCCCTTATACACAGGGTTTTGCCTTCTTCGAAATGCGCCAAAGACCTTAATTTTTCCGGAAAACTCGGTTCCCTTGAAAGGTTACTCAAATATTCTTCATGAAAACAAGAATTTGAGCTCTCCAACTAGGCCAAAATTGCGTGTCTACAACCGGATGAGGTGAAATTGGGGCTAGGAGCCCGGTATGGGAATGGCCATGAGTGGGCACATTGGGTTGGTGTGCCACTGACCGAGGAGTAGAGATATGAAGGCCACATTCGGTAGGAATGTGGTCGGTGGGGACTTGCCCTTGAGAATGGCTTTGATAGCCTGGAGTTGGGTAGGGTCGGCATGAGAGAATGCCTCCCAAAGTGAATTTGGATTGGGACGAGGAGAAGTTTGACTAGGTACAGGGAGAACTTCAGGTCCGATGACGGCACATACGGCATCAGGGTAGAAGTAAGACTGGTCGTATTCCAATTGCAGTTGCTCGCATCTTTGATCCGCCATTCCGATAACTCGACCTGACCTCAAGTTCATAAACACGGCAGAAAAAGAAGGTTGGCAAATAAAAGTTCAAGAATTTTTGGTTTTGATTTTTGACCTCTTTTGTTTTGATTTTCTTGTGTTTGGACAAGCAAGTTGTCAAGCAAATTAACCTCAAGCAAATTTTTTGTTTTGGTTCTTTTTAGGTGATTTTGGGATTTTTGTTTAATTTTTAGTTTTTGTTTGCAAACAAGTAATAGTAAAGACTTGGAATGATTAACGCAATTTTTTTTTTTGTTTCAACCTCAAATTAATGGCTTGTTAAGAGAAATATTGTCCACTCAAATAAATGGGTAGGACCCTATGCTCTCACAACGCCGAGCAATCTAAGGTTGTCACTCTTTTCACAGCGATAGGTAGTAGGTACTCCGGGTTTTGGGATAAAGTGGTACAACCAGCCCGATCAGTGAAGAGGGAATCCTTCACGTCTGGGGACTTACGGAGGCCTTGATGGAAGCTACCCGGTCCTTCCGAGAGGGAATCCCCGGAGGAGGAGTTGGCAACCACCAAGAGGGGTGTTTGGATGTGTGGGGCTTTGGGAGGAGAGAGCCTCCCTTCTCGGATGTCCTAAGGAGATGGGCGAACCCGAAACTCCAATGCGAACTAAATGCAAGTGAAATGTCAAGGAATAAGAAGCAAGCAAGAATAAAATAAAAGCATACAATGATTAATGAGATGTTGTAGGAAACAAGTGGACAAGACAATGATATGAAATTAAACTAGGATAGAAGAAAGCACTAATTTAACTAAGCATGCTTTGAAAGATTTGCTAAAGGAGAACTAGACTTAGAAAGAAATAGGCAAGTATGCTTAACAAGGGATAAAAGAAGATGATATCTAAAATACTAAGGTGAAATAAGTTGATTAACAAAGTTGGAAATCAGATCGATATGCTTTTTAAAAAAATAAACAAAGAGAGAGTAAACATGGAAGAAACAAGATGATGCTTCAAGGAAACAAACAAGCATGTAAGCAAGTAAATAGCAATGCAAGGAAATGGAAATGGCTTAAATGAGAACTAAAGTGAAAATAAGCATGTTTTCAAGTGGACATTCTTAGGAAAGAAGAGAAGAACTCACTAAAGCAAAGTCGGTCCCACCGTGGTCGCCAAAAGGTGTAAGCACCCGGAACGGGACATCCGCGGATCCCCCCCCTCCCGCAACCCCTTACGCCGGGCCTCGGTGTTCGTCGGTGGGTGGGTGGTGTGTTTTGTGTGTGGTCGCCAGGAACCAAAGGCTCCAAAGTATGATGGGATGAAAAAAAAAATGAAATAGAAAGATGACCGTCGTACCTCCGGAAGCGGGGAGATTGTTGAGTTCCGACTTCTCCTCTCTCGGCCGGCCGAAAGAAGAGAGCTTAGTGAATCCCTTGCCTTCAATCCGGTTGAAGCTCCGCCTCGATCGGATCTACCTAAGAATGTCCATAAGAAAACATGTAGACAAGTGAAGGTTTCATTAGTTCTAACGAAAGCATAGCATCGAGCTCGAATTTAGATTCAAACATGCAAATGGGAAAAGACTAACCGGATTGGGACGAAATCCCAACCCGTATTTTTGGTAGGTTTTAAACGTATATGAAATGCAAAGATGCTCTAAGACGTGCTAAATAACTTGATGATCGATGCAAAAGCGAAAAGGGAGACAAAACTCGATTAAACGGACGATCGGAATCTAAAAATAACGAAAACAAGCTTCGTCCTTCCCGGTGCCCTGTATATAGGGCGCCAGGAGAAGGTGCCCCCTTTATAGGGCGCGTTGACCAAGTCAAAGCGCCCTGTATACGGGGCACTAAGTCTGGCCCGAACAGATTTTCTTCTCCTCTTCGCGGCGCTGCTCCGGAGTGCTGGGAGGCTTCCGGGACGAAGTAGGGGCTCCTCCTTGTAGACAATACTCAAATGAAGCCCATGGAAGAGGGTTTGGGTGCTGGATAAAAGAGGAGAGACGGGTAGAAGCTCTCAAAGTTGGAGAAAAATCATATTTCTGGGTGACAGAAACAGAGGGTTTTGGGGTTTTTGGTGGAAGATTTTGGATCGGTTTGGGAGGCTTTTGGAGGGTGAATGTGGCTTGGAATCGTAGTGTTGGATGATCTCTAGGGTGGCACGGAGTTGGAACCTCCTCCAAGCTCCAAATGGGGCTCTATTTATAGCCCAAAAGAGGGCACTTTGGCCATTTTCGAAAAACAGTGCCATGTGGCATAGCGCCCTGTATATGGGGCGCCAGCATCATGAGATATGTCAAATCGACAAGACAAGTCACTGCGGGGGGTCAAATCAACCTGTCAAATCAATTTAATTTTGATCCAGGCGCCCTGTTTATAGGGCGCCTGGTGCCCTGTATACAGGGCGCCAGGTGCCCTGTTTATAGGGCGCCTGGTGCCCTATAAACAGGGCGCCTGGTGCCCTATTTATAGGGCGCCTGGTGCCCTATAAGTAGGGCGCCAGGAGCCCTTATACACAGGGTTTTGCCTTCTTCGAAATGCGCCAAAGACCTTAATTTTTCCAGAAAACTCGGTTCCCTTGAAAGGTTACTCAAATATTCTTCATGAAAACAAGAATTTGAGCTCTCCAACTAGGCCAAAATTGCGTGTCTACAACCGGATGAGGTGAAATTGGGGCTAGGAGCCCGGTATGGGAATGGCCATGAGTGGGCACATTGGGTTGGTGTGCCACTGACCGAGGAGTAGAGATATGAAGGCCACATTCGGTAGGAATGTGGTCGGTGGGGGACTTGCCCTTGAGAATGGCTTTGATAGCCTGGAGTTGGGTAGGGTCGGCATGAGAGAATGCCTCCCAAAGTGAATTTGGATTGGGTCGAGGAGAAGTTTGACTAGGTTCAGGGAGAACTTCGGGTTCGTTGACGGCACATACGGCATCAGGGTAGAAGTAAGACTGGTCGTATTCCAATTGCAGTTGCTCGCATCTTTGATCCGCCATTCCGATAACTCGACCTGACCTCAAGTTCATAAACACGGCAGAAAAAGAAGGTTGGCAAATAAAAGTTCAAGAATTTTTGGTTTTGATTTTTGACCTCTTTTGTTTTGATTTTCTTGTGTTTGGACAAGCAAGTTGTCAAGCAAATTAACCTCAAGTAAAATTTTTTGTTTTGGTTCTTTTCAGGTGATTTTGGGATTTTTGTTTAGGTTTCAGTTTTGTTTGCAAACAAGTAATAGCAAAGACTTGGAATGATTAACGCAATTTTTTTGTTTCAATCTCAGATTAATGGCTTGTTAAGAGAAATATTGTCCACTCAAATAAATGGGTAGGACCCTATGCTCTCACAACACCGAGCAATCTAAGGTTGTCACTCTTTTCACAACGATGGGTAATAGGTATTCCGGGTTTTGGGATAAAGTGGTACAACCAGCCCGATCGATGAAGAGGGAATCCTTCACGTCTGGGGACTTATGGAGGTCTTGATGGAAGCTACCCGGTCCTTCCGAGAGGGAATCCCCGGAGGAGGAGTTGGCAACCACCAAGAGGGGTGTTTGGATGTGTGGGGCTTTGGGAGGAGAGAGCCTCCCTTCTCGGATGTCCTAAGGAGACGGGCGGACCCGAAGCTCCGATGCAAACTAAATGCAAGTGAAATTTCAAGGAATAAGAAGCAACCAAGAAGAAAATAAAAGCATACAATGATTAATGAGATGTTTGTAGGAAGCAAGTGAAATAGGCAATGATATAAACTTAAGCTAGGATGGAAGAAAGAACTAATTTAACTAAGCATGCTTTGAAAGATTTAAAGGAGAACTAGACTTAGCAAAGAAGATGATATCTAAAATACTAAGGTGAAATAAGTTGATTATCAAAGCTGGAAATTAGATGGATATGCTTTTTAAAAGATAAACGGAGAGCAAGTAAACTTGGAAGAGACAAGATGATGCTTCGAAGAAAAGTAAGCAACGTAAACAAGCAACAATGTAAGGAAATGGAAATGACTCACATGGAAATGAAAGTAAACATGATTTTCGGATGGACATTCTTAGGAAAATAAAGTGGGATTTCACTAAAGCAAAGTCGGTCCCACCGTGGTCGCCAAAAGGTGTAAGCACCCGGAACGGGACATCCGCGGATCCCCCCGGAACCCCCTTACGCCCGGCCTCGGTGTTCGTCGGTGGGTGGGTGGTGTGTTTTGTGTGTGGTCGCCAGAACCAAAGGCTCCAAAGTATGATGGGATGAAAAAAAAATGAAATAGAAAGATGACCGTCGTACCTCCGGAAGCGGGGAGATTGTTGAGTTCCGACTTCTCCTCTCTCGGCCGGCCGAAAGAAGAGAGCTTAGTGAATCCCTTGCCTTCAATCCGGTTGAAGCTCCGCCTCGATCGGATCTACCTAAGAATGTCCATAAGAAAACATGTAGACAAGTGAAGGTTTCATTAGTTCTAACGAAAGCATAGCATCGAGCTCGAATTTAGATTCAAACATGCAAATGGGAAAAGACTAACCGGATTGGGACGAAATCCCAACCCCTATTTTTGGTAGGTTTTAAACGTATATGAAATGCAAAGATGCTCTAAGACGTGCTAAATAACTTGATGATCGATGCAAAAGCGAAAAGGGAGACAAAACTCGATTAAACGGACGATCGGAATCTAAAAATAACGAAAACAAGCTTCGTCCTTCCCGGTGCCCCGTATATAGGGCGCCAGAGAAGGTGCCCCCTTTATAGGGCGCGTTGACCAAGTCAAAGCGCCCTGTATACGGGGCACTAAGTCTGGCCCGAACAGATTTTCTTCTCCTCTTCGCGGCGCTGCTCCGGAGTGCTGGGAGGCTTCCGGGACGAAGTAGGTGCTCCTCCTTGTAGACAATACTCAAATGAAGCCCATGGAAGAGGGTTTGGGTGCTGGATAAAAGAGGAGAGACGGGTAGAAGCTCTCAAAGTTGGAGAAAAATCATATTTCGGGGTGACGAAACGAGAGGGTTTTGGGGTTTTTGGTGGAAGATTTTGGATCGGTTTGGGAGGCTTTTGGAGGGTGAATGTGGCTTGGAATCGTAGTGTTGGATGATCTCTAGGGTGGCACGGAGTTGGAACCTCCCCTAAGTTCCAAATGGGGGTCTATTTATAGCCCAAAAGAGGGTACTTTGGTCATTTCCGAAAAGCAGTGCCATGTGGCATAGCACCCTATATATGGGGCGCTAGCATCATGAGATATGTCAAATCGACAAGACAAGTCACTGCGGGGGGTCAAATCAACCTGTCAAATCAATTTAATTTGGATCCAGGCGCCCTGTATATAGGGCGCCTGGTGCCCTGTATACAGGGCGCCAGGTGCCCTATATACAGGGCGCCAGGTGCCCTGTTTATAGGGCGCCTGGTGCCCTATAAACAGGGCGCCTGGTGCCCTATTTATAGGGCGCCTGGTGCCCTATTTATAGGGCGCCTGGTGCCCTATAAGTAGGGCGCCAGGTGCCCTTTCACACAGGGTTTTGCCCTCTTCGAAATGCGCCAAAGACCTTAATTTTTCCGGAAAACTCGGTTCCCTTGAAAGGTTACTCAAATATTCTTCATGAAAACAAGAATTTGAGCTCTCCAACTAGGCCAAAATTGCGTGTCTACAGGTAGAAGAATCAACTTCTCATCATGTCGTTGCTATATCTCAAGATCAAAGTCAGCTAGTTGGGGAGGTCGAACCAAACCCTTCTACCTTTTTGGAATCCTCTAGACTAAGCATGCCCTCTTCCATAGAACATCCTGAGGAGAAGCCTGCTATAGGGAGCTTAGATGAAGGAATCATAAACTTAGTTGATTGTCAATCCAATGATGACTAGGCAAGGATTTGTCAGGCATTGATCAATTGTTACCATCATTGGAATTGATCAATGAAGATGGTCAGATTGAATTGACCCCTGAACTGGGAAGTAACGAGACCAAATTGGTCATTGAAATAGGAATTGAATCAACAAGCCTCCAGAAGGGCATAGACAAAGGGATACTGAGACCTCCTCCAGATAGGCAGGCAAATCCCTTAGCATCAATCTTAGGGCCGCGACCCTTGCCCCATTCTCCTTGTAAAGAACAATCGGGCCCATGGGCCCACGATCAATCAATCTTAGGGCCACGACCCTTTCTTTATTCTCCTCCAAATCAACGATCAGGCCCATGGGCCCACAATTCCTCAATCTTAGGGCCAACGCTCTTTATTTATCCTCTTACAACCATCAATCAGGCCCATGGGTCCAAAATCTGTCAATCTTAGGGCCATGGCCCACACCCCATCCATTGGGCCCTTATGCCCCATTTTTGGGCCCTCCATTTTCGGGCACTTATGCCCCTTTTTGACAATCAGGCTCTTATGCCCCTTTTCGTCAACTAGGCCCATGTGCCCCTTTCCATCATCCGGGCCCACGTGCCCCCTTTATCCAACCAGGCCCATGTGCCCCTTTTAATCAACTGGGATCTTATGCCCCTTTTCTTCAACCGGGCCCATGTGCCCCTTTTAATCAATTGGGCTTACATGCCCCTTTCCTTCAACTGGACCCATGTGCCCCTTTTCCCCAACTGGGCCTACGTGCCCCTTTCCTTCCATCGTGTCCATGTGCCCATAATTCTCCCCAATTGGGCCCATGTGCCCAAATTTCTTCTAAATCGGGCCCACGGGTCCACCTTCTAACAAACTCGGGCACACATGCCCACACTTCAACTTCGGGCCTGTATGCCCCCATTTCTTCACCATCGGGCCCACTTGCCCATACTTCTTCAAAATCGGGCTCCCGTGCCCCCACTTCTTCGAATTCGGGTTTGCGCACCCATACTCTTCAATGGCGCCAGCGAGCCCATCACAAATCACAATCTTGCTCCCAATCATTTAAATCGGGTCCATGTGCCCACTCTTTTCATTGGGTCCCTTGGGCTCAACCTCCAATCGGGCCCTCATGCCCATCAACATCAACCGGCCTCTCTAGCCCACATTCAAATATTGGGCCCACGTGCCCCCTGATTCCGACTACTCCTGGGCCTTCAAGCCCACTTTCAACTTACGGGCCCAAGAGCCCATTTTAACTCACTTTTGTTTCCAAGCATGTTTTTGTCCTTTTTGAATTCTCTTTCTTTTTCCAAGTTTTACTTTCAACAAAAAATCAAGGTAGAGAAATTTCCTAGGTGATACCCCAATCTTTGCCTTCTACATCATCAATCCTAGTTTTGCCATGTTAAATCATATCCTTCACATCTTTCACTTCATCATATGACTTTGAAACTTGAATCCAATGTGATATAAAACATATCAAAAGTGGAAGCAGTTGGGCAAGGCAAGGCAAGGCATGGCAGGTAAGGCAAGGCAAGCACAAGCAAAGCCGTCATCAACAATGAACTTCTCCATCTTTCAGGTATTGCATGAAATTGCATTCATTATCATTATGTCATCCGCAAGGCAATATTTTTTTAAATGATTTTGAATTTCACATGACAGTCTTACTTGAGAGAAAGTTTTGATTGATGATAACTACTTTTTGTCTTATCCTAATGAATTCTTTACAATGCAAGGCATGTTTTCAATTGATTCGCCCATGGAATGTAATCTACCTCAAAAATGGAAAGAACTACCAGTATGACTTAAGTCAACATGTTCTAGGTTGTTGTCTAGGAGTCGAGGGTAGATACCATTCTACACACACAACACGTCCTGATCCCAGAATATGGATGACTTGACACCCGAGAGAAGCTAGGCAAGGCTTAGAGATGGAAGGAAAACCCTCGCCATATTCTCTTCTGTTCGGTCCAAGATAGGCAAAGGGGAATAGAGGGGGAGAGTATCGAAAGCATCCACCACCTTAGTAGGAGGCCGTCTCGAAAGGTCCAACTTCTCAAAGAAAAGAAAATGGGTGCCAAAAGATGGGCAATGAACCCCACAGGTTTAAACAAATATGGGCCTGTCTGAATGAGTACCCAAAAATGTAGAAAATGAAAAAAGGCACCAAAAGATGGGCAATGACCCCACAGGTCAAAGCACCTGTCCGAATGTGTGCCACAAAAATAGGTTTGTCAATAAAGAAGAAAAGACCCGAAGAGGCCGAACCCCAACGGGCAATTGGGTGTGAGTAGAGAAATCCCTCTTGACATCTCCAAAGCTTATCAAGGACTTTCCCTCAATTCTTCATTCTTACCCGCAAGGTGTGGGTGAACCAACCAAATCAAAGCTAAACTCTAGCCGATCAAAGGTTGAAGGTCGGAAAGATTTTGGGTAAGAAACCCCATTTTGCATATGATGTCTACCAACGAACCTAGAAAAAACAACCAAGTGATGAGAACTTGTGTCAATACTGATTTTTCTCTCCAAAAAAAACCATTTTTTTAAAAAAAAGATATCAAAAAAAGGTTGAACATTTCAAAAACTCCCAAAAAAAGTTGAATATTTTTAAAAAGGTCTCAAAAAAAGTTGAATATTTTCAAAAACTCCAAAAAAATTAAATATTATCAAAAACTCAAAAAAACTGAATATTTTCAAAATCCCAAAAAATTGAATCTTTTCAACAAAAAATAAAACTTCTTTTTCAAATTCAAAAATTTTCAAACTTTTTAAAATATTTTATCACCATGCTTGGTTTGAATTTTCGTCTTTACATTCATATTTACTTTCAATCTCTCATGTTTCAAATTCTTCATTGCATATTTGTTACTTGATTTTTTACACTCCTAAGAAGGCTAAACCCCTTGACAAAGGTCAAGGCATACTGCAACTTGCAAGGGGGATAAGCCGCATTGTTGTTCTAATCTCTTCCTTTTAAGTGTTTCAGGCACAAGAAAAACTTTACACCCCTTGACAAAGGTCAAGGCATACTGCAACTTGCAAGGGGGATAAGCCGCATTGTCATTCTAATCTCCTTTTTCTAGTGTTTCAGGCACGAAGAACAAATGTGGAGAACTTCACAACAAGGCGATGCTCACCACTTCCCTCCCCAAGGATTCTTAGGAGGAGGTGCCACCATAACCTCGGCCTTAACTTTGCCGAGAAACTTTTTGCAAGCGACACTCGCCACTTCCCTCCCCTGAGGATTCTCAGCTGGAGGAGTCATCATTACCTCGGCCTCAACATTGCCGGGAAGCTTTTACTCTGTGTCCTCATTAGGACACATGAACTCTTTTGTGAGAATGCATGGCATCCCACTGCAAACTCACCATTATCATTTCCTTTCTTAGCATATATTAGGTGCTTTACTATTTATTTTATGCATTGATGTTGAAGACCATGAGTACGGAGAAGACTTGACCCGAGATCCCCTTCATCAAAATCTAAGATGGTCGGGTCATCTCTAATGCTCATGGATAAGCCAAAGTTGTGCTGTGAGAGATGATAGTTCCCGAATGGGTATCTTGACCTCATAGACAATCTATATCTTCAACTATTTGTTATACAAGTGTTGTTTTGTTTTCTTGAGCCCAACATGCATCATGTAGCATTAATTGCATTACATTTTTGTCATTGCATTTCCTAAACTTCACCTTCTCACTCTCTCGATCATTCTAAATCCCACCGCGTTTTCTAATCCCTCTGTGTTTTCTAATCCCACCGTGTTCTCTAGTCCCACCAACCTTTCTAATATCCCACCGTGTCTGTTAAACCCACCATGTTCGGTAATCACTTTGTTCCTTCAAATATTTTATTTCTATCCCCACTGGGACCACTGCAACTTCTTTGCTATTCATCTCACCATGGCAGCCAATTCATCCCACCAAGGGCCTTCTATTTGGTCAGAACTTGCACCATCATTATCTTCACGGTCTGTGCTTTAACATTTACCTTTCGGAATTTGAGATCATTCCATTCCGAATTGAATCTTGTCTCATGGAAGACTTAAATGAATCTAAGAGCCTGAATGTGCTCGATTGGTATTCTTTTACTTTTTTAAAACAAATCTCTTTTTTAAACTTTAGCCCGTCACAGTACAGGAACACCGCAAAGATCCGGTTACCGGCTGATGATGAACCTACGAACCCATGTTTCGGGGACTCCCCACCGCGTTGGGGGTTGGCTATTCTTCTCTCGTGCCAATGGCACATCTCTTACCAATCGAACATAAGAAGACTTGATGAAACATGGCGGTTAACCAGGAGACTTTAGGAGATTCGTCTGGCCGAATCTGGTCGTTGAGCGTGTCTATATCTACACCTTGATGCCACCTTTTCAGTCCATCGCCATTTCACTCCACTACATTCCACTACGATCCATCTCGTTTCACTACGCTTTCTCTACGCTTCACTTCGTTCCGCTACATGCCATTCCCTTGCAAAGCCGACATCAAGGCGAGGCAAGCTGTAGACACGCCAAATTGGCTTGATTCGGAGCCACAAACTCTTATTCCATAGGCGATATCCTTTATTTGACCGTTATCTGATCTGGATTACCTCGTGGAGATGAGCTAAGGACATGGGTGGAGCCCCTCGCAAGTTGAGAATGGACCAATGATTTCCGGAATATTGTCATAACCTTCAAGCGAGAGCCGCACGTGAACTGTAAAAACACGAAGCCTGCTCGTTGACCGACCTTGAATGGTCCATAATTTAAGGTCTCGGGAGTCCCGCATGTGTTCCGTAACATTCAGGGTTTCCGAGAAGTCATTTCGGTAGGCGTTGGTCAATGACGGCATTCGTTATGGCTTTTTCGATCTGTGCTAACACGGCTATCCCGGACCATGTATTACGCCTTTCCGGTCATCACCGGGTCTTTTCGGGTCATCCGGGTCGATTCTAGCCGAATATTTTCATCAACCGGGGCCATACATCCGGTTCGGTCAATTTTAGGGTTTCGCGGCTTTTACGGCTTTCGATTCACGTTTACCGGGTTAATCTCAGATTTTTCGATGACTTCGGATTGTCCGATCGTACCAGACTTGTTCGGTCATCATTTTAAGTCATCCCGAGTTGACCCGAGATTTCTCGATCGGAACCGTGCTCTTTCGGATCTTTGCCCCGGGTTTTGGCTTTCCGCGAGAGGGTAAACCGGTAGAAAGCCCTGTGGGAACATATCGGGAGTCACGTCGGCTGGTTTACCGACTTGAGGAGGTGCGGTTGAAGGCCCTCTTTCCAACGCAACAAACGGGAGCCGAATCGGACATCCCGTTTGCAAGATACGGCTCGCGGAACACGCGCGCAGGAGAGAGAGTGTACCGCGCCCCCACTCCATTTGAAAGAGGAGGGCGCGCCCTGAGCGCCCTCAACCCAGGGGCGCTCCCTATGCGCCCTCAAACTGGGGGCACGCCCTGCGCGCCCCCGGTTCCTTTGAAGAGCGGGAGCATGGTCAGTTTCTTTAAATTGCAAATTACCCCGATTAGCACCTTCTAAACCGGATTTTTGGAAGGTTTCCGCGGAGGAATTTCGATTATTTGTACCGCGCCCCCGGTTCGGGGGCGCGTTACGTATGTCAAGTCGATTTTTAGCAATTTCCGGAAGTTTCCGTCGATTTTTAGCAGTGAGACGCGTAACGCGCCCCCACTTCCTTTGAAAGAGGGGGGCGCGCAGACCGCGCCCCCGAACTGGGAGCGCGCCCTGCGCGCCCCTGGTTTGAGGGCGCGCCCTGCGCGCCCTCCTCCTCTTTGAAACACGGGGGTGCGTTAGGTCCAGTTTCTAAATTTTGCACCGGCTCCCTTCCCCTATAAATTGAAGACCATTCTCAACGACCCAAGGTTAACCCCCGGTGCCTAGCTCGTCCATAGGTCGTCCAAGCTCTTCTCCGAAGCCATCCCGATGTCCAAAGGCGATCCGAAGTCAAGAAATCGATCCCGAGGTGAAGGAGAAGGCTCGATCCGGGTGTTCTGCATCAATCATCTTCGTGGACTTCTTCAGAAAATCCGGGACTCCTTCTGCAAAAGTCTTCAACATAGAAGTTGTTCACCTCTTCGTCCTCTTTCATCTCCAACTGACGTCACTCAATTCCGACTTGCCGTTTGTTCGTGACGATTGCTGCACTGAGTACGCGCATCCAAGTTCTGTTTTCTACATCCGCCCACTTTCAAAATTTTTACAAACTTCTACAAGAGATTTTCGGAGAAGTCATCAACATAATAACTCTTCCTCTCCGAGTCTTCTATCTACTGCAATGAACAGCACTCAATTCCGACATCGGGACTGCCCGTGGCGAGCTCTATACCGAAGTCGCGCCAGACAGTGCAACGCGCCCCCGTACCAAGGGCGCGCAGACCGCGCCCTCATAGCTAGGGCGCGCAGACCGCGCCCTCATACCTAGGGTGCGCCCACCGCACCCCCATACCCGGGGCACGTTCAGTCCAGCGCGCTGTCCAGCCGTATTGGTGATATCTTCTCCATTTTAGCTCCGATTTGAGTCATTCAAGTTTCTATGTCTTCGTCATTCATCCAGGATCATTTTAGTATGATTTTTATTTAGTTTTTTGCTTAATTTTATATCACAAAAAAATATACAAAAAGGCGTTAAGGCTCATTCTAAAGCCGGTGAGTCCAATTCCGATTGCTTCTTTCTCATCTTCTTACTACAGTTACTACACTTCCCATAGTTCTAATCATTTTATTTCACTTGGTTTATTGTTCTAGTTGCACAGGTCTATCAGGCTAGCATCGGTTGGAGTCTCTTCTTCATCGGCCGGCCGAAGAAGAAGAAGGTTGAACCCATATCCCGATCTCCCACGCTAAGGTACACGGTCAAATCTAACTAAATCTTGTTTTTATAAAGCAGAGCCCGCGGCTCCTGGCGACCACCTTTTTTTTATTCATGTTCTAAGCTAATTCACTCCTCACTCTCCTCCCACATGACCCGAACCATCTCCGGTGCTCGAGCGACGCCGTGAGATGAAAGTTCGGGGATCAATGTGAGTGTGGGACCGAGGTGAGGAGTCTTTACCGCTTTCCGAGTGTTTTCTGATTCACTCCCTTTTTCTCTTATTCCATCTTTCACCTTCACTTGAGGTGCAGATCCGAAACCCGTTTCTGGAGTCGACACAAACCTCACTCCCTCAGAAGAAAAACGTTTGATCAAAGTGTTGGTAGAATATAAGGACACGTTCGCATGGACATATGAAGACATGCCGGGATTAGATAATTCATTGGTTGAACATAGATTAACCTTGAAAAATGAAACTACCCCGGTTAAACAAAAGCTCAGGAGATTCCACCCTGATATTGCACTCAAAATAAAAGAAGAGGTCGACAAACTACACCAAGCAAAATTTATTAAAGTCGTCCTATATCCTCAATGGGTGGCTAACATAGTCCCTGTTATGAAGAAGGATGGACGGGTTCGGATTTGCATAGACTTCAGGGACTTGAACTGAGCGTGTCCTAAGGATGATTTCCCTTTACCTTATATCGATGTTTTGGTCGATAACACAGCTGGATTTGAAATGCTTTCATTCATGGATAGTTATTCTAGATATAATCAGATCCGGTTAGCTGAGGAGGACCAAGAGAAGACCTCGTTCACTACACCATGGGGAACATATTGCTATGTTGTCATGCCCTTTGGGTTAAAGAATGCTGGTGCTACATATCAGAGGGCTATGATGACTATCTTTCACGACATGATGCACACCCTTGTAGAGGTGTATGTAGATGATTTGATCATCAAGTCCAAGAGTCGAGAAGATCATTCTGAAGTGCTAAGGAATGTTTTTCAACGAGCTAGAGAATACAAGCTGAAAATGAACCCTAAGAAGTGTACATTTGGAGTTTCATCAGGAAAACTACTAGGGTTCATAGTAAGCAAAAGGGGCATAGAGATCGACCTAAACAAGGCTAAAGCAATCATTAGTATGCCTCTCCCGAAGAATATGAAAGAGCTTCGAGGATTGATTTGGAGGTTACAATTTGTCCGCCGGTTTATCTCACAACACTCCCAAAGGTGTAAACCTTTCTATGAGTTAACCAAGGCAGGAGCCGAGTTTAAATGGGATTCGAAGTGCCAGGAGGCATTTGATGGGTTGAAAACATACCTGGCAAGTCCTCCTGTACTTAGACCACCAATTCCCGACAAGCCCTTGGTCTTCTACATTTCGGTTCGTGCACAAGTTGATGAAGAAGGGAAAGAACGAGCTACTTACTACTTGTCTAAGATGTTTGATGCTTGTAAACTAAAGTACATTGTGGTAGAAAAGACCTGTGCTGCTCTTGTTTGGGTGGTTCATAAACTCAAACATTATTTTCTTGCTCACCAAGTCAAGCTCATTGCTCATATCAATCCTATCAAGTTTCTGTTAGAGAAGACAGTTTTGACTGATCGGTTAGGGCGATGGCAGAGTTTCTTATCCCAATTTGATATCACTTATGTCCCAAAGAAGGCAATCAAGGGCTATGCTATTGCTGAACACCTTGCCCATCATCCCATACCTATCTTTGACCCAGTCCAGTCAGAGTTCCCAGATGACGAACTAATGTCAGTTCGATCATCCAATCTTTGGACATTATATTTTGACAGGGCTCTGAACTCTCATGATAGAGGGATAGGTATTATCCTTCTGTCCCCTGAAGGTGTCACCATTCCACAGGCTTTTCAGCTTAACTTTCCAGCAACCAACAACATAGCCGAGTATGAAGCCTTGCTGGCCGGGCTGGAGGCCGCTCATTTCCATGGTGCCAGTAAACTAAGGGTGATAGGTGATAGTCAATTGATCTTACGCCAAGTCCTATCCACGAACCGAACGTCCCATCCAAACCTCAAACCCTACTAAGAGCTCACCACCTGCTACATCAAGCTATTCTTCAAACTCACCTTTGCCCATGTTCCCCGTTCTCAGAATATCCTCGTCGATGCCTTAGCTTTACTAGCTTCATCTCTATCTGGCCTACTAGGCAGGCAAGTGCGGACTATCCACATATGTATGAGGACAATTCTAGTAATTGAGGATGGACGTTTTCTAAAGGTTAAGGAGAGGTTCAACAGAAAGGAATACTTGGAACATAAAGAAGAAATCTCCTTAATTGAGTTGTAAGAATTAGAAGAAGGTGAGAGACCTTGGTATGACGAGATTGTGAGATATTGCCAAGATCAGTCATACCCGCCTGGATCAACCACCAAGGAAAAGAAGGCAATCAAAAGAGTATCCCAGAGGTATACAATCCTAGGAGGAGTGCTCTACAAGAGAAGCCAAAGTGGAATCTTACTCGGGTGTCTTGATGAAGAAGAAGCCGAGTTGGTGATGAAGGAAGCACATTCTGGAGTTTGTGGTGGTCATGTGAATGCCTAAGCCCTTGCTAAGAAAATCATCTGACAAGGGTATTATTGGCCAACTCTAGAAGAAGACTGCTCCATATTTGACCGGCAATATTTGACAGGCACTATCATTCATGTCAACTCCATGATGACAAGATTCACTCTCCCACATCTTCCCTTCATCCAATTCATGCCCCATGGCCGTTTGCAATGTGGGCTTTTGATATCATTGGCCCCTTGAGTGACCTCAACTCCGTAATGCGCTCAAAATCATTCATTCTGATGGTAACATAGTACTTCACAAAGTGGGCTGAAGTGGAAGAATTCATGGAGATTAAAGCATCAACAGTCTGCTCCTTCATCAAACGCAACATCATTGCAAGGTTCGGGATCCCAGCGACTTCGTCACTGATAATGGGCCGCAATTTCTCTCTCAAGATCTGTGTGATCTTTGCAACAGGTATCGCATTTCATTGCATCATTCATCACCATACTATCCTCAAGGTAATGGTCAAGCAGAATCCACCAATAAAACCATAATCAAAATCATCAAGAAATCTTGTAAGTCTAACAAGTTTGCCGATTCGCCTGATAAGCTTGTAGATGCTCTATGGGCTTATCGTACTTCTGTAAGGACTCCCACTGGACAAACCCCATATGCTTTGGCATATGGGATGAAAGCAGTGGTCCCCTACGAAGTATTACTTCCATCTCTCTGAGTTCAGCTCAACAGGGATATTCCTGTTGATGAGAGACGAGAATCTCTCCTTGCACAGCTTGAACTCTTGGATGAAAGAAGGCTAGCCACCGCCGAGCATGCTCGGACTTATCAGAATAGGCCTAAAAGGTTTTACCAAAAAAGGTTGGTTGAGAGAAAATTCGAGATCGGTGAGATGGTAGTCAAATGCATATTCGTTAAGCAAGGGGGTCCCTGCTCCAAGTTGCAACCTAACTGGGAAGGGCCTTATGTAATCACTGAAAAGTATCTAGGCAATGTATATGAATTGACTAATGCAGATGGAGAAAATTGAATCATCATTGGAATGGAGTTTACCTTAAAAAGTACTTTCCATAAAAATGGAGAAACCGCTGGTATAATCTCAAGTCATCGATCCTAGGTTGTTCGTGAGTAGTCAAGGGTAGGTACCATCCTACACACATAACACCTCCCAATCCTAGAATCCAGACAGCCTGACACTTGCGAAAGGCAAGGCAGAAATCTAGAAACGGAAGGAGTACCCTTACCCTATTCTCTTCTACTCGGTCCAAGATAGGGAGAGAAGATTAGAGAGGGTTAGTATCAAAAACACTCGCCACCCTAGTAGGATGCCATCTCAGAGGGTGCAAAAGGGTGCCAAAAGATGGGCAATGAACCCCTTAGGTTAGAGAAAGAAAAATGATCAACCTGTCTGAATGAGTACCCATAACGATAGTCAAGGTAAAAGGCACTAAAAGATGGGCAATGTCCCCACAGGTCAAAAAGCTGTCCAAATATGTGCCACATAGAAAAGAGAAAAAAAATAAGAGAGACCCAAAGAGGCAGAACCCCAATGGGTGATTTGAGTTAGAGTAGAGAAATCCCTCTCAACATCTCCAAACCTTATCAAGGACTTATCTATACTCTTCCTCCTTAAACCCCTTGGGTTGGGTAAACCGACCGAATCCAGGTGGAATCCAAGCCGATCAAAGGAAGAAGGTTAGAATGATTCTAGGTAGGGAACTTTATTTTGCACGTGACATCTACCACTTGAGTCTTAACAAACCCCAAAGATCGATGAACTGTCTCAAATACTAGCATTTTCTTCACAAAAAAATGCATATTTCAAGAATCCAAAAAAGTGCATATTTCAAAATATCCAAAAAAATGCATATTTTAAAAATCCAAAAAAGTGCATAATTCAAATATCCAAAAAATGCATTCATATTTCAAAAATCCAAAAAAATTGAATACTTTTGAAAATAAAAAAAAACATTTTCAAGAAAAACCAAAAAAATTGCTCATTAGCTCAGTCATGATCATTGCCTCAGTTGCATCCATGTTTATTTTTCTGTTATGCATATTTCCATTGGTGCAATGCATATCCATTTTTGCCTGAATTACCTTGTTAAGAAGGCTCTTCCCTTTGACCTAAGTCAAAGATGACCATAATGGGCAAAAGGATGAGTCATGGTGAAGATCTAATCCTCTTTTATCAAGTGTTTCAGGCATTTCAATGCAGGAGAGGAGAGGATTCACACCACGGCAAGTAAGTTCTCTCATCCCTTACCTCCATTTAATTTAAGTCATTTGTTTTATTCCACCTTATTAAGAATGCTCCTCCCTTTTACTCAAGATCAAGGCAAACGATATACAAGCAAAGGGATGAGTGTTGGCACCAAAATTTTCCGCTTAGCTTGTTTGATACAGATTTCAGCAATGCCAAAGCCGGTGCGGAAAAATCCAACCCATATTCGGAAAATTCAAGAATAGATGATGCAAACAGGCTTTGGAAATACCTTGGCATGGCCTTACATGCTAAAAATGGCCAAGATAATGTGCTCATTACATAGCCCCGGTCAAGAGCTTCGCAACGGTGCCCAAAACATGGAAAATAGACATCGGAAGGCCGAAATGACCATTTTGCCCCTGACACTTTGGGACAAATTGGAACTCTAACATGGAATTCCAACTTTACCACATTGTCAAGGATAGATAGAGCTAGGCAACGCTTGAAACGGATCGAAAATCTGACCCCCGGATGAAGAGATATGCAAGAAAGAACAAATCCGAACGGAAAACCGTATGTTCTCGCACCAGGGGCATAATGGTCCGATTAGCTCTGGATCGACCCATGGGCTGAAAATTTCAATTTTTCATGACCCAAAACTTTTATCTCATGAATATTGATCCATGAAAAATAAATTTGTTCAATGGGAGAAGGCAATTGCATTCAATTACAGTTTTTGGCATTATCGACGGCCGAGATCGCACCGATCAAAGAAACTAGCTAAATTAAGAGATCCGTTGCAATTCAAGTGATCTCAACCACACATCAGGATATAGCATAAGATCAATGGCCATCAGGGCATGATCTGGAATTTTTTTGAAGTCAATTTGGGATTTATATAATTGGTTTTGGTCGGAATTAATGATAGCCATTGGATCGGGAGCACTTTGATTAAACCAGGGTTAAACCTAACCCAAGATGGGCTAACCTTACCTGTCATGGCTGAACCCCATCCTCCCTCATCTGATGTGTGCGCAAGAAGCCCTAGAAAATAGGGGAGGGAGGCGCACCCACCTCCTCCTTCCTTGGCTGGTGGGTCCCACTCAACCACTTCCCTCAACCACCTCCCATGGCTTATCCCTATCTCTCCCTTGGTTTATCTTCATCCTAACTAATCCTACAACTAACCAAGCTTATCCTCATCCAAGCCTTGGTCGAACCAGCCTTCTTTCCACATGTCATGTGCGCACACCTCCTTGAAAGGAGGAGATGGAGCGCACCCTTCTCTCCGTCTCTTTCTAGTTGGCGCATAATCATCCTCAACAACCAACTATGGGTTATCCTTATCATCACCAACCTCCCTTGAGTTATCCTTATATCCTCTCAACAACCTCCAGCCTTATCTTCTCCTGGAGATGGCGCCCCTCAGCCCCTATAAAAGCCCCCTCAGCTGGCCATGTGCAGGACAAGCTGATCACCCTGCGGAAGCCCTGCCTCTTCTCCCTCTACCCTGCTCCAAGACAGCTTCTCCTTGATTGGACGTCTTCATCAGCAAGTCAGAAACCTCTCCAGCACCCTTGTGGTGTACCAAGTGAAGAAGAAGAAGGAGAAAAGGCCTCCCTCCAGCAGGTGCGCCAGCAGCAGCCCAATCGGTGGTGCACTGATTCCAACAGCAGGTGTTCCTTCTTGGAGCACTGATTGCAGCCCCATTTTCAGCAACAAAAGAAGAAGAAGAAGAAGAAGGGTATAATACCAGTCATCTTATCTTTCAATCTCCAACAAGGATTGTGCGAAAAGGTGAGGGAAGATGTAGTACTTTCTAGTTCTTTTCCTCCCCTCTTCTTTCTCTTCCCCTCGGCCTTCTCTATGGCCATTCAAGAAGCTCCAAAAACTCAGCCTTGTTGGTACCACTTAAAGCCCATGTTCAACGTCCCAATTTTGGTTCCACAATCCAACAAAAATCAGCCTCTTTGAGCCCCTCATTTTAGACCCCTTTCTGTCCATGTGTACACAGCCCATAGGTGGTCTGTAAACAGCCCATTTGGCATCCCCAAGAAACACCATGTTGTCACCTAACACCATGCCTCTTGTTGACATCCCTCTAGCAGCCAATTAGGCTCCTGAACATGCTCCTAATCAGGTTATGTTCGACCATCCTTGCTGCCCAAGTGTACGAACTTCAGAAAACACCCAAATCAGGCCCCTCTGATGGCTTGAAAACCAGCACCTACTTAACCTCTCTGATGGCCATCTAAACAGCACCCAATCAGCCCTATTCTCTACACAGATCCCTTACCCATTGAGGAGGATGGAGTGATGTCCCGGGCATTCTTGGATCCACAATATGGGCCAAGTCTCCCCCGGGCAGGCTCTTGATCCCTTGTTTTGGCTGGAGGAGAGGGTGATGTCCTGGGAATTCTTGGAATCCGTACGATGGGTCAAGTCTCTCTCAGGCGGATTCTCAACTTCAACCAAGATAGCCCATTTGTGTGGCCTTTCTTATTTTAATACCAAACAGCCCCTTTGAGGCATTGAAATCATTTCCAACGTGCCCTTTGTGCAGCACCTAATCAACCCTTCCAAACTTGCCTTAAACCTGCCCCTTGTGCAGTCCCCTTTCCAACTCTTCCAAGCAGCACCCCCACAGATTCATTCCAGCCCCTATGAGGCTTCCTTTGCCCACTACTACAGAAAGAAGGCAAACACTAGAAATCAAATTCTGCAGATTGTCAAAGCAGGCCATTCTGGCCCTTGGAGATCAAAACAGGTGCTGCGAACAAGTGCAACAAACCGAGGCTACAACAGGTCCTTGTAAGGACCAGGTTGGGGGTGACGGCCTGATCCCCCTTGGCTCACATGATGGGTCAAGGGCATGAGAAGGTGGCTCTCGATTCTGGTCCAAACAAGGTGTAAAACAGGCCAACCGGGCCATGGAGACATGAAGCTCGAATTGGGCCAACCGGGCCAACATGACATGAAGCCGGCCTTCTCAGGCCATGAGACATGAAGACCAGCCCATTGTGCTGATGAAGCTGGCCCATTGGGCCTTGGACACTTAAAATAAACCTTAACTAAATCTGAAGGCGAAATGCCAAAATTAAATAAGGAGTTAGTCCACAACTGGACGCTTCATTGGGCGGCTCATCCGGCATGCACCGGAACGTTGACTCGGGCGTAGGCATGGGACACGCTTCCCACTACAGACGGACCCTTCCCACTACTTGGAAAGTCAAATGACTATGCCTTGTAGGACGGGTAAAATTCCACACCGATTGGAAAATAAGGCGGCATGCTGCCAAAATTTTTCCAATCAAGTGGTATTTTACACCAAGGGAAGGACATTCACACATTTGCACTTCGACCAGCATTGAACATGGCATATGAACTGCCACATCTGATGTACACCAGCATGAACATGAATATTCAATGAACATTTCAAGTACCGAGTTTATTACATGTGACTGGGTATCGACACTAGCCCGACAGACCGGATGTGATGCAAACCGAACAAGAGTTAACCAAATCTAAAGTTAACTTAATTAAATCTGAAAATACATTCAAACCAACCTTAAAACATGCTTAAAACAGATCATTAAAGCTTTAACATCCAACAAAAATCAGATTTAATACAATCTGGAAAAATGGATTCAATACATTTAATCTATTTGAATTCAAATGCTTAAACAAGTGCAAATCAAACCAATTGAAAAGAACACATAAAGAAAACATTAAGGTATATGAAATTCATCTTAAAACATGACAAATTCAGATCATTAACAATCTGAAGTTCAAGTTTAATCAATTTGAACCAAACTGCAAAACACTTGAATTATACCGAACACACCCGAATTGGTATGAAAACACCAACCGACATGAGAAAATCACATGAAAATGACTCAACACATGTCAATTAAACTTAAACAAGTCAAAATTAATAAACACATCTAAAATATCAAGTTCAAACAAAAATAAAATAAACTTCAACCAATTGAAGTAAAACAAACCAAACAATTCAAACAAGCTCAAAACAAATAACATTTAAATCCAAGTTAAATGGAAATCTGAAATCAACATTTCAAACCACATCCAAATCAATTCATAAATCAAACATTTCACAACTTCAAACAAAATCTAATCAAACTTGTTTGCATCTCATCGGACCTGAAAGGCTGGGGCCCTTTGTGTTTTTTATACGTTGTGGATGTGCACGCTCTCGTCAAACAAGATCTCTATGGCAATTAATCAAGGGTGTTCGAGTGTTTGCTCGATGTAAATGAACATCGGATATTCGCACCATCCGATGGAGAGAGGTCAAAAAATATTTTCATAGAACCTGAACCTCGGTTCTATACTCTTCTAATATCACCTGGACTATCTAGTAGTTTTTATGGTCTATCACCGATTTTACTAGAAAATTCAGGTACGATATTTTCAACATTCAAAATCGAATCTTTTAAACACATTTCAAGAAACAAAATGATTCACGAGGTTCCCACAAATTGGCACGCCCGGTGGGAGCTCTCTTTCCCTTCATCTCTCTGCCATAGCAATCTGAGAGGGTGCACATCCACTATCTCTTTAAAAAACTCTCTACATATGATCAAGTCAGCCTTGTATGTTTTTGTAGGTTCAATGGACTTTGACAATGGCGTTCGTTATTCTGAGGCCTACGTCAATAGCCGTTGCATCAGTGCCATCACCGCTGGCATCACTTTTGGCCGCTTCCCCAAAGTTGTGTTGCACCCTGACCGTCTAGGTGCCGCACTGGAGGAAGCATTCGCTTCTGAGGAGGAGGTCCATCCCCTCCAACAACTTAAAATAGCTTCTGCAGATGCTGCCCTACTCTCTGAGGCCTCCCTCCCGAAGTTACCTCAGCCGGATCCTCTTCAAGAGTCATTTTCAGTGAATATTATCAACGTTAACTCCGGGCCCGCGCCCGCATCTCCTCAGTCAAGTCTGCGCAAGCTTCGGCTTGAATATGGCTCCCGTCGTAACTTAGAGGTTGGCAATGTACGGTGCCCTTGGAACCGTACCCGCCAAGCCACTTTCATCAAGAATCTTTCTGAGTTTAGGGAAGAGAAGCGCCGTCGACCGCGGCTTATTGTTCTACCCCTTGTCAACCGGTTCGTTGCTCTGAGCCAGTTGGATAATGACTCACGGGCCCCTGCTATGCCCGTTATTAAGAATATGCCAACTGTACGGGGGAAGAGTCAACCTTCTGCCCGTTCCAAGAAGACCGGCCAACCAGTGGCCGGGGATGCTGTTGAGAGGGGGCAGCCCTCAACTAAAAAACTCGAAGACTCGAGCCGATCAGCGGCTCTCAAGATACCAGCTTGGTCGAGGGGCCATCCCTTGGCCCGTCTTCCTTCCTTGGACCAATCAGCAGTCCATGCTTAAAAGAATCTGCAGGTGCTGCCACCTGCCCCTCAAAAGTTCTGTGTGAACGGTCGGTTTGTCGACCAACAATTTTTGTCCTCTGCCCAACCGATTTGGGGCAAATTCCCTATGATGTTTTTGGCTCACCCGGCTGACCGATCAGTGGTCCAGCCCAAGAAGACCCAGCAACAGCTGCCTTCCATAGTGAAGGCTCCAGTAGTCAGCCCTACTGCTGACTTTTCATTTCAGCGATCAGCTCCACCTATTGGGGGCATGTTCCCCATTCAAGCTTCTTCCCGCCAAGAGACCTGGATAACGGACTCTCCTGCCAACCGGGGGAAAGGATTCAAACCCTCTATCCTGGTCCCGAAGGTCTGGCACCCTAAGGCCACCTCTGTTCGGCTGAAGGCTCAGTTTGCTCCGCCCCACCGGCGACAATATTATCATTTCAATAACAGCCATGCATACACCACCCTGCGGGACCTGCCCTGTAGAAGGGAGTTGGTGCTTCATCAGCCGATGTTTCCTGAAGACGCCCCCGAACGTCAAGTGGCACACGGACCAGCACGCCAAATGTTGGCTTTCACATGTCACATTGTGGGAGCTAGTCGCCTTGAAGACATACCAGAAGACTCTCGGATTGCAGCTCATCAACAGCTCGCTATCATTACCAATTCCACACACCATCGCAACGAGAAAGACACCATGCAGAATGAGGGGAGTGAGGCCATGCCTCCAACCATGACAATAGAAGACCTTTGGTGTGAGAATCAACGGCTCAAAGCCCTCCTCGCCAATGCTAATTTTCTCCATTCTCGGCCGGCACAAGCATCAGGTGCTACTGAGGTTTCAGATGGGCCCCGTGTTGCCCAAGGAGAGCTACTGCCTGTAGTACAGCCTCGTCCTGCTGCTCCTATGCAGCCAACCCCAAGGCCATACATTGACGATGAGGTCTTCATTGCACGTCGCATCGTGCACCAGTGCCTCCACCACCGCAAGAACCCTTGGAGCCCACTCAACGGGTTGTGATAGATCAGATGATTTCTAGGCGGCTTGCACAGCAGAATGATGAACATAGCGTGGTGGACCTTTACCAGGTTCCTTTCCCGCCACACCACCAATATGTTAGACTCCCCTCTGACATCTCCAAGGTGCCTAAGTGTTCCAAGTTTGACGGGTGTGGGTTCCCTAGGGAGCATTTGATGCTTTACTACACACATATGGGTGAACTAGCACACTGCGAATCGTACTTGCTCAAGTACTTTGGCACCACTCTAACAGGTACAGCCTTTGAGTGGTATTCTAGCTTGAAGCCTGGGTCAGTAGCCGATTGGCCCGACATGCAGAAAAGGTTCATTGAAAGGTTTAGCTTCTTCAAGAGGTCACACACCCTGGTGGAGTTGACTACTATGTCCCAAGGGCAAAACGAGTCAGCAGTAGACTACATTCGTCGCTGGAGAAATATATGCATGAAATGTGTCAATCCCCCTTTGAACGAGGAGGCAATCGCGCTATGCAAAAGGGGCCTACGAGCCAAAATCCAGGAGAAGGTGCTTGGGACAAGAATCCAGACATTTGAAGACTTAAACATTACCGTTGCTGACATAGAACACTTCTATGTCAACAACCCTTTGATGGCTACACCAAAGCTAATGCCGATGAAAGACAAGCAGCCAGCTTCCCAGAATGTCAACATGGTGGACACCTCTTTCTCCTCAAGGAATAATGGCCTTGGGCAAAAAGAAAAATGTTACAAAGCCTCTTCTAAAGACCGTCAACAGTTTGAGGCCACGAGCCTCATGGGCAGAACGCATGGCCAAGCCATATTCCTTTAGTCGAGAATACTCAAAGAAGCTGTTTGACATCTGTATGAAGAATGATTTGATCAGTTTACCACAAATGAAGCATCCCGATGATGCTCAAAGAATTGGGGAGCCTAACTTCTGTCCTTTTCATAGGATGGTTGGGCATGTCATTGAAGACTGCTACCAGTTCAAGGATGTCATCGAGTCTCTGATCAATAATGAGGTCCTTAGCCTTGGAAAACAACTAGTGAGCCCGCCACAGCCTCACTATCAGACTCAGCAGCAAACAGACTTCACCGTTAACACAGTGCATTTTCAATCACCGCACCCTCACACGAGCTCCTCTTACGTCATCCATGCCACGCTAGAGGACAATGTACAGGAGGATCAACAGACTAGGGACACTTTGAGTGAGTCCACTCACCCCCGGGATTCTTTCTTATTTCAAAAGCTTATTCAAGATCTGATCCAAGAAAACATCCAGGCACTGGTCAAACCTACAAAAAAGATGACCAGCGTACAACGAGATGAGGGTGGTGAATCTAGCAAAGACAACCCTAGTCTCCAATGAGCTTTCCAAAGAGGAAGATATCATCTTTTGTGGCTCAAACATTGGATGCAGCCCTATCGCGGCACCATCCTCTTCACATGCTTCTAGCGTCTTTGATGAAGGCAGCACTTCTCAGACAGGAACAACAACACAACATAGCCAACAAGGGAGTGCACCATTTAATTTCACAGTGGCGGACCTCTGGCAGCAAAATCAACAACTTAAGGCCATCTTGGCCAATGCTAGGTTGTTTTCACCGCAAACAACTCAAAGTTCAGGAGCTCTTGAGATCTCCAGGCCCTATGTCACTCAGGTTGGTCCCTCCTTGGCAACCCCACTGTGGCCGGTCACTTATCAACAATCAAACCTAGGGGAGTCTTCAAAAGATGAAGCATGCATGATCTCTCATAATCAACCACCCCAAGTGTGCATGGATCTCTCTAAGATGGCTATGATTGAGCAGTTGATCGACTTGAGGCTGTCTCAGCATGAGAAGAGACACAACATAGTAAGTCACCCTCAGTCTACCTTGTGTCACCGGCAACAACATCCTTGTCTTAGTGACCCACCGAGGGGAAGGTTTCAGTCAAAGCATGCTAAATGCAAGCAACCAGCAGCCCGTGGGGGTAATATCATCAATGCCTCCTCATCAAGGGGCAACAACACTGGGGACAAGAATGCCACCATGGCTCCCCTTCCAAAGACTCCTTCGACAAGACCCACATGGGAAGAGCGTGCACTGAAGAGGTACTCTTTCCCACAAGAATGCACAAGAAAACTGTTTGACATGTGCATGGAAAACAATTTGATTTACTTGCCTCTAATGAGACGTCCCAACGAGGCTGGAAGGACCCCGGAACCCAACTATTGCCACTACCATAGGGCCATAGGGAACCCGATTGAGGATTGCTTTCAAGTCAAAGACTTAGTTGAAGCCATGATTCATAATGAGGTCATCGACATGGGAGACCTACTAGTGGCCCCTCCTCAACTCCACCATAGAGTCAAGTGGCCAAACAATGCCACCATGAGCACGGTACATCATCAACAACCAGGGACCAGTCAATAGAACACTTTGTCCAGAAAAAAAAAGATAAAATGGGCTAAAAATGGAGATGCCTGACGGACTTAGTTGGTCAAACACAGTGATCGGCTAAGGGTAAAAATGTCAAAATAATCCAGTCAAGGTGGAAACCTGCAAAGGAGCCTTGAGCAAAATTGAATAACCCTGCTGTGCGAAAATCTCACAATGGGACGCACAGGCAAAATTGAAAAGGGGTCAGCCTGGGTAAAAACTCCACAAAGGTGCAGTCAGGTTGATTTAAAAAAAAAAAATTCTTGGCCATGTTTAGCTAGTCTCCATGTCTCATAAAAATTTTCAGTTCATCATGATCCTCCCGGTATGCACGGTTTGAAAGGTCATCCAAACTTGTACCATATTGACCACTCAAGTCATTTTGGTTCACAAAACCTCTATGTCATCCCGACCACTCCGGTCTTGATGATCTACAAGAAAAAAAAACATTCTCAAAGTTGTCTGGAACCTTATTCTGGGCGATTTCAAAACCCACACCACCTTGGCTACTCCAACTTTGGTGGTCCAAAGAAAAAGCTTCTCATCCTTGGGACATCAAGCTATCCTTGGGGCCACTACAGCTCCTTTGGATTCATCCCTAGGGCCACAACAGCTCCTTGGGGCATCAAGTTATACTTAGGGCCACTACAGTTCCTTTGGATTCGTCCCTAGGGCCACAACAGCTCCTTGGGACATCAAGCTATCCTTGGGGCCACTACAGCTCCTTTGGATTCATCCCCAGGGCAACAACAGCTCCTAGGAACACCAAGTTATCCTTAGGGCCACCACAGCTCCTTTGGATTCGTCCCTAGGGCCACAACAGCTCCTTGGGACAAAAAATGCTATCCTTGGGGCCACTACAGCTCCTTTGGATTCATCCCCAGGGCAACAACAGCTCCTTGGAACATCAAACTATCCTTAGGGCCACTACCGCTCCTTTGGATTCATCCCTAGGGCCACAACAGCTCCTTCAGACATCAAAATTATCATTAGGACCACTACAGTCTCTTTGGATTTGTCCCTTGGGCCACAACAACTACTTTGGACACAAAACTTATCCCCAGGGCTATTACAACTCATTTGGATATGTCCTTAGGGCCATAACAGTTCCTTCGGACTTAAAAAGCTATCCTTAGAACCACTACAGCTCCTTTGGATATCAAACCTATCCTTACAACCACTACAGTTTCTTTGGATACATCCTTAGGACCACAACAGCTCCTTTGGGCATAAAACTCTTCCTTGGGACCACAACAACACCTATGGAACCAAAACTCTTCTTGGGACTACAAATGCTCCCTAGAATCCAAAACTCTTTAACATAGCCGCAACAACACCTATGGGATTCACAAAACCTTTTCTTTGGGTCACAACAACACCTTTAGAACCAAAACCTTTCCTTAGAGCCGTAGTGGCACCTTTTGAACCAAAAACCTTTTTAGGACCATTACAGTCCCTTCAAACCCAATAAAAACTATTCTAAGGATCATCACAACTCCTTCAGATCCAAAACCTTTTGTTCCTTACAATCTCAACTATAGGACCATAAATGACCTCGATTTCTAAAACTCATCCTTAGGGCCCCAACACACCTTAGGATCTACACCTATAGTTTGAATCCACACTTGGTTTGATCCACCTATCAATATATGGCTTGAGGGAAGCCTCAATTCCCTACAAAAAAACAAAAAACAAAAAAAGGGGGCTGAAAAAAAAAGAGATGCCTGACAAGCTTGGCCGATAACCCGAAAATGACTGATCTAGAGCAAAAAATGTCAAGAAGAAGCCTGGCTAGAGTGAAAACCTGAAAGGGCACTCTAGGCAAAATTAGGTGACCCCGCTACATGAAAACCTCTTCAGAGACATGTAGGCAAAACATCAAGGGGGCTGGTCTGGGTGAAAATCTCGTGAGAGACAGTCGGATCAGTAGAAAGAAAAAAGAAAAAGAAAAGACAAAGCAAAAACAAAACAAGAGAACAAAGGAGTGGCTCATTCAGAAAGCATGTATGTTGGGGAGCATATAGGAATTGACACCATCAGATGTGCTTATTTAATGGGGGATGGACAACCAAACAGAAAAAGGTTAAGGCTGGCCATGTACAAGGGCCCAAGCCCTTCTCAGTCCTGAAGAAGCTCATGTAGCAGAAGCAATGGATAGATTGCCAAAGACAGAGTTGAACAAATACTAGAGGCCAACTTACATGGGCAGTCCCTTCTCAACTCTCGTCTCCAAAGAACTGCCCATGGGGGGCATTTGTTGGCACCAAAATTTTCCGCTTAGCTTGTATGATACAGATTTCAGCAATGCCGAAGCCGGTGCGGAAAAATCCAAACCATATTCGGAAAATTCAAGAATAGATGATGCAAACAGGCTTTGTAAATGCCTTGGCATGGCCTTACATGCTACAAATGGCCAAGATAATGTGCTCATTACATAGCCCCGGTCCAGAGCTTCGAAATGGTGCCCAAAACATGGAAAACGGACATCGGAAGGCCAAAATGACTATTTTTCCCCTGACACTTTGGGACAAATTGGAACTCTAACATGGAATTCCAACTTTACCACATTGTCAAGGATAGATAGAGCTAGGCAACGCTCGAAACGGATCGAAAATCCGACCCCCGGATGAAGAGATATCCTTCAAGACCTCCGTAAGTCCCCATCCGTGGAGTATTCCTCTCCGCACGATTGGGCCGGTTGTACCACTTCCCAAAACCCGAAGAACCCAAGTACCTACTCGTGGTGATTGAGTGATAACCTTAGGTCTTGAAGATTGAAGCAATAGGAATCATACCTACTTGAGTGAACAATTGCTAACAATCTATCTAATCTAAGGTTTTAACCCAAAAATTGTCGAGTAGTCATTTTAAAACCTTGTTTGCATAACTTGCTTGCTCACAACAATTGAAAACAACCAAAAAATTCTTCTTCTTTCAAAACACTTAAAAAAAACAAAAAAATCCCTCTTAATTTTTGTGTTCAACTTGCTTGCCAAACAACCAAATTGAAACCAAATCAAATCAAACAAACAACCATAACCAAACAAAAACTCTCTTTGCATTTACACCTTTCATTTGCTTCCTTTCAACCATTTTGTAATGAAATTTGACAGGATGCCCACTCTAAGGTCTGGAAGACACGTCGGGATGTCGGACTACTACGGCCAAGAAGAGGAGTACGAGACGGGTCACTGCGAGCTTCAGCAACCCATGGTCCAACCAGAGGGCCATGTCAACGCCGTCAGGGAGCCAGAAATTCAAAATCCTACTCAGCAACCTGCTTCACTTAGCGTGGAGCAACTCCTCCAAGGTCTATCTCTTCATCTAGACCCTGAATCTTTTTTGCTTGTGCAATCCTTGACAAAGGGAAAGATGCCCGCCAATCAAGCTCTGATCGAGGGAAATCAAGCCCCCTCACCACCCCAACCGGCAGTCAGGCCCTTAATCATTTCTTCTTCTGGGCAACCCTGTCGTGTCTCCACTCACCCCGTTGTGGGGCATTCGCATAATACTGTTCCAATTCCTGTTTCCAACCTACCTCTTCCAACTCAATCACCTAAACACTTTGCTATCGTGGCTTAAGAATCCAGCCTCACCCAGACATTAATGAACAAACTCAACCAGATGGATGAGCGCTTTGAAGAGATGAGGCACCGCCTCGATTCTAAAGCCATCCCTGAAATCTCTGTCCCATCCTTCCTAGTTCTACACCTTCCTCCTTCAGAGATACCAGTCTTCCAACGTTACAATGGGACTGGTAATCCTTTCAACCATCTAAAGAGCTTTCTCTATGACTCCGCATTCTGGAAAAATGACCGCAAAGCCCTTGCCTTCCTATTCCGTCGGTCATTGGAAGGATCCGCCCTGGACTGGTTCTATTCTCTTGATTCCATTGAGGTGGCAGATTTCGACATCGTCAAAGCAAAGTTTCTACAGAGGTACAAGGATCAGGTTGGGCCAGCCTGCTCGATAACTGATTTAATTGCCGAAAAGATGAGGCCGGATGAGGACTTTGCTAGATTTTCTGATCGGTGGAGGGGAATGGCTGAGAGGCTAGTGGATACCATCTCAGAGGGGGAGCAGGTGAGGATGCTCATCGGGAACACCACGCCTAACCTTCTCAACCTCCTGATCATGCACCGCCCAACAACCATGAGTGAGTTGTGTGATAGCGCCCGCTACCTCCAAGCCCACTTTAAGGATGCAACCATGATCAACTCGTTCGATACCAAGCCCCGTAACACTAGAAAGCCTACACCTGTAGTGCCCACCACCGAAGGGGTAGTAAACAATGAGAGCATCAATGCCATGGGTAACCAGGGTGGGTATCGCCAAAGCCAATACCGTAACCCACCACCCAATCAACAATACCGCCCAGCTCCTCAACCAGCTTCTCAGCCCCAGCAGCAACTTGCATACAACCGAGCACCACCACAACAACCCACCTACAACCGAGCGCCCCAGAAACCAAATGCCTATAACCGAGCACCTCAACAACAACATGTCTACAACCGACCCCAACCACAACAACAAGCCTACAACCAAGTGCCACCACCAGCCAACCGACCTAGGAGGGGGGACCCAAGAGAGAATACTATCCTCAACTGCCATTCCCCCTCACCGATATCTTTAATGCATTGATGGCGGAACAACAGTTGGAGCTTCCAAAGGAGAGAGAAGGATGGCCGGCCAATGTTGACACAACCAAGTACTGCGCTTATCATCGGTATCCTGGGCACATGGTGGATGTATGTTTCCAGTTTAAAGATTACATTCATGACCTTAATGATCAAGGGAACATTGACTGGGCACAGATGGGAGAATCTATTCAAGTGATGAAGGCACGTCAGAATCAACCACGGCGACAGCAAGCACAACAGCAGCCCGGCCTGGGCATAGTCCAAGATCCACTCCCTGTACATGCACCCGTACAAGCACCGGCACCAGCACCACCGAACCAACGACTCGGCCTTGTCCACTCCACCATCGAGGAGTCAACCCACCATTCCCAGGGTTGGCAGGTCGAGGATCAAATCACCTCCATGCCCGCCATACAAACCCCACCTGCAAACCGCACCATACTCTCCATACCGAGAGCTGCCCCCAGCCCACAAACTACCCAAACACCACTACCCTCACCAACCATTAACCCTCCATGGCGCTTAATCATTAGACCGCCACCAGCCTCTCAACCAACACCCCCACCATCACCCCCACCTACCCCACCCACCACCATTAACCCTCCCCGCCGTCTAATCATTAGACCGCCACCAACACCCCAGACATCACCTAACCTACCAGTCACTGCCACCCCACGACCCCTCATCATTAGACGAACACCACCAACACCCCAACCATCACCCAACATACCGGCCTACACCAATCCACGACCCCTCATCATCCAATCCTCACCACCCCTACCTACCACGGGCTCCTCAACCTACCAACCAACCCTACCATCACCATCATCACCACTTCCCCCTACCACACTGGCACCGGTACTTCGTGGCGGGAGGATGTTCCAAAGGGTCTTCCCCCAGGCCGGCATGCAACCACAGGAACAGGCAGAAGAGGAGGTGGTAGAAGAACCATTGCCCGGCACGGCATATGACCTATTGAAGCATCTAGACGAAATGCTAGCACGGATTTCAATTCTGGAGCTGATAAAGAGGTCAAAGAACCATCAGGACATTCTACAACAATATCTGTAGCGGGTCATGGTCAATGAGGACCTCCCACCTGAGAAGATCATTAATGTCCTAACCCCGAGGAGTGAACATCCGGCACTCACATTTACACAGGAGGAGTTGGCATGGCCAGAGATCAGAAAGTATGCCTTGCGTGTCGCAGTAGTCATCCGAGGCGTGGAGATCAAGTCCTACTTGATTGACACTGGAGCATCCATAAATGTCATGCCGCCAGAAACATTGCAACTTTGCGGCATCTCCGATGAAGAAATCAAGCCTTCTGCCGTCACGGAGACTGCATATGACAACTCCCAGAAGCCGGCACGAGGGGTGGTTACGTTGGAAGTAGGGCTCGGGCCGTGTGCTGTCACCGTCGAGTTTCATGTTCTAGAACTAGACCCTACATTCAAAGCTATTTTGGGATGCCCGTACCTTGAGGTAATAGGAGCTGTTGCCTCCACTAATCATCAGTGTCTGAAGTTCCCATACAAGGGCCAGGTGATCAAAGTAACCAACATCCCCATTCTGAATGACGTGGATGACCCCTCTTCTGCACTACCAATATCAAAATCTGTCTAGCTGTTGGTTTCAACTACAGAGCTACCTGAGGTCATGGTATTGACAACGCCTCCAGATACAGTTGCATGGCGGATGATGAAAAGGATAGGCTATCAGCCAGGAAAGGGGTTGGGAAAGGAGCTGTAGGGGGTTGTGCACCCCATTAATGCCGTACAAAGACCAAAGAGACACGGGCTTGGCTATGAGCCCAGTTTCACTCCGCGGATGATCTACCGGCCAAAAAATGCCATGGGACTCCAAAAATTCTTTATCAAAGGGGAGACCATGATGATGGCCGGGGACGAAGAACAAGAACCAGTCAAGAGGAAGAAGGCACCAGAGCAAGAGGAGGAGGTGGACAACCTGAGTTCATCTTTGGCCCGGTTGTTTACAGAGGAGGAAGAACCAGTCGAGGGCAAGTCCATCTCTAAACAACTTGTCCACTCGAACCCACCTCCAAACAACATCCCGCGTGAGCTGTATCCTACGGTCACGTATTTCAAAATACTCACTCTATCCCTCTTGGATTCGCTTGATGGGCTATCTAGCCCAATTCCCACTTCTGGGCCAAAATGGCCACCTGAACTGATCATTGGGCCTAAGAGCCCATTCAAATCTTCTTACTCCACTGGGCTTCTATGCCCATTCCAATCCAACAACCTTGGGCCCGCGTGCCCACCAGTTGGGCCCACGTGCCCTTTAGATTTATTTTCTTGCTTTGGGCCCGCGTGCCCACCATTCGGGCCCACGTGCCCCTTAGATCTTTCCACTAGCTTTGGGCCTATCTGCCCATTTCTTGTCATCATCGGGCCCGCGAGCCCATTTTTCTCCCATTTGCTTAAGCTTTTTATTTCTGCTCGTGCCCCATCGGCTCATTCTCTTTTTGTTATTAAAAATACCCAAAATACCCAAAAAAAACGTCCTCTCGCAAACTCAGTTTTCCATTGAGGAGACGTCTCTACTCATCTTGGAGGGTGCTCCCAACCAGGGACCCCTCTTCTCCAACTCACTGATCAATCTGCTCGATCCTTCACCCATTGTAGGTACCACCTTTTCAATTCCGTCTTCTTTAGGAGCAGTTAGGGTAGGAAAGAAGAAAATTCGAGATAAACGTGTGCCAGAGAGATATCTACAACAAATAGCTCAAAAATGCAAGGAATGTGCAAGGCTGCCAAGGTTTTTGGAAAATGCTATCCAGCTTTATGAAATCCAATATGAGGATGAATTCAATGTAGATCATACACTGGGAGTTTACGAGGTCTTATCAGAAAAAGATCCTGATTTCGAGGATGGAATTTTGGACTTGGCTAATACGTATGCATCTGAACTTAAAAGATTTGAAGAACCATTAGCCACGGTGGATGAACCGACAAAAGAACTGAATCTTGGAACACCGAAAGATTCCAAGATAATCCTCCTAAGCGCAAACCTCACTCCCACTGATGAACATAGTTTAATTAAAATTTTGGAAGAATATAAGGACACGTTCGCATGGACATACGAGGACATGCCGAGGGTAAACAACTCATTAGTTGAACACCGTTTAACTTTGAAACCTGGAGCTACCCCGGTCAAACAAAAATTAAGGAGATTCCACCCAGATGTTGCACTTAAGATGAAAGAAGAGGTCGACAAGTTACATCAAGCAAAATTTGTTAAGGTTGTCCTTTATCTGCAATGGGTGGCAAACATAGTCCCTGTAATAAAGAAAGATGGTCGAGTTCGGATTTGTATAGACTTCAGGGACTTGAACCGAGCTTGTCCTAAAGATGACTTTCCTCTACCTCATATTGATGTACTGGTTGATAACACTGCTGGATTCGAGATGCTATCATTCATGGATGGCTATTTCGGTTATAATCAAATCCGGTTGGCTAAAGAGGACCAGGAGAAGACCTCGTTCACCACACCTTGGGGAACCTACTGCTATGTCGTCATGCCCTTTGGACTGAAGAATGCTGGTGCTACCTATCAGAGGGCAATAATGGCTATCTTCCATGACATGATGCATAACCTTGTAGAGGTGTACGTGGACGACCTGGTCGTTAAGTCCCAAAGCCGAGAAGATCATCCTGAAGTGTTAAGAAATGTCTTGCAAAGGGCTAGGAAATATAAATTGAAAATGAACCCAAAGAAGTGTACATTTGGAGTATCCTCAGGAAAGTTATTGGGGTTCATAGTGAGCAAAAGGGGCATAGAGATCGACCCAAACAAGGCCAAGGCAATCATTGGTATGCCTCCTCCAAGAAATATGAAAGAACATTGAGGATTAATCGAGAGGCTACAGTTTGTCCGCCGGTTCATCTCACAACACTCCCAAAGGTGTAAACCTTTCTATGAGTTGACCAAGGCGGGGGCCGAGTTCAAATGGGATTCGAAGTGCCAGGATGCGTTCGATGGTTTGAAAAGATACCTGGCTAGTCCCCCTGTACCTAGACCACCAGTCCCTGGCAAGCCCTTAGTTTCGTATATCTCGGTTTTGGAGAATTCTCTTGGGGCAGTCCTTGCACAAGTGGATGAAGAAGGGAAAGAGAGGGCAACTTACTATTTGTCAAAGATCTTTGATCCATGCGAGTAGAAGTATACTGTAGTGGAGAAGACCTGTGCTGCACTAGTTTGGGTAGTTCAGAAGCTTAAACACTATTTCTTAGCTCATGAGGTTAATCTTATTGCCCGCATCAATCCCATCAAATTCCTTCTGGAGAAAATTGTTCTAACTGATCGTTTAGGTCGTTGGCAGAGCTTCCTTTCCCAGTTTGATATCACCTATGTCCCCCAGAAGGCGATTAAGGGCTATGCCATTGCCGAACATCTAGCCCATCACCCTATACCCCTCTTTGACCCGGTCCAATCGGAGCTCCTGGATGCCGAACTAATGTTGATCCGATCTTCCCACCTTTGGACATTATATTTTGACGAGGCTCTGAATTCTCACGGTAAGGGAATAGGAATCGTCCTTCTATCACCTGAGGGTGTCACCATTCCACAGGCATTTCAGCTTGACTTCCCAGCAACCAACAATATAGCTGAATACGAAGCCTTGCTGGCCGGGCTGGAGGCCGCTCATTTCTATGGTGCCATAGAATTAAGGGTGATAGGTGATAGCCAACTAATTCTTCGCCAAGTCCTAACCAAATACCGAACCTCTCATCCAAACCTCAAACCTTACCAAGAACTCACCTCTTGCTACATCAAACTCTTTTCCAAACTCACTTTTGCCCATGTTCCTCGAGCTCAGAACATCCATGCTAATGCCCTAGCCTCCTTAGCTTCATCTCTATCAGTCCCGCTAGGTAGACAGGTGCGGACTATTCATGTCCGTAGAAGGTCGATGCTAGCAATTAAGGATGGTCGATTTCTAAAGATCAAGGAGAGATTTGACAGGAAGGAATATCTAAAGCAGAAAGAGGAGATTTCGCTAATCGAGTTGGAAGAGTTAGACAAGGGTGAGAGGCCTTGGTTTGATGAGATCGCAAGGTATTGTCAAGATCAGACATATCCACCTGGATCAAATGCAAAAGAAAAGAAGGCCATCAGGAGAGTATCCCAGAGGTATACCATCCTTGGAGGGGTGCTCTGCAAGAGGAGCCTGAGCGGAATTTTATTGAGATGCGTTGATGAAGAAGAGGCGTAATTGGTGCTTAAGGAAGCACATTCCCGGGTCCGTGGGGGCCATGTCAATGCTCAAGCTCTTGCCAAGAAAATCATCGGGCGAGGGTATTATTGGCCAACCCTAGAAGAGGATTGCTCCATCTTTGTCCGGCACTATCATTCTTGCCAACTCCATGCCGACAAGATCCATTCTCCCGCATCTTCCCTTCATCCGATTCATGCCCCATGGCCCTTCGCCATGTGGGCTTTCGATATTATTGGCCATCTAAGTGATCTTAACTCTGAAATCTGTTCCAAATCATTCATCCTGACGGCAACAAAGTACTTCACCAAGTGGGCAGAAGCGGAAGCGTTCGTGGAGATCAAGGCATCAACACTGTGCTCCTTCATCAAACGCAACATCATCGCTAGGTTTGGGATACCCAGCGACATTATCACCGACAACGGACCGCAATTTCTCTCTCAAGATCTACGTGATCTTTGCAACAGGTACCGCATTGCATCGCATCATTCATATCCTTATTACCCGCAAGGCAATGGTCAAGCAGAAGCCACCAACAAAACTTTGATTAAAATCGTCAAGAAAACCTGTAAGTCTAGCAAGTTCGCAGACTGGCTAGATAAGCTTGTAGATGCCCTATGGGCTTATCGTACTTCTGTACGGACCCCCACTGGTCAAACCCCGTATGCTCTCGCATATGCGATGGAAGCAGTGGTCCCACACGAAGTACTCCTTCCATCACTCCGAGTTCAACTCGATAGGGACATCCCTGTCGATGAGAGACGAGAATCTCTCCTTGCACAACTTGAACTCTTAGATGAAAGAAGGTTGGCCACTTCCGAGCATGCCCGGACTTATCAGAACCGATTGAAAAGATTTTATGAAAAGAGGGTGGTAGAGAGAAAGTTCGAAATCAGTGAAATGGTAGTCAAACGTATTTTCGTTAAGCTGGGTGGTCCCCGCTCCAAGTTGTAACCTAACTGGGAAGGGCCTTTTGTTATAACTGAAAAATATCCAGGCAATGCATATGAGCTAACCAACGCCGATGGAGAAAAATTGAACCATCCATTGAACAGCGTTTACCTCAAAAAATATTTTCCTTAGAAAAGAAAATGGAGAATTTCTGGTATGATGTTAAGTCATCGATTCAAGGGTGTTAGTTAGAAGTCAAGGGTAGACATCACCTTGCACACACGACACCTCCCGATCCCAGAATCTGGATAGCCCAACACTCGAGAGAGGCAAGGCAGAACCCTGAAGGCGGAAAGGAAACCTTACCCCATTCTCTTCTATTTGGTCCAAGATAGGTGAAGGGGACTAGAGGAGGATAGTATCGAAAATGCCCGCCGCCTTAGTAGGAGGTTGTCTCATAGGGTGCAAAAGGGTGCCAAAAGATGGGCAATGAACCCCACAGGTTTAAACAAATATGGGCCTGTCTGAATGAGTACCCATAAGAATAGAAAATGAAAAGAAGGCACCAAAAGATGGGCAATGACCCCACAGGTCAAAGACTTGTCTAAGTAAGTACCACATGTAGAAAAGACCCGAAGAGGCCGAACCCCAACGGGCAATTTGGGCATGAGAAGAGAAACCCTCCTCGACATCCCCAAATCCTACCAAAGACTTCCTCTATTAATCTTCTATCTTAAAACCCTAGGGTAAGGTGAACTATCCAAACTCAGGGGTGATTCAAACCGATCAAGAGAAGAGGGCAAGAAAGATTCTGGGTAGGGAACCTTACTTTCACGTGGTGTTTGTCGCTTGAATCTAGATTAACACTCAAAGATCAATGAATTGTTTCAATACCGGCACATTCACCACAAAAATCCAAAAAAAAAATGAATGAATATTTTTAAAAAGCCAAAAAATGAATATTTTCAAAATTTTAAAATAATTGAATATTTTTAGAAAATCTAAAAAAAAATCAAATATTTTCAAAAATTCAAAAAAAATTAATATTTTCGAAAATTCAATATCTTCAAAAATAAAAAAATTGAATACTTTCCAAAAAATCTAAAAAAATGCATCATGTAGCTTGCCATAACCTTGATTTTTGCCTTTGCTAGCATTCATGTTTATTTTTATGTCTTGCATGTTTCATTTTCTGCATCACATATTTATCTTGATTATCACCCCATTAAGAGGGCTCCTCCCTTTGACCTAAGTCAAAGTTGGCCATAATAGGCAAAGGGATAAGTCATTGTGAAGATCTGATTCTCTTTTATCAAGTATTTTTAGGGACTTTAAAGTAAGAGGGGGAGGTTCTCTCAACGACAGGTAAGTTCTCTTAACCATTTCATTTCGGTCATCTAGTCTATTTTTATACCTTGTTAATAAGGCTCCTCTCTTTGACCTAAGTCAAGGCAGACATCAATAGGTAAAGAGATAAGCCATGGTGAAGATTTAATCCCCTTCATTAAGCGTTTCAGGATTCTGATATCAAGAAGGGAGCAACTCTCGCCATAGCAGGTAAGCACTCTTAACTTTTACCTTGTTTGTCATTTTGTGCATTCTACCTGGTTGATAAGGCTACCCCCTTGACATATAAGCAAGGCAAGACAACAATAGGCAAGGGGGTAAGCCATAGAGAAGATTTAACCCTTCTATTAAGTATTTCAGGAAAGAAACACAAGTCAAGGAGGGGTGAGAATCTTGCCAACAGGTATGTCTCTTAACCCTAAATCTATTATTTACTTTTATTATTTGCCATCCCTTAGAAGGCTTCACCCCTTGAAAAACTTGCAAGGGGCCAAGCCGTAATTTGAAACTGACTATCCTTTCAAGAAATGTCAAGTAGGTCAAACAACACTGAAGCAAGAAGTGCTATAACAAGGAAAAAAAGCAGCTACAACACTAGAAGAAGATTAAGCCTGCTACAGATATCAGTGTCTGATTGCCACTGACTCCAGGAGAATGACCACGTGGAGAAGGCATGGAAACCATACCGCCGCAACCGCCTCGTTCCGGTGATGCTCCAAAGGAGTGGCCAAGAAAATGCTCGCGGAAACAAAAGAACGAACATGGGAAACCCCCATAACTTGCCGACTAGCATATATGTCGCTAGTTGTGTGTTATTATCTTATGCATTATTTGTTGAAGAACATGAGCACGGAGAAGACTTGACCTGAGCTCCCCTTCATCAAAATCTACGACGGTCAGGTCATCTCTAATGCTTACGGATAAGCCAAAGTTGTGCTGTGAGGGACGATAGTTCCCGAATGGGTATCTTGACCTCATAGACAATCTATATCTTCAACTATTTGTTATACAAGTTTTGTTTTATTTTCTTGAGCCCAACATGCATCATGTAGCATTAATTGCATTACATTTTGTTTTGTCATTGCATACATCATTTCTCAGCCTAATCTTTAAACCTTTTAAACCTTTTCCAATCATTCTGAATCCCACTGTGTTTTCTAATCCCACCGTGTTTTCTAGTCCCACCAACCTTTCTAATATCCCACCGTGTCTGTTAATCCCACCGTGTTCGGTAATCACCTTATATACCCCCAAATCCTCGATCACCACTGTGGCCATTGCAACACTTCTTTGCTATTCATCCCACCATAGCAGCCAATTCATCTCGCCAAGGGCATTCTATTCAATCAGAACTTGCACCATCACTATCTTCACGGTCTATCCTTAAACATTTGCCTTTCGGAATCTGAGATCATTCCATTTCAAATCAAATCTTGTCTCTTGGAAGACTTAAATGAATCTAAGAGCCTGAATGTGCTTGATTGGTATTCTTTTACTTTTTTAAAACAAATCTCTTTTAACTTTAGCCCATCACAGTACATGAACACCGCAAAGATCGGGTTACCAGCTGATGATGAACCTACGAACCCATGTTTTGGGGACTCTCCACCGCAATGGGGGTTGGCTATTCTTCCCTCATGCCAATGGCACATCTCTTACCAATCGAACATAGGAAGACTTGATGAAACATGGCGGTCAACCGGGAGACATCACCAGGTCTTTTCAGGTCATCCGGGTCGAATCTAGCCGAATATTTTCATCAACCAGGGCCATATGGCCATTTCGGTTAATTTTAGGGTTTCCCGGCTTGTCCGAGTTTCGGTTCACGTTTACCGGGTTAATATCAAATTTTTCGATGACTTCGGGTTTTCCGGTCGTACCGGAATTTTTCGATCATCATTTTAAGTCCTCCCAAGTTGACCCGAGATTTCTCGATCGTAACCATGCTCTTTCGGATCTTCACCCCGGGTTTCGGCTTTCCACGAGAGGGTAAACCGGTAGAAAGCCCCATGTGAACATCTCGGGAGTCATGCCGGCTGGTTTACCGACTTGAGGAGGTGCGATTGAAGGCCATCTTTCCAACGCGACAAACGGGAGCCGAATCGGACATCCCGTTTGCAAGATACGGCTCGCGGAACACGCGCGCAGGAGAGAGAGTGTACTGCGCCCCCACTTCCTTTGAAAGAGGAGGGCGCGCCCTCAAACCGGGGGCGCGCCCTGCACGCCCCCGGTTCCTTTGAAAGGCAGGGGCGCGGTCAGTTTATTTAAATCGCAAATTACCCCGATTAGCACCTTCTAAACCGGATTTTTGGAAGGTTTCCGCGGAGGATTTTCGATTATTTGTACCACGCCCCCGGTTCGGGGGTGCGTTACGTATATCAAGTCAATTTTTAGCAATTTTTGGAAGATTCCGTCGATTTTTAGCAGTGAGATGCATAACGTGCCCCCGCTTCCTTTGAAACAGGGGGCGCGCAGACCGCGCCCCTGAACTGGGGGCGCGCGCTGCACGCCCTTAGTTTGAGGGCGCGTCCTGCGCGCCCTCGTCCTCTATGAAACGTGGGGGCGCGGTCGGTCCAGTTTCCAAATTTTGCACTGGCTTCCTTCCCCTATAAATTGAGGGCCATTCTCAATGACACAAGTCTAATTCCCGGTGCCTAGCTTGTCCAGAGGTCGTCCAAGCTCTTCTCCAAAGCCGTCCCGACGTCCAAAGGCGATCCGAAGTCAAGAGATCGATCCCGAGGTGAAGGAGAAGGCTCGATCCGGGTGTTCTGCATCAGCCAACTTCATCGACTTCTGCATAAAATCCATGACTTCTTCTGCAAAAGTCTTCAACATAGAAGATGTTCATCTCTTCGTCCTCTTTCATCTCCAACTGACGGCACTCAATTCCAGCTTGCCGTTTGTTCGTGGTAATTGCTACACTTTGGGTTTTGTTTTCTATATCCGCCCACTTTCAGAATTTTTACTGACTTCTACAGGAGGATTTCGGAGAAGTCATCAACATATGAACTCTTCATCTCTGAGTCCTCTATCTACTCCAACAAACGGAACTCAATTCTAACATTGGGGTCGTCCGTAGAATCCTCTGCACCGAAGTTGCACCAGAAGGGTGCAAAGCTACCCGAACCGGCCTTCTTCAACCAACTCGGCTTCAACTCAAGCCGATCCATTCCATAAGCTTTCTCAACTCCCTTAAATCAGTTTATTTATTGTTTTAAAGCATATTTTAGTTTATTTACATCATCTTTACCTAATCAAAAATACCAAAAAAAAGGGGTTAGGACTCGCCCCAATCCGGTGAGTTCAATTCCAATTGCTTCTTTCTCATATTCTCTCTACAGTTATTACACTTCCCATAGTTCTAATCATTTTCTTTCACTTGGTTTATTGTTCAAGTTGCACAGGTTTATCAAGCTAGCACTATTTGGAGACTCTTCTTCATCGGCCGGCCGAAGATGAAGAAGGTTGAACCCACATCCCAATCTCCCACGCTAAGGTACACGGTCAATTCAACTCATCTCTTGTTTTTATTCTATAAAGCGGAGCCCGCGGCTCCTGGCGACCACATCTTTCATGTTTTAATTTCATCTCCTCCTCACTCTCCTCCCACATGAACCGAACCATCTCCGGTGCTCGAGCGACGCCGTGAGATGAAAGTTCGGGGATCAATGTGAGTGTGGGACCGAGGTGAGGACATTTTACCGCTTTCCGAGTGTTTTCAATTCACTCCCCTTTTCCCCAATTCCATTTTTCACCTTCTTCTCTTGAGGTGCCGATCCGGAACCCGTTTTTAGAGTCGACAGTATGAAGGCCGCGAGGTAGTTATTGGTTGGGCAGAGGACAACGGAGACTACCTTCGCTGATACGCGGAGGCGTACGGCCACTTGTTTGTTCTAGAGGGTCAGGTAGATGTTTCTTACTTTCCTTCAATTCTATGTTGTTGTTCTCTTCTGACCTTCGTGCCATTTCAAGAGGCTCGGGCTCTACTACTTTGCCAATAGCTGGAGATTGCTGATCTTCGGCAGGAGGTGGCCACTCTTTGTGGCATGCTGGAGACTGAGGTAGACACTGCCTTTGACCTTCATTTCTATTCTCGACATATACTTGCCTTGCTCTGATGTGTTTTTCTTCTGTTCGCAGCGGAAGGCCAGTGCCGAGGGTTCACCTCCTCTGTCGAGGGAAGAGGTGGCTGAGCTCCGCCAGTGTCTTAGTGAGGCAAGAGAGACCCTGACGACCAGGGAGGCAGAGGTATCTTTCATTGTTCTTTATTCTAGTTGTTGATTTTTCTTGGTTCATATTCTTCCTCTTCTTCTAGGTTGCTGAGCTTCAGAGTAGTTTGTTCTCCCATATCCAGTCTCTGGAGGCCTAGGTGGAGACATTGCAGTCTGCCACAGCCGATCTTCATTCCTAGATGATCGTCCCGGATCTCTGTCTTCAACATGAGAGAGCCATGCGCGAGATGGAGCGCCAGCATAGCCAGGCCATGCGATCTTTGGAGCAGATGCACCTGCAGTCGCAGGTTCGTTTGTCAGCAGCAGAGATGACAATACAGGTTTACCGCTAGGGCGTCCCTCCACAGCCGAGCCAGAGTCGCACCCACCATAGCAGTTCCCATCAGAGTGGTATGCACTAGAGTGGTGGCGTCGCTCGTAGCCGGGGTCACCACGGCCAGAGCCAGCAGGGGCAGAGTGGCCAGAGCCAGAGCCATGAGCGCGGTGCTTCTGCGTTCTTGGCCACTTCTTCGGAGTGTCACCGCAATGAGGCGGCAGCAGTAGCTTTGGCGGACACGGCTACCATGCCTCCTCCACGTGGTCGCTCTCCTGGAGAGGGTAGCAGTAGGCATTGATATCTGTAGCAGGCTTTAGCTTTTCTGATGTTGTAGCTGCTTTTCTTTTTTGTTGTAGCACTTGATGGTGTAATCAAATCTTTATCTATTCCAGAGTCACTTGCATTGTTCTTCCTGCTCGACATCACTCAAAAGGGTTGTTAACATCATATTTTGGCTTGGCCCCTTTCAAGTTTGTCAAGGGGCGGAAGCCTCTTAAAGATAGTAACAGTTAATAATAAAGAAGATAGTAGATGTAAGGTTAAGAAACTTACCTGTTAGCGAGATTTCCCCCTCTTTGACTCGTGTTTCTTTCCTGAAATGCTTAATAGAAGGGTTATATCTGCTCTATGGCTTACCCCCTTGCCTATTGTTATCTTGCCTTTCTTATATGTCAAGAGGGGCAGCCTTATTAACAAGGTAATATGAACAAAATGATCAAAAATGAATAAGATAAGGGTTAAGAAACCTTACCTGCTATGGTGAGAGTCACTCCCTTCTTGATCTTAGAATCCTGTCGTTGATAGAACCTTCCTCTCTTACTTTAAAGTTCCTGAAAACACTTGATGAAAGAGGATCAGATCTTCACAACGACTCATCCCTTTGCCTGTTACGACCAATTTTGACTTAGGTCAAAGGGAGGAGCCCTCTTAATGGGGTGGTAATCAAGGTAAATATGCAATGCGGAAATGAAACATGCAAGTCATAAAGATAAACATGAATGCTAGCAAAGGCAAAAATCAAGGTTATGCCAAGTTAAATGATGCCTTTTTTTGGATTTTTTTAAAAAAGTATTCAATTTTTTTGAATTTTTTAGAAAATATTAATTTTTTTTGTATTTTCAAAAATATTCATTTTTTTGGCTTTTGTGGAGAATGTGCCGGTATTGAAACAATTCATCGATCTTTGAGTGTTAATCAAGATTCAAGCGATAAACACCACATGAAAATAAGGTTCCCTACCCAGAATCTTTCTTGCCCTCTTCTCTTGTTCGGTTTGGATTCCCCCTAAGTTTGGATAGTTTACCCTACCCTAGGGTTTTAAGATGGAAGAATAATAAAAGAAGTCTTTGATGGGATTTGGGGGTGTTGAGGAGGGTTTCTCTACTCATGCCCAAATTGCCCGTTGAGGTTCGGCCTCTTCGGGTCTTTTCTACATGTGGCACTTACTTAGACAAGTCTTTGACCTATGGGGTCATTGCCCATATTTTGGTGCCTTTTCTTCATTTTCTATTCTTCCGGGTACTCATTGCCCATTTTTTGGTACCCTTTTGCACCCTATGAGATGGCCTCCTACTAAGGCGGCGGGCATTTTTGATACTATCCTTCTCTAGTCCCCTTCACCTATTTCGGACCGAATAGAAGAGACTAGGGTAAGGTTTCCTTTCCGCCTTTAGGGTTCTGCCTTGCCTCTCTTGAGTGTTGGGCTATCCGGATTCTAGGATCGGGAGGTGTTGTGTGTGCAGGGTGATGTCTACCCTTGACTTCTAGCTAGCACCCTTGAATCGATGACTTAATATCATACCAGAAATTCTCCATTTTTCATCTCTAAGGAAAATATTTTTTGAGGTAAATGCTGTTCCATGGATGGTTCAATTTTTCTCCTTTGGCATTGGTTAGCTTATATGCATTGCCTGGATATTTTTCAGTTATAACAAAAGGCCCTTCCCAGTTAGGTTGCAACTTGGAGCGGGGACCACCTATCTTAACGAATATGCTTTTGACTACCATCTCACCAATTTTGAACTTTCTCTCTACCACCTTGTTTTGATAAAACCTTTTCAATCGGTTCTGAAAAGTCCGGGCATGCTCAGAGGTGGCCAACCTTCTTTCATCTAAGAGTTCAAGTTGAGCAAGGAGAGATTCTCGCCTCTTATCGACAGGGATGTCCCTATCGAGTTGAACTCAGAGTGATGGAAGGAGTACTTCATATGGGACCACCGCTTCCATCCCATATGCGAGAGCATACGAGGTTTGACCAGTGGGAATCCGTACAGAAGTACGATAAACCCATAGGGCATCTACAAGCTTATCTGGCCAATCTGCGAACTTGCTAGACTTACATGTTTTCTTAATGATTTTAAGCAAAGTTTTGTTGGTGGCTTCTGCTTGACCCTTGCCTTGCAGGTAATAAAGAGATGAATGATGCAATGCAATGCGGTACCTGTTGCAAGGATCACGCAGATCTTGAGAGAGAAATTGCAGTCCGTTGTCAGTGATAATGTCGCTGGCTATCCTGAACCTGGCGATGATGTTGTGTTTGATGAAGGAGCACAGTGTTAATGCTTTGATCTCCACGAACGCTTCCGCTTCTGCCCACTTGGTGAAGTACTCTGTTGCCATCAGGATGAATGAATCGGATGAAGGGAAGATACGGGAGAATGGATATTGTCGGCATGAAGTTGGCAAGAGTGACAGTGCCGAACAAAGATGGAGCAATCTTCTTCTAGGGTTGGCCAATAATACCCCTGCCTGATGATTTTCTTGGCAAGAGCTTAAGCATTGACATGGCCCCCACAGACCCCGGAATGTGCTTCTTTAAGCACCAATTCTACCTCTTCTTCATCAACGCATCTAAGCAAGATTCCGCTCAAGCTCCTCTTGTAGAGCACCTCTCCTAGGATGGTATACCTCTGGGATACTGTCCTGATGGCCTTCTTTTCTTTTGCATTTGATCCAGGTGAATATGTTTGATCTTGACAATACCTTGCGATCTCATCAAACCAAGGCCTCTGACCATGATTTAACTCTTCCAACTCGATTAGAGAAACTTCCTCTTTCTGCTCTAGATGTTCTCTTCTGCCAAATCTCTCCTTGACCTTCAGAAATCGACCATCCTTAATCGTCGGCATCGACCTTCTACGGACATGGATAGTCCGCACCTGTCTACCTAGCAGGACTGATAGTGCTAAAGCTAAGGAGGCTAGGGCATCAGCAAGGATGTTCTGAGCTCGAGGAACATGGACAAAAGTGAGTTTGGAAAAGAGTTTGATGTAGCAAGAGGTGAGTTCTTGGTAAGGTTTGAGGTTTCAATGAGAAGTTCGTTACTTGGTTTGGACTTGGCGAAGGATTAGTTGGCTATCACCTATCACCCTTAATTCTGTGGCACCATAGAAATGAGTGGCCTCCAGCCCAACCAGCAAGGCTTCGTATTCAGCTATATTGTTGGTTGTTGGGAAGTCAAGCTGAAATGCCTATGGAATGGTGACACCCTCGGGTGGTAGAAGGACGATTCCTATTCCCTTACCGTGTGAATTCAGAGCCCCATCAAAATATAATGTCCAAAGGTGGGAAGATCGGATCAACATTAGTTCGTCATCCAGGAGCTCTGATTGGACTGGGTCAAAGAGGTGTATAGGGTGATGGGCTAGATGTTCGGCAATGGCATAGCCCTTAATCGCCTTCTAGGGGACATAGGTGATATCAAACTGGGAAAGGAAGCTCTGCCAGCGACCTAACCGATCAGTTAGAACAGTTTTCTCCAAAAGGAATTTGATGGGATTGATGCGGGCAATAAGATTGACCTCATGAGCTAAGAAATAGTGTTTAAGCTTCTGAACTACCCAGACTAGTGCAGCACAGGTCTTCTTCACTATAGTGTACTTCTGCACACATAGATCAAAAATCTTTGACAAGTAGTATGTTGCCCTCTCTTTCCCTTCTTCATCCACTTGTGCAAGGACTGCCCCAAGAGAATTCTCCAAAACCGAGATTTGTAGAAGTAAGGGCTTGCCAGGGACTGGTGGTCTAAGCACAGGGGGACTAGCCAGGTATCTTTTCAATCCATCGAATGCATCCTGGCACTTCAAATCTCATTTGAACTCGGCCCCCGCCTTGGTCAACTCATAGAAAGGCTTACACTTTGGGAATGATGTGAGATGAACCGGCGGACAAACTTTAGCCTCCCGATTAATCCTCGAAGTTCTTTCATATTTCTCGGAGGAGACATACGAATGATTTCTTTGGCCATGTTTGGGTCGATCTCTATGCCTCTTTTGCTCACTATGAACCCCAACAATTTTTCTGAGGATACTCCGAACGTGCATTTCTTTGTGTTCATCTTCAATTTATATTCCCTAGCCCTTTGCAAGACCTTTCTTAACACTTTAGGATGATCTTCTCGGCTTTTGGACTTAACGACTAGGTCATCCATGTACACCTTTACAAGGGTATGCATTATGTCATGGAAGATAGCCATCATGGCCCTCTAATAGCTAGCACCAGCATTCTTTAGTCCAAAGGGCATGATGACATAGCAGTAGGTTCCCCAAGGTGTGGTGAACGAGGTCTTCTCTTGGTCCTCTTCGGCCTACCGGATTTGATTATACTCGGAATAGCCATTCTTGAATGATAGCTGTCGACTCCAGAAATGGATTCCAGATCGGCACCTCAAGAGAAGGTGAAAGATAGAATAGGGGAAGGGGGAGTGAATCAAAAAACACTCGGAAAGCAGTAAAAGGTCCTCACCTCGGTCCCACACTCACATTGATCCCTGAACTTTCATCTCACGGCGTCACTCGAGCACCGGAGATGGTTCGGGTCATGTGGGAGGAGAGTGAGGAGGAGATGAACTTAAAACATAAATAAAAGGTGGTCGCCAGGAGCCGCGGGCTCCTCTTTATAGAATAAAAAAACAAGATTGAGTTGATTTGACCGTGTACCTTAGCGTGGGAGAGAGTGTGTGTAGGTTCAAACTTCTTCCTCTTCGGCCGGCCGATGAAGAAGAGTCCAACCGATACTAGATTGATCAACCTGTGCAACTAGAATAATAAACCAAGTGAAAGAGTTTGATTAGAACTATGGGAAGTGTAGAAACTATAGAAGAAGAGATGAAACAAAGAAGCAATTGGAATAGAACTCACCGGATTGGGGCAAGCCCTAACCCCGTTTTTTGTATTTTTGGTTATGTAAAATGATGAAAAACTAAGTAAAATATGCTCTAACAACTAAATGAACTGAGTTAAGAGAAACTTATAGAATGAAACGGCTTGAGTTGAAGCCGAGATGAGTGAAACAAGCCGGTTCGGGTAGCTTTGCACTTTTCTGGCGTGACTTCAGTGCAGAGAATGCTATGGATGATCCCGATGTCAGAATCGAGTGCCGTTTGTTAGAGTAGACAGAAGACTGGATGCGCGCCCTCAGTGCAGCAACCGCCATGAACAAACGGCAAGTCGGAATTGAGTGCCGTCAGCTGGAGATGAAAGAGGACGAAGAGAGGAACAATTCTATGTTGAAGACTTTTGCAGAAGAAGCCCCATATTTTTTGCAGAAGCTAATGAAGTCGGTTGATGCAGAACGCACGGATCGGGCTTCTCCTTTGCCTTGGGATCGATCTCTCAATGTTGGATCGCCATTGGATGTTGGGACGGCCTTGGGAGGGAGCTTGGACGACCTCTGGACGAGCTAAGCATGTGGGATTAACCTTGGGTCATTGAGAATGGCCCTCAATTTATAAAGGAGAGAAACCGGTGCGAAATTTGGAAATTGGACCGACCGTGCCCCCACCTTTCAAAAGAGGCGAGGGCGTGCAGGGCGCCCCCCCACATTGGGGGCGCGGTCTGCGCGCTTCCCAGTTTCAAAGAAACTGGGGGCGCTGTACACGTGTCACTACTAAAAATCGACGGAATCTTACGAAAATTGCTAAAAAATCGACTTGACATACGTAACGCGCCCCCGAACTGGGGGCGTGGTAAAAATAATCAAAAATCATCGCCGAAAACCTTCCACAAATTCGGTTTAAAAGGTGTAAATCGGGGCAATTTCCGATTTTCAGAAACTGACCGCGCCCCCTCGTTTCAAACAAAGCTGGGGCGTACAGGATGTGCCCCTAGTTTGAGTGCGCACAGGGCGCGCCCCCAGGTTGAGGGTGCACAGGGCGCGCCTTCCCTTTTCAAGGAGAGCGGGGGCACGGTAGACTCTCTCTCCTGCGCGCATGTTCCGCGAGCCGTATCTTGCAAACGGGATGTCCGATTTGGCTCCCGTTTGTTGCATTGGAAAGAGGGCCTTAAACCGCACCTCCTCAAGTCGGTAAACCATCCGGCATGACTCCCGAGATGTTTGAACAGGGCTTTCTACCGGTTTACCCTCTCGTGAAAAGCCGAAACCCGTGGCGAAGATCCGTAAGAGCACGGTTCCGGTCGATAAATATCAGGTCAACTCGGGATGACTTAAAATGATGACCAAACAAGTCTGGTACGATCGGAAAACCCGAAGTCATCGAAAAATATGAGATTAACCCGGTAAATGTGAACCGAAACTCGGAAAAGCCGGGAAACCCTAAAATTGACCGAACCGGATGTATGGCCATGATTGATGAAAATATTCGGCTAGAATCGACCCGGATGACCCGAAAAGACCCGGTAATGACCGGAAAGGCCTAACGCGTGGTCCGGGATAGCCGTGTCAGTACAGATCAAAAAAAGCCATAACGAAAGCCGTCATTGACCAACGCCTACCGAAATGACTTCTCGGAAACCTTGAATGTTACGGAACACATGCGGGACTCCCAAGACCTTCAATTGTGGACCATTCAAGGTTAGTCATAGAGCAGGCTTCGTGTTTTTACAGTTCACGTGCGGCTCTCGCTTGAAGGTTTCGGCATCATTCCGAAAATCATTGGTCCATTCTCAACTCACAAGGGGATCCACCAATGTCCTCAGCTCATGTCCACGCGGTAATCCGAACACTACAAGAAAACATGTATTTAGAAAAAAAATTTCAAGTAGCAAATAATAATTTGCTACTAATTAATAGCAATTTAAGAACAAAAGCTACTAAATGAGTCACATCGAAATAAATCTATTTAATAGCAATTTTATTTGCTATCAAATAATTTATATTAGTAGCAAATCTAAATTTTGCAACTAATAAGGTCTTTCCATATCACCCCCACGACGTTCGTGGTAGTTTCCCCCTGTTTAGGGAAAGAAATCCCGTCCCAGCTCCCCCCCCCACGCGTGCGCAAAGCTGATTTTCACCGCCCGAAGATATTCAGGAAAAAAGGAAACTGTGGTGCCATCGTCGGCGACCCATTCCTCACAAGAAAGGTTTTTTGCGGGCGGCTCCTTCGGAAGCGGCGACCACCGATTCCTCACACAACAGCTTGTTGCGGGCGGCTCCTTCGGAAGTGGCCGCCACCGATTCCTCACACAACGGCTTGCGGAGCGGCGGCGATCGATTCCTCACACAAAGGCTTGTGGTGGGCGGAGGAGATCGATCTTGCGCGTTGCGGAGTCTGTGTTGTTCGGAAGCCCTACTGTGTGAAGTTTTTTGCCCTGCGGAGAACGACTTGACGGACTGGTACCCTTTGGCGGAGCTACCTTTGCTCTTGGAAAAACATTAAGATAAGCCTTTCATAGGTCTCTGGCGGAGCAGTACCCCAGCAAAACCACAAGCTCGCTTGACACCTTCGAGCTCCTCCATCGACAGCATCGTGTCGGCTCAAAGAGACATCCACCAGTTCTGCTACCCAGGTATCTCTCTCTCTATGATTCCCATCTATATCTCCATCGACAATGATCGAGGTTCTTAGAGATAGCTGTGTTGCCTTCGATCAGAGGTGCTTGTTCAACTAAGTGCCGCCTCTGTTCACAACATTGGATTGTGCTTCGAGCATTCCAATGCTACAAGGCACAGTGGTGCTACATGAAGTAGATAGTGGCGGCACTCCTCTAGTTTGCGAACGCAGAGATGCCATAGGAACCTGCACTTCGTCGCCACAACCTTCACTGGCTACGTAGGATCAAACCTTGGTTGGCTCAGAGGAGCATCCAAGTTACGCTTTGATCAGGGATCTATAGAGGCATTTATGAAATCCAATAGGTCCGGGGAGGGGTATGTTCGGCTTGGGATGCTAGCTGAGATCTCAAACATGGATGTGGGGGTGAACAAATGTCCAAACACACTTATTTTTTGTAATAAGGTGTTCACGTTCCTGACTTACAGGCCTGATAGAAATATGTACTGGGTACGTACTTGAATATTTAAATAGGTTGTTAATGTTCCATGGGATTCTTGGACCATGATTCATTCTCGGTGGATCTATGGTGTGCACAGGGGTCAGTTTTGGGCAGGGTTCGAATAAATTTATCTGGCCGAGGGGTGTGTTTTGATGAGATCTTTGGATGGGAAAGAAGATATTTAGATGAGAGAATGAGTTGGGAATAGAAAATGCAGCATCATAGAGTGGGGATTCTCCATGGCATTTCCATCTTCCAAGATGGCTCATACTCTTCATGTAGGTTAACGTTCTTCTAATTTAGTGATATCAAATTGGTAAATGGGCTTATTCTTACAACTTTAGGCTAATCGTAGGTTTATGTCTTTCTTTTTCTAATTTAAAAGTGGACTATTTATTTTCTTTATTGCATGAGACAATTTGAATGCTAAAGTTGCCCGGTCGACATTCCACTTTCTACCCACATGCAAACTCCATGTTTGACCTGCTGCAGTCCCCTTTTGTCGACCCCTTTCTGACCTACTACAGACCCCTTAAACCTGCCCGGTCAACATTCCAACACATTCACCTACTGTAGACCCATCTGCAATACCCTTTACAGCCCTACCTCTGCCCCTGTTGAGTCACCAGAACAGGCCTTTCACATGTCCCTTCAGGTACCCTTCAAATGGTCTCCAAACAGTCCTCAATCAGTCTAAATTGATAACCCAAAATCAGACTCTTATTCAGTCTACTTCAGAATCTCCATGAAACCATGTTCTTACAGCCACCCATTAAAAGTTAATTACTATCAATAAGGGACTTCATTTTTTGTAAGAGAAATGATGCTTCTTAACCACATATAGGTGATAAGACGCAATCAAACAGCTCTATTGTTTCCACTATTTGAGGGAAACCAGAAGATTTCATATCAATGATAAGCCCTAATTTTTTTCTACTATGTTCTTGTAAATATTTTTCTGTTTGTTTTCTCATGTTGACTACTACATCGTTTCTTGCATCTAGCTTTTGCAAAAGTATGCGGAGACAAGATAACAATCCAAAAGAAAGAGATAGAGCCATGGATTTTGTTGACAAATCTACATTTGTACAAGAAGGCAACAATAACAACATTAGTTCAAGTGGAACCCGTCCGACTTCAATTCATCCCACTGTGAGTAAATTGATGTATTCAAGTTATTTTGCAAACCATGTTCATATTTCACTTATATTCTTATATGATATATGTAGGAAGTAAATACTAATATAGTTAACAACAAGTTTGACAAGAGTTGGATGCAACAACCAAGGTATGATAGTTTACAATTGTATGATATAACCAAGAGAAATAATATTTGCCATATTCATGATATAGGCCTAACAAATACTTTTTTATGTAAATAGGGAAGGTAAAAAGTACATACTTGGAGTCAACAAATTTCTAGATTATGCATTTGAGGTGTCATGTTCTGTGAATCAAATCTTATGTCCTTGTAAGAACTGCAATAATTGTCTTTTAATGGCTAGAGATGATGTTTTCGATCATCTTGTATGTGAGGATTTTGCTAGAGATTATATGTGTTGGAACTTTCATGGCGAAACAAGTATTCAAACAGAGGGTCAAATTCCAGGTTGTCATACAGACTTAAATCAACGAGATGACATGCAGAAAATGTTAGAAGAATTTTGTGGAAATACAATGCATGATGAGGATGAAAGTCAAGTAGACATTGATCAGGCAGCTTATAGTAAATTAGAACCAGAGAACTTTTTTAAGCTATTGAATGATGCTGATGTGCAGTTATATCCCGGCTGTGATAGTTATACTAAGTTATCATTTCAAGTTGAATTATTTCACTTGAAATGTCTTAATGGGTGGAGTGATAAATCAGTAACCATGCTACTTGAGCTATTAGGCAAAGCACTTCCAACTGGACATACATTACCAAGATCCTATTATGACATGAAAAAATTGATTGTACAATTGGGACTTGTCTATAAAAAAATACATGCTTTTCCTAATGATTGTCAGTTATATTGGAAAGAACATGCTAATGAGGTTTCATGCCAGACATGTAAAACATCACGTTGGAAGGCCAATGAAAAAGTGTCAAAAGACAATGCTAAAGAAGAAAAGAAAGCTTCAAAGAATACAATTAAAGTGCCAGCATAGGTCCTTCATCATTTCCCCCTAATTCCAAGACTTCAACGATTGTTTATGTCCTCAAAGACAGCTTCTTATATGAGATGGCATGATGAAGAACGAATTAAAGATGGTTTACTACGTCATCCTGCAGACTCACCTGCTTGGAAAAGTTTTGACAATCATCATCCTTCTTTTTCTATAGATTCTAGAAATATCAGGCTTGGATTGGCTACAGATGGTTTCAATCCTTTCAGAAGTTTGAATACTACACACAGTACATGGCCAGTTTTATTAGTGATATACAACATGCCTCCATGGATGTGTATGAAACAACCATCTATCATTATGTCACTTCTTATTGAAGGGCCCCAAAGTCCAGGCAATGATTTAGATGTGTATTTATAGCCTTTAATTGAGGAATTGAAAGAATTATGGTATGTTGGTATAAACACATATGACATCTCAAATACATAAATGTTTAAGATGCATGCAGCATTAATGTGGACAATTAGTGATTTTCCTGCTTATGCAAATTTGTCAGGATGGAGCACTAAAGGATACTTAGCATGTCCCAGATGTAACAAAGAAACATGTTCAAGACAACTTGTGCATGGAAGAAAATTATGCTACCTAGGACATCGACGATTTCTCCTTGTTGATCATAATTTTCGAAGAGACAAGATGTCATTTGATGGTAATGAAGAGCATGGCTCTGCACCAATACTTTTGATAGGTGATGATGTGTTGTCACAAATGAAAGACCTTAATATGACATTTGGAAAGAAGAGTGCCCGAGAATCTAAAAGAAAGAGAATGCACATTACCTATACTGAGCCACCATATAACTGGAGAAAAAAAGTATTTTCTTTGAATTACCATATTGGAAGGATCATCTTCTTCGTCACAATTTAGATGTTATGCATATTGAGAAGAATGTGTGTGATAATATTATTGGAACTTTATTGGATATTGAAGGAAAGAATAAAGATAATAGTAGCTCAAGATATGACTTGAAGGAAATGGGCATAAGAAAGGAGTTGCATCCACAACAACTCGGATCAAGGGTCTATATCCCCCTAGCATGCTTTCATATGAATACAAAAGAAAAAAAAGTTTTTTGTAAAGTATTGAAGGATATTAAGCTTCCAGATGGGTTTGCGTCGAACATTTCTCGATGTGTGAAAGAAACAAAACTTCAAGGTTTGAAAAGTCATGATTGTCATGTGTTGATGCAACAACTACTTCCCCTAACTCTATGAAAAGCATTGCCTAAAAAAGTCAGCTTGATTCTAGTTGAGTTGTGCAAGTTCTTTAATGCAATTTGTTCGAATATCCTCTCAATTTCCAACCTACAAATTTTAGAGACACGCATTGCTATAGTTCTGTGTCAAATGGAGAGAATTTTCCCCCCATCATTTTTTGATATCATGGTGCACCTACATATTCATTTAGCTGAGGAGGCAAGACTTGCTGGACCAGTGTATTATCGATGGATGTATCCTATTGAGAGGTATGTAAATATTAACTAATTCATTTTGACATTCATGGCACATCAAAGTACAATAACAATTTCTCCATTTTTGTAGATATCTTATGACATTGAAGTCTTATGTACGCAACAGAAGTCATCCAGAAGGCTCTATTGCACAAGGATATCTTGCAGAAGAATGTCTAACATTTTGTTCTAGATACCTTCATAATATGGAAAGTAGGGTAAATCGTCCAGTGCGAAATTTTGATGAAAATATGGACACAATTGACTTAAATGAGTTTTCTATTTCCTCTAAGTCTGGACGTAGAATAGGTGGATCTTCATCTCAATTATTGAATCATATAACTTTAGTCCAAGCCCACCGATATGTGTTATTCAATTGTGATGCAGTTAGCCCTTTTATTGAGTAAGTATTAAATATTTTACATTTAAATTCAATAAATTATTCTAACATAACTTTTAATTTTGTATGCAGGCTTCACCTTAACACTTTGGCTAAACAATATCGTAATGCACATGCTAGATATATAGAGAAAATACACAATGAACAATTTCATATATGGTTTAGAGAAAATGTAAGAGAATCTTTTATTGTCACTTTGTCCATACAAATTAAAGACGACGTCATATATTTCTGTTCATTTTTCAATATTTGTAGGTGAAGGAACTCATACAAGGAAGAGGTGAATTTGAATGTGTAAAACTTCAACGGTTAGCACATGGTCCGAATAGCTTAGCTAAGACCTATAAAAGGTTTGTCATTAATGGCTATAGATTTCACACCAAAGAACTTGAAAAGGAGCGAAAGACACAAAATAGTTGAATTATGGTGAAGGCTAAAACATCCAGCTTTTCAAGTGTTAAAGATAAAAATCCAATTGTTGGAGAAGTTTCATACTATGGTGTACTTCAAGATATATTAGAAGTGGAATATGATCATGACATGAAGATTGGATTATTTAAATGCGATTGGATTGATGTTTTATCTCATGGAAGAGGAGTTAAAGTAGATGACTTCAACTTAACACTTGTTAACTTTTCAAAGTTATTATGTAGTGATAAAATATCAGATGAACCTTTTATTTTAGCATCTCAAGCGCAACAAGTGTTCTATTCTATAGATCCTATAGACAACGATTGGCATGTTGTGTTGAAAGCTCCACCTAGGGACTTGATAGATTCCGAACAACACATTGCAAAAGAAGATGATCGAAGAAGTTTCAGCTTTGATCCACATTTATTTCAAGTTTTACCTGTACATATCGACTATATTGAAGATGAAGACATAGGTTGGCTTAGAACAGACGTTGAAGGAACATATGAAAACAATGATTCATAGGTATGCTAGTTATATATGTTGTTTTACACGTCATAATTTTAAACCAATTATTTAGCATTTATTATACACATGTTTGACTATGTATACGCACTTTTATTTATTTTTTGCTTGATCATAATATTATATCAGCACTCAAGATAAACTAACATGTTTATTGTATTAGAGCACACAACATGTTCCTCAAGTACAGATTCATCACAGCTTGAAGTCAAAGTTTCCATCCAGGCATCCCATTCAACGAAAAGATAAAGACAAGAAATCTTATGATGCTAATGAATTTTTTAATCTTATTGATCCATCATCAGCAAAAGTGCATATTCATAAGAAGAATGGCAACAAAGTGAGATACCTATAATCTTCTTTACTTTTGAACATGTTTATTTCTGTTATTACTTCTTCATTGTGTTACATGTGATTATAAACAATGCATTGATTACATCAGAGCACAGAACATGTTCGTCAAGTGCAAGCTCAGCTTAGAACAAAGACAACGAATACATCTACAACAAAACTGCAACTTTATCAAAACAATGACCATAGAGTAAGAAAACTTGAAATACATATAAATTTACTTATTTATGTTTTTAAATATATAACTTGTTCATATTATTCTTTATTTCATGTTGTTAATGTGACTTTGGAATGAACTCAAGGTTTTTTTATACCAGAGTACACATGTCTCTCAACTTCAAGATCATGTTAGATCAAAGACAACAAATCGATCTACACATGTCATCCAGGGCAAAGAGCAAGATAAAGGATCTACAGAAAATAATGATTTGTTTAACTGTACTGATCCACCTTCAAGAGAAGTCAACTTTAGTGATAATGATGTCGATGGAATAAACTCTCAAAATGATGCTGAAGAAATGACTATAGGTATTTATTTTTGTAATGTTCATGTCACGATTTTTTCTAACAGATCTATGCATGTTTTTATGTCATGTGTTGTTAAACATTACAGATGTGCAAAAGAAGACACGTGGAGCTACTAGATGTATTGATTTATTGAATGTGGACAAGAGACAAGCTTTACATGTGGATATAAATGAATTTGGTCAGCCAGTTAGACCAAATGCAAGAAAGTTGGCAAGTTATCTTGGTGTCATTGCTCGAAATCCACAAAAGGCTCCATTAACATAGGAAGATTGGAGAAAGGTGCCACAAGAAAATAAAAGTAACATGTGGGAACTCGTCAAGGTATAAACGGAAACTTTTTTTGTTATTTTAAATAGTTAATAGTTCTAAAAATTTTGTCTTGTATATAGGACAAGTTTGATGTTGATGATGCCTTATACCCATGGGTGATGAGAAGTCTTGGTTCAAAGTGGAAAAACTTCAAGTGCAAACTAAAGAAAAAATTTGAGGATGATATCATTAATAATCATCATGGTACACCAACTATAAGTGATGCACGTGTAGATCCCAACCAATGGAAAGAACTTGTTCAATATTGGAGATCTGAAAAAGGGCTAGTATGTAAGATCATGTTTTTTTTTTTTGATGTCTATAATGACTAATTGAACATCTTATATTATTAGGAAAGGAGTATCATAAAGAAAGAAAATCGTGGGAAACAAATAGTTGGTCACACATCTGGTTCAAGGAGTTATGCTATGATACGTGAGGAAATTGTAAGCATCCATCTGTGTCATAACATACTTTTAGTTTGATTACTACTGACATTGTACTAATTAATTAGTATCTTTATTGTGTTAAATAGCATCAGAAAAATGTTGATAATAAAAATCCCTCACGAGCTGAGTTATTTACTATAACACATACAAGAAAGGATGGAACACCAGTCAATGAAGAATCGTCAAGACTTATGGTACATCTTCAGTCAATTTGGTCTTGTCATTATTCAAGAAATCTTTAAATATGTCTAACATTTTCCTCTTTTTTTTAACTAGGCAAAGTTGCAAGAACGAACCTCTAATGAAGAAGAAAATTTAACTATTACACTGAAAGATGACATTCTATCCTAAGTATTAGGAAAGGAGAAATCTGGAAGTATAAGAATGCTTGGCTTGGGTCCCACTCCTTCAAGTGTTTATGGTCCTACTCCTACTCTCTCTCAAGCTCTCCAAATGGTGAATCAGATTAGAACATCATCTGAAAGTATAATGTCAAAGTTGTTTGAGAAGATAGAGGAAATGAAAGAACAGAATGAGAAAATGAAGGAATCAAATGAAGGCCGTCTTAATAGTATACAAGAAGAGTTTAATATGCTCAAGGAGATAGTGAACAAAAAGGATGATAACCACCAGGTATATACCAAGTGTTTTTGTTTCTAGATAATCAAGCATCTTTGACTGAAATGTATTTAAAAAATCTTGTTTAAATTGCTTGGTAGGTACAAGAAGAGAGCTCATCACCCTCTATTCCTTCCTGTGCGTCTAGTCATGAAGTGCAGCATCATCTTTTTCAGGTAAAATACAAGTACATGTTTAATACATGGTAAAATGATGACTTATAAGTAATGTATTGTTTGTTCAGACGAATATTCAAATCCCTAAATCTCATCACGAAATTAAGAGGAAATCAAAATTTGAGGTATATGTCTAAAATTTTAGTTGTTATTTGTTTTAAATGTTACTATGATATAATATGCACAGTGTAACAAATTTACAGGTGCCTCGGATGTTAAACATGAAGAAAAGGGTGAGTAGCCATAATAACAAACAGGTAAATGAACCTTTTATAAAATTTGTAATTTATTATTCGATAATAGTGACTAAAATTGGGCACCTAATTGATGTCAGGTGAGAAGCATGGTCTATTTAAAAAATGTGAAAAAAGTTGGTGTGGCTCTTGGAACTATTGAATGTAAAGATCCAAATAAAAAGGTTGGAGGTTGTGACTTGGGATATGAATATTGGGAAGTAGCCATAGATGTTGCATTAATACGTGATGAACCTCTTCCAAGACCATATGGGCATATTAAAACAATTTGAGATGCAATTGGGACAAGTATTGCATGGCCATCTACTCTTGTACGTAATTTCTTTATAAATTTTGATTGTTATAAATAATTGTTTAATAATTTATCTAATGATATTCTTTTTATTGTAGGTAAGCACGGTAGAGGACTAAATGACTACACATGAAGGGTGTTTTTCGAACAATGTTATTTAAAGTATATGAAACTTCAAGTTACACTACATTTTAATTTCAGTTTTGGACATGTTTGGATGAACTTTGGAATTCTTAGTTCCTGTTTAAACTCGTTGTACTATATTTTATTATCTACATGGTTTTTCTATTGCTTTTTGGATCATTTTTGTGTGCTATTTTATTATCTACATGGTTTCTCTTTTGGTTCTTGCAGCTAACATATAGGCATTCTATTATATTCATGGTTCTGCATAGAACGAATCCTTGACCGATCCCACCTAGAATCTGTTTATATAAATTTGTTTGTAATATTTTTGTTCTGCCAAGGTAAATTTGTATACATTCTAGAAAAAAAGACATCATGTTGCATCTTGCTAGATGACATGCTCAGTGCTCTTTTGGCTTGGATCAAGGAACTTACTGTTGATTCCATTTTCAATTGTGTTGTTGGACTGTTTGTGGTATCATTCTCCTCTCTTCTTTGGCTTAGTTCTCTCCTGTACTCTAGCTGTTTTATCTCTTATCTCCTTGCCGCCGAGTCCACCTTGTCATATCTGTTCTGCCTTGGTTCAGGGGTCCTGCTAGTTAATATTCGCCAGGACCATAAAGAGAATAAAGAGTTCAAGGTATAACTACCACATCTTAATATTTTCCTCAATATACCAGATCTTCGTCCTCTTTTCGTAGCACCCATTATTGATTGACATGGTAAAACAAATCTGCAGGATCTGCCAACAGAGCGTGCTTTTGCTGATTTTGGTCTTTGACTATTTAAAACAGGTATGTAAGAAAAGCTTCTCTTTTGTCATACTTTTGGTGGTTAATTCTACAGTTGGACCCCCCTTGTTACACTTGTTTATAAGAGGACCAAGTTTGTTGCATTCTGCCTTTTAGATGTTCAAGTTTTTTTGCCCCCTTGTTTATAAGACGCTGAAATAGTTACTATTTAAACATATGAACCACTATCTATTTTAACTATATATGCCATCTTTTTTTTCTTTTTTGATTCTTTTGAGCTCATATACAGCTGGGCAAGCGCATGCATTTGCATGCACTTTCCTTTTACAATCCAAATCAGCATGTTCATGTTCCAATTTTCTTTTACCTCAACTCTCCTTTTCATATTCTCTCAACTCTCCTTTTCATATTCTTTAACTTTAGCAAACTTATATCTTTTTTTCCAAAAATGTATAGATACACGTGTGTACTATAACATATAAAAAACACATTTGCATGCATGCCTCATGTATACACGTTTGATTGCATGTGCGCATGTGTATAAAAGTCTTCTTTATACCATCTCTAACTCTTCTCCCCCTTTCTCCCCTCCTCACTCCTTCTATGTATATTCTATATTTTTGTATATATAAATACTAACATCCACTGCTACCGCTTAGGCATTGCCTAAGTGCTTGTTTTATCACCATTTTAATGACCCCTTATACTTCATGTGGCATTGCATCTGGCATTGTCTACATGGAACATAACTTGGCATGTGCAGTGAAAGGTAAATTAAGCTCCTGTATCAAGGGCTATGATAAAAATTACACATCTTGACTTCCGAATTTCCCATTCTAGTATCTGAAGATGACTAAAAACAAGGGTGCTTTTCAAGGCCATCTCTCTTTATCTTTAAAACGCAAAAATGATTTGTCTTCTTCATTTGTATACTTGGATTCAATTTAATGAACTTTATATTGTGCTGAGTGTTAACAACAATACTCTATATAGGATTCGTTATCTTGCTGATGAGAGTTAGCCTTGAAAATATAAAAAATGGTTATATGAAGCCAAGGCCTCTTTCATTCTTGTCTGGTATCACATTTCTATTTTCTCCCTCCCACCCAAAGCTTTTTGTTTGAAGGCTACCCACAAAAACGGGAGCAGTTCATTAACCAAAACTATATACAATAGAGGGAGTACAACCACACAAAAAAAATATTCATCCAGCATACATATCAACCCAACGAAGGAATTATGGATCTGGATAGGAATAGCAGATCTAAAAAAGAAAAACCTCTCTAGGATCAGCCCATTTTGGATCTTCCAAAAACAGAATATATCAGAATAGGAAGAAAAGAAAATTGGCTGATTCCAGTCAGATCCAATGCCAATCGGGGTCAAATTGGTACCAGGGTAGCAGATGGGGGTGGGAGCCCCATCCTAACGAGTGGGGAAGACAGTCGTATTGATCCAGTCACTCCTTCAATATCAGGTCTGATGGACCCGAAATTATGGAGCTGGCCACTTACAGCAACCTGTCTTCCCCACCCATTAGGGGTGGTCCTAATCCAGCCTATCTGGACCGATATGATGGGTTATCTAGGGTTAGATGGGGCTTTGGCCCTGGGATCAGATCAGCCTGCAAAACGTTAACCCAATGGGAAATTTGCCATAAAAAGTGCATCCAAAAGCTGATACAAATAGCAAAGGAGCCCAAAAATACACCCTTTTACTACTACACAACCAACTACCAGACATCAGGAGAAAAGGCCAGAAAGGCAAGAAAATATAAAAACAAAAATTTTGAAATTCCAATAGTCAAGATTCATTCATTCTTGCAGTAGCTGAAGCGATTTTTATGTTATCTAGCCTGGATGTTGAAATAGATCATCAAAACACATCTTGTTCTTAAGTCCAAATGGTTCACATAAATGCCAGTAAGAATGCACTAAAAAGCTGATAATTAACCCCATCAGTTGGAGTGTTCACGAGTGAGTTTAGCTTGGTTTATAGAGATTCTTCATCAACCCAAACCAATCTAATCATATCACTCAAACTGAACCAGACCAAAACATTTTAAATTGGACTAAATCGGGTTGGTTCTGTTTGAACCGAGATATCAATAATAAATTTTTACTTGATTAAAAACCTAATGATCCAAGTTATGTTCCATACAAGGCATTGCATCTGGCATTGTTATTTTATTTGCAGCTTGGTCAGAGAACAACCAACATTTTGAAGCACCTTTTTCCTGTTTGACTACATATATTATTCTGATCGATACATTTAGCTAAGGAATAAATTGTGAGCGTACGAGTTTAATTTGGGTGTTGGTTTGAAAAGACTTCTTTGTGTGGTCTGTTTGGAATTATTAGTACATGATGCAGAATTTTCAGTCGCAGCTCCGGGAATCCTTGCTACCTTAAGTCCATGCATTGTGGCAACATCGATATCAACTCCTAGCATATGTGGCAGTAAGTATTCTTGTAAAGGATATGTGAAAATATGTCTTGTCCACACTTTGTGGAAAGCTGAAGCATTGTGCAGTGGAGGGGTTTGTCAGGTTCGACAAAAGCATTAACCATCCAACGCCCTACACCAAACTGCATGATGAGCTTCAACCGACTTGCCCTAGAAAAAACTTCTAAATCCATGCACATATTTTTTGTAACACAGATGTCATAATTGCAGATAACCTCAGGCACATCCTCAAATGAGGCTTCATCAACCTTACAAAACATAATTAAATAGGAATCAAGCACTAATGGATTTCTTCCATAAAGTCTGGTCCTGTACCAACTTCAAGAGATTTTAGCAACCACTGCCTCTGCATATGCTTCATGTGGGTATGTATTCTATTTAGTGTTCTTTTATAAGTATTCATCTTGATTGTGGTGTGCTAATATGCCACTCTCGTAACTATCAATTTTTTTAACTCTATTATGCAATGATCGATGATTTTTTGCAGGTCTTGAGAAAGAAGCCTGATTTTCGTCAGAAACCATGGTCAAACATAAGTGATGAGTCAAAAATTTTTTAAGTTAAAAGCTAAATAATTGGAAGGTATTCAGTCCACTAGTCCTCTTGACAAGAACTGAGAAATGTCAATAATCTTTGCTGCAATATATTTATTTTACATTTTTCTTCTTGTGTTGAATGTCTCACAGGAATTTAAGTATAGCTGGAGCTAGCTGAAGGACAATGAAGCTTCAAGCTCAAGAAGCTTTCTACGGTCAAACCAAAGGACCAGAATTTGCACTAAAGACTGGGATTGGAAGAGGCTCGAGGGGAGGAAAGAGGAAGAGATGGGAAGAATGTTTGAAAGCAGCGCTGTTGCTTCACATTTTGGAGTGTGAGAGATGTGTATAGAGTGAATTTGTATGGCTTTTCATGTACTTTATTGGAACGAGGAAGAGATGAAAATTAACATTTTTATTCAATGTGTATGAATGGGTACATGAGAATGAAATTAAATGTACTAATTTTAGTAAATTTTTACTTTGGGTAAAGATGAAAATTAATCTGTTTGAATGAGTACATGAGTTTGTGATTCTGACAGGTAATAAAGATGAAAATATATTAGGTTTAAATTTATTATGAAGAAAGTAGATATCATTATTAACTTTAGCAACAATTTTATTTGTTGCTAATAGAATAGAATACTACGTGATTAATAACCTTTTCATTTGTTATTATAATATATAATAAAATGTTACAATGATTAATAGCAAATGAAATTGGTATTATATGTATCTTTAATAGCCAATTTAATTGTCAGTATAATATAGTTGTTACAGTTGCTATTTGAATTGCTTTCTTTTATTATCTATAGCAGCCAAATCAAGTATCATTAATTCTTTTTGTGACTAATAAGATGAGAAAAAGTGACATTTTTAAATGTATATAGAGGCAAATAAAATTTCTACTAAACATTAATTTAATAGCAATGTAAAATAATAGCTACTATTAACTTTTAGTGACGCATTTATAGTAGCCAAAATATGAATGGCTACTAATTAGTTTTAGTAGCAAATGCGATACTTTTAGTAGCAAATGTAATTGGTGTTAAAAGTCTACTTTGGCGTAGTGGAATTAGGTAATGGTCAAAAAAGAATATTGCCTATGGAATAAGAGTCTGGGGCTCAGAATCAAGCCAATTTGGCGTGTCTACAATAGCATCTTGAATCCAGCAGTGTTATCAACCAGTACATCAATATGAGGTAGAGGAAAGTCATCTTTAGGACACGCTCGATTTAAGTCCCTGAAGTCTATGCAGATCCAAACTCGACCATCCTTCTTCATTACAGGGACTATGTTTGCCACCCATTGCGGATAAAGGACAACCTTAATGAATTTTGCTTGATGTAACTTGTCGACCTCTTCTTTCATCTTAAGTGCAACATCAGGGTGGACTCTCCTTAATTTTTTTTTGACTGCGGTAGCTCTAGGTTTCAAAGTTAGATGATGTTCAACTAATGAGTTGTCTAACCCCGGCTTGTCTTAGTATGTCCATGCGAACGTGTCCTTGTATTCTTCCAAAATTTTAATTAAGCTCTGTTCCTCAGTGGGAGTGAGGTTTGCACTTAGGAGGACTGTCTTGGGATCTTCCGGTGTTCCAAGATTTAATTCTTTTGTCGGTTCATCTACCGTGGCTAATGGTTCTTCAAACCTTTTAAGTCCAGATGCATACGCATCAGCCAAGTCCTCAATTCCATCCTCGAAATCAGGATCCTTTTCTGATAAAACCTCACAAACTCCTAGTGTATGATCTACATTGAATTCATCCACATATTGGATTTCATCAAGCTGGATAATATTTTCCAAAAAACTTGGCAGCCTTGCACATTCCTTGTATTTTTGAGCTAATTGCTGCAGATATCTCTCTGGAACACGCTCACCTCGAATTTTCTTCTTTCCTATCCTAACTACTTCTAAAGAGGATGAAATTGAAAAGGTTGTATCTACAATGGGTGAAGGATCGAGCAGGTCAATCAGTGAGTTGGAGAAGAGGGGTCCCTTGTTGGGAGCACCCTCCGAGACAAGAAGAGATGTCTCCTCAACGGAAAACTGAGTTTGCGAGAAGACATTTTTTGGGTGTTTTCAATAACGGAAAGAAAAAGAACCGGTGGGGCTCGAGTAGAAGTAGAAAGATTAAGCAAAAATTGGAAAAATGGGCTCGTGGGCCCAACAATGGCAATACATGGGCAAATAGACCCAAAGCTAGGGAAAAGATCTAAGGGGCACATGGGCCCAAATGCTGGGCATATGGGCCCGAAGCAGGAAAAGGAATCTAAAGGGTACGTGGGCCCGATTGGTGGGAATGTGGGCCCAAGGTTGTTGGGTTGAAATGGACATAGAAGCCCAGTGGAGTAAGAAGATTTGAATGGGCTCTGAAGCCCAGTGATCAGTTTGGGTGGCCATTTCGGCCCAGAAGTAGGAATCGGGCTAGACAACCCATCAAGCGAATCCAGGAGGGAGAGCATGAGGACTTTGAAATACGTGACCGTGGGATACAGCTCATGCGGGATGTTGTTTGGTGGTGGGTTTGGGTGGACAAGTTGTTTAGAGATGGACTTGCCCTCGACTGGTTTTTCCTCCTCTATGAAAGTCGACTCTGAAAATTCGACGGGGACTTCTCCTTTTCAAGGAAGTCCATGAATCCAGATCGTCATCTCAAGAGGGGATAAGAAATAAAGGAAGAAAAGATGGAAAGCAACTCTCACCTCGGTCCCACACTCACATTGATCCCCAAACTTTCATCCCTTGGTGTTGCTCGATCACTAAAGAGACGGTTCGGGTCATATGGGAGGAGGGTGAGAAGTAGGAAACTAAGACATGTGGTCTACAGGAACCGTGGGTTCCGATTTATGAAATTAAGATTGACCGTGTGTACCTTAGCGTGAAGAGTGTGGCTTAAAGCTTCTCCTTCTTTGGCCGGCCGATGAAGAAGCGTCCTCAACGTGTGGGGGCTTGATTTTCTATGCCACTAGGCAAAAAAAAACAAGTGATAAAAACAATTAGAACTAAACAAAGTGGAGTATATGTAAATAAAATAACATGAAACAAACAATTGACTAGAAACTAACCGGATTCGGGTTATCTCTAACCCCTCTTTTCCTATTTTTCGGATTAACAGACTAAAAATAAGGAAAAAATGTAAGAAAATAATAGGAGTATGTAGAATCATGAAAAAAAGTGATAGGAAAATAACAAAAAGATTCTGATAAGAATAGAGAGAGATATGGGCTAATCTGGGTTGTCGAAAAAGCCGAGCAGCAGTCCAGGATCTGCCAGGCGCGACTTTACTTCTGCACTCGTCACTACCAGCCCCGACCTCAGAATCAAGTGATGTTGATTGGAAACTGAAGAATACTTGGAGAGTAAGAACCTTGATGAAGAGAGCTTGGGCAGAAGATGTCCACACGCTGCTGTAGAGACCTGACAGATCACCTGCAGACCAGCCTTCCTCTCTCTTAAACCGACTTCTCTCTCTATAAAAACTCGAAATTATCTCTCTAAAAATCACAAAATCAATGAAGGAGAGAGTTTGGACGTCTTGAGATGCCTGGGGGTCGTGCATATGCCTCTGGAATGACCGGAATCGGGGTTTATTTATAGGAGAACGACTGATCTTATCAGGGCTACAAAATAGGGTGCCTTGCACCCTACCTCCGGGTGCTGCGCCCTGGTGCAGGGCGCATGCGCCCCACTGAGGGGCGCATGTGCCTCCCAGTCAGGGCACATGCTATCCTTCCGAAATTTTTGTTCTTATCCAGTTCGATCCGTTCAGTGGTAGAGTCCCGGTGAAAAACTGGTTCCCCTGTGCCTCAAGGGTAGGGTGCATGTGCCCTCAAGTTAGGGCACAAGGTCACATGCCTTAGGGGTAGGGCGCATGGGCACGTGCCCTGGGTCCTAGGCGCATGTGACCAGGGACCCGGGCGCATGGGACTATTTTGCGCCTCCTTCTTCCGGAAGCAATTGCGAACACTCCCGAACTCGGAATTCGACGCTGTTTGTTGTGTTGGAAAGATAACAGGCCAAAGAAGCTCTATATAGCATTGGATCGGCCATCACACCCTTAAAAATTCAGATTTTTTTCCGGAAGTTAGAACAGTGAACAGAAGATCCAATACTGGTCAAAATGACTCCGACGGCAAACCGAAAAGGCACGGTATGCAACAAAACTTGTCCAGAGTGTGAATCTGACCATAACCTTCAATGCATGATCATTAGGCATTCTTCATTCAGACAATTTCCATGTTTACATGATTTACGTGTGGCTTTCACTCTAAAATTATGGCCTTTTGCGAAAAAACTTTGGAAAACATCCGATTTCGTTCGGCGAATCTCCAAATCATCTTTAAAAGATCCGGCATCATTATAAGGTCAATCACACATGTTAACCTATAAAACATGAGTTTTATACTCTGAATTAGGTGAATTTGGCGTGTCTAAAGCTTGCCTCGCCTTGATGTCGGCTTTGTAAGGGAGTGGCATGTAATGAAGCGGAGTGATTCGTAGTGAACTGTAATAGAATGCGAGTGTAGATGAACGTAGTGGAATGGAATGATGATGGATTGAAAAGGTGGCATCAAGGTGTAGATATAGACACGCTTATCTACCCGATCCAACAAAATGAATCTCGCTGAGTATTCTGGATCACTTTCATGTTCTATAAAAACCTCATATAATTGATTGGTAAAGGACATGCCATTGGCACGAGAGATGAAAAATAAATGATAAAGGATAAAGGATGTAGCCAACCCTCAACGCGGTGAGAAGTCCTCGAATTCGTAGGTTCATCATCAGCCAGCAACCCGAACTTTGCGGTGTACTTGTACTGTGATGGGCTAAAGTTTAAAAGATAAATTGATCTTAAAATGAAAAGAATACCAATACATCATATTTGAAATCTCAAGTTCATTCAAGTTACACGAAAATACTTAGTTTAATTCTGAGTGGAATAATCTCAAATTCTAAAAGGGTTCGTTTTAAGCATAACAAAATTGCTCGGGTATCGTGAAAACCATGAATCATGCTCTGGCAGAAAACTGAGTATTTGGAAAACGACAAAACAGACTTAAGCCATAGTGAGATTGAATGATAATGGTGGGTCTAACATAGAATGATGGGAAAGAAGAAACAATGTCATGACCATTGCCATGACACGGTGGGATAAAATAAAAGACACAGTGGGATAAAAGAAAGGAAAGAATAAAACATGGTGTGATAAAAGAAAGGAAAGAATAAAAAAAAGGAAAGAATAAAACATGAAGGGATAAAATTGGTAATGATGAAGAATGCAAAAGAAGATGGATGTGAAAACATAGAAAATTATGTAGAAAATAGTTGAAGATATAGATTGTCTATTGGAGGTCAAGACACCAGATTAGGAACCATCGTCCCTCCAATGTTGAATTTTGGCTTATCCGTGATTGTGAAGAAATGACCATGCCGTCGTAGATTTTTTTGAAGGGGACCTCTGGCCCAGTCATTTTTCACTCTCAAGGTCTTCAACATTAACGAATATAATACGTATCAAATGGACCTAACATAACTAAATGACAAATGGTAAGAGTGATGTGAAGTGCAAAATGGAGTGATGGTGATGATGTGAGATTGATGAGAAACTGAGTGAAGTCTTCAGGCATGGTTTATCAACTTGCATCGACTGCCTGATTCATCAACATCTCTGGTCCATCCTTGTCTTGCCTTCTGACAGAATACAGCTCCATGATAATGTTTAGCTGGGTGGCGCTTCCATAGGGTTGGTATGGAGTCTCCGGCTCCGAATTAGGCCAATTTGGCGTGTCTACAGCTTGCCTCGCCTTGATGTCGACTTTG